>LAZJ01000120.1:0-56660 GCA_006503525.1 Cryphonectria nitschkei | reverse complement strand
GACGACGACGACGACGATGGTGGTGGCCGTCGTCGACGCCCCGGCGGTCGGAATCCCGGCCGCGCTAGCCTGGCTGTCCTCGGTGGCGAGGGTGGTGGGCGCCGTCTTGATGATGGTGTCCCTCATCGCCACCTTGGTCAGCCTGTGCTGGCAGTGGCGGGACCGGCGCCGGGGTGGTGACCCGGAGGCTGGCCATCCTCTGCAGGACCGGCCCGCCCTCGCCCAGGGCATCCCCTCCGCCCACCCCCAGGGCCCCTCCTCCTCTTCCTCCTCCCATTACTACACTCCCTCTTCCGAGGCCGTCCCCCCCTCGGAGTCTAGCCCCAGCGCTAGACGGAATCTGGGCGCTCCGGAGCCTCGGCGCCGGGTGGTCTCCAGGGAGGAGCGGGGCGGAGAGGAGTAGTTTTGGTCTTTGTATCGTTATCTTATTTTTTGGAGGATGAACGCGGGCATTGTATTATCATTACATATGTTCTTAGAACGAATACAAAGCGCTTGGCGCTCGCCCGACCGTTTCAAGTCTCGTTTAGTACTTGTGCTCTGTGATACTTCGTGTGGTGTTGATTTGAGGTTTTCTCTACCTGATTGTAGATTGTCTTCATGAGGAGGAAAGTATATGGAGCATAGCTCATATGTCCCATATCTATGATGGTGTCCAAGGGGAAGCAGAAGGAAGAGGAGCTGTAATCAGTGATCTGTATCTCTTTTCATGCTTCGTACATTATTATTAACAACATTTCTTCGCCTCTTGAAAGTGGAGGTGTGAGGGGCTTAGATGGAGGCAAATTGAATGTTACCCCCCCCCCCCCTTTTTTTTTCTTTATTTGAAAAAGTTTGGATCACATCTGATAACCCTTTGCGCTCACTCGCTGCATTTAAATCTCACCTTGATTGTCAAGGTTAGGCCTGCTTAATCTCCACGCCAGCCCTGCAAGCTCTGACATTGAATTCGTTGGTAAATAGGAAAATGAGTTTGAATTCCAAATACAATGCGCTTCTCACGCCTGTTCACGGCGGCTCCTGTCTTTCTCGCTGGGAGTGCCACAGCTCACCCAGGCGAGTCGTACTCGCGTCAGCCAATCACTCCCCTGGGCGCTTTCAAGGGCTCCGTCCGCTGTGATCTCGGGTCATGCGCCGACAAACTGTCACAGCGCGGCGTCTCGTCGCGCAACATTGCCCGGCGCCACTTGGCGGTGGCAGAGCAGCGGCACAAGCGATCCATTGACACATCAACGGCCAAAGCTAAGCGCAAGATCATCACTTGGGGCGAGAACCCAGATATCGTCAACTGTACGTCGCACCTGTCCGATGCAGGATATACACTGGCCACACCCGAGTCAGTGGTATCGCCAACTACAGCTGCGCGCTCAATCCCGAGGGCGAGACAGGGCCATATTACATCCCGGGAGAACTCGTGCGATCCGATATCCTGGAGTCAGAGTCGGGGGTGCCTGTGTACTTTGAGATCCAGCTGATTGATGTCGCGACATGCGAGCCCATCGTGGGGGAGTACTTGGACATCTGGAATTGTAATAGTACAAGTGTGTACCGCGGAATCGTTGAAGACGGGAATGGAAATGCCAACGACACGTCCAACGCCAAGACCACTTTCCTGAGAGGCCTGCAGGCAACAGGCGAGGACGGGGTGGTAACTTTCCAAACGCTCTTCCCTGAACACTACCTAGGTACGCAGGACGGGCAAACCATGTGCACGTGGCCGTGGATTTCAATGCTACTTTGTTGTAAAACAACACCCTGAACTGGGGGCAACTATGACGGTGAGTTGGGAGGAATTCATGTCCACATAGGCACAGAAGCCTTCAAACAACTAACCTTGAGACCTTTCCCGAAACATAGGTGTTGGCCAAATCATTTGGGACCAAGACCTAATTGACGAGATTGAGGATATGTAACCGTACGTTACCAACACTATAGCCCAAACTCTGAACGATGATGACGGCGTGTTTATCACCGAGAGCGAGGATACTACCACACAGAGCGTGGCCGAGTATGAGTACTTGGGCGCAAAACGTCTCTGATGGGTTGTTCGCGTGGCTCACCCTGGGTATCAATACGATGGCTACTTATGACCCCAACTGGAGCTTCAGTTGGACCGCCAATGGGACTGTGCCATCTGGCAGTGGTGAAAACACAGGCTGGCCAGGATGGAGCCAGGTAGGAGACTTGGACTAGAGGGTAAAGCAACTAGAGATTATATCAACCAACCCGCCCCCACCCCACCCCCCCTTCCTTCGAACTTCATGTAGTCAACTGTCATCGCATGTACGCGCCGATGCATCTGGCCTCTACGTCTGGCCAGCAACTATTTTGTCAATAATATTATATAGGGACCTTTGGTAAAAGTTCCGTGAATCAAATTCTTTGAGCGGAGTTTGCAATCCGTCCAAGGTCCGTCTCTGCATTAGACTGGTCTAGTTCTCTGACCTTCAGTCATGCAGGTGGCTCTCATAGCCCGCCTATGTGGTCACTCTCTCTATTACACATTTGAAGGATCAATGTACCCACTTGAAATCCCTCGTTGCATGAAGCTCTCAGCCAAATATGAAGCCCAGACCGCAATTGATCATATCTTAATGACCAGTACGATACCCAACAGCTTGTACGAATAAATCCATTCCACACGATGACGCCGATATGTTGGGAGCCGCGGCAGCGAGGGCCGTGAGAAACGTGGCAGCGATGACAATGCTCTCATTTATATTGGACCAATGTGTAAACAAGGATCGTTAGGCTGCACCCTCTCGACTCTTTTGGTTAGAGTAGAAGGACCGACATGAAAACTCCTCTTTTTAAGTGTCAGCTATGGCATAGCCATACTTCTGAGTCCTCATGGCGCCCATGAAGACTAGCTTTTCCTGCGCCATAAGTCCCATGGCCGTCCTGGCCCTGCGACAAGATATGGGTAAATACAAATGGGTCTCTGTACATGACCACCCCCGGCTAAATTGGTCTGCTCTGCGATGCAGTCTCATTGGTTCTGAACCCTTGCCAACGTGCCTAAACATCCATATGTATGCCTTGCCAACCACCTGGGTAGCATCACTTGACTTGAAAGGTATCCTTTCCCCACCCATACAATCTGTTCAGCCGACGAGCGAAGATCGGCACCAGCCACCCCTCGATGTTCGACTTGTGCGGTCGGTGCAACGTCAGAGACTTGTTCAGGGCCATAGTCTCGGGTGGGACAAAGGTATAGACGGAGCCGAACTTAGGAATGACGGAGAAGCCTAGGTCGGCCAAGGCTGCTTCGAAGGCGACCCAGCTAACGGGGCTCCGGGATTCCGACTTGTCAAAAAGCGTCATAAAGACCTCGGCCGTAGCCTTCTTCACGACAAATTTCGGCCGCTGTTGTGGTGTGTCCGTGTCCTCCTGCCCTGGGGCTTCTGTTGGGCCCATTGGGTGCACGAGTTCGAAAACCGATGAATGGCTGGGCCGAGTCTTCTCTTTCTGTCTCCGCTGCTCCGTGCGCACATGTGGATCCTCTGCAGCGAACTGAGGCAGCTCCTTCTTCTGCTCGACTTTTGTCTGTATTCTTTGGTACTGCTTCTCAATATCAGCAATGCAGTCATCTATCAAATCCTGGTACATGAAGCCCAATTTGGTTCCCTTCTTGTCGATGATGGCTTCTTCTAGGGCTCTGAGTGCGCTGGGTGCCACACCGGGCTCTTCCAGGTTGTCAATTGGCACCACGAACTGCGTGAGATCGATCTCGCTCTTCGCATTGTTCAGCTCGGTCTCCAGGTCGTTGTATCGTGATACAAAGAGCTGGCCCGTCTTGCGAGAGCGAGGTGGCATGGAGATGCCAAGCGCTACGTCCTGCATGAAAGCAACGATGGCAGTATGGTCCCAGAGGGCGTTGAACTCCCGCTCCTCAAGCTTCTCGCGCTCCTCTGGATGAGACACGTGCAAGCTGCCCAGCTTCTCCATCCACTCCACGGCTGTAGTAGCATTGGTATCGGCTTGGCAGAGACGCAAAAGATAGTGCAGCTGGGGGTCGGCTCGCGTTAACTCTTCCGGTTTGATTTTCATCGCGACTCGTGCATTGCCCTTGTCATATACATTTGAGAGTCTCTTGAAGTATCTCCTGCAGGTGCCGGTCTGAACCTGGCGCTTGAGGAGTGACTGCGTTCGGTCATACTGGAGGTGGCCAGCGTTGGCGATCTCTTGGAGAATGATGGTTCGGCGGACTTTGTCGGCTGCCGCCTCTTCAAGAAGCTCGAGCAGGCGGTGAAGATAGTTCCAGACCGCAGCATCCTGAACGGCCCCATGAATGACATCGAAGAAGGCAGGGCTGATAAAGCGATCTGTATGAACAGGCAGCGACCGGCCCTTCTCATCAGCGACGAGCTCGGGGCGGCTGAAGAAGGTGATGTTCACGGCGTGCGCTAACACGACTGGCTCCACAGTCAGGATGTAGAGGTGCTCGTCAGACAAAGCCTTCTGGTCCTTGGCAACCTCGAGAAGGTCGACGAGGGAGCGTTTCGTCGGTTGCCCCTGGATAGATAACTGAGTCATGGCCGCCGTCGGCGCCGTGTCGACATCTCTAGATGGTTGCTTCTTCTTGGCTCTGGTTTTTGATCCGATCTCCAAAATGTCCTCCACGATGATGTTGAGCGCCTGGAGGAGGCCGTTTTATCTCATGAAGATGAGCTCCGCGGTGGACTGTGGAACGCAGAGACCCCCTTGCATTGCAGCACCAAAGCCGGCAAGCGCCTGGTTGCGATCCACCCCTCGTGAGATGGTGAAACATTTTCCATAGTGGTCGTCGTTGTCGAGAAAGACGGTAAAGCTATCGTTCAGGCGACGCTCATCCACGTGCCGAAGATTTCTTGTCTGCATCATGGTCGTGATAAAGCCAAGGTCGCCTCCCGGATTCATACGATGATGTTCGCTATACTGTTCCATCAACGTTGTCGTGGCACGGTAACGAAAGAGATCGGGAAGGAAATCGCTCGACTCGGTGACATCTCGTAGATTCCATTCCGGAAGCAGCTTGTAGACATTGCCCATCGAGGGATCCATACGATGCTTAAGTACAACACCCTCCGCTGCTCCCTCTTTGATGGCTTTGGTCCTCTGCGCTTTGGTAAAGCCTTTCCATAGGGTCTCAATCGTGGCACTATGCAGTCGATATTTCCGCGCTAGGTCCCGATGCAACTCCCGGATGACAACACCTGCGTCAGGTTGCGCCATGCTTCCTAGAAAAAGCTGTGCTCGCGAGTCCAACGTGTAGAGGAACGTGCACAGCCGGTGGCATGTCGAGAAGAGACAAGTTGAGTTTTTGTTCGGGCTTTGGGGTTTCCCCCTTGCCATTGGCTGTAGCAACCCCAGCAACGGTACCATTACGTAAGCAACAACCTCGCTGAAGGTGGTGGGTTCAAGGATGGCAGCCACGGCTACTTGGTGTATATTAACCACCACTCCATTCTTTCGCTTATACGGACTTTATAGGCGCCATCGTGAGATTTCAATATTGTAGCAGTACGCAACAACATTTAGGATGAGATCTTAAATGTCTCTTTTGAATAGCTCAGTGAATGAAAACGGTATTGTTTTTTTTTTGAAAGATGCTGTGCGTAAAATTAACCGCAGCGTAAGAGTACCCCATCATGTAAATCCTGCTTTGAGGTGATGGTAGAGTCGGATGCACCACTTTGGATCCAATCTCACCAAGCAGATGATCATTCCAGGAGTCTCTGGTGGACGAGAACAAATTGGCTAGACTACAACAGACATGATCTGAGGCAATGGCTAAGCAGTCTATTGTCTTGGTTCAAAGATTTTGGGATTGAAAGACTTGAGAACTTTAGGCATCCCTTTTCGTGTGCTCCTCATCCTTTCTATGCTGTTCGTCTGCATAAATCTGGACATCAGAGACATATCGATCAAACTTCCGCAGGTTGACTCTCTTCTCGAACCTATAGAGAGCACAAGTATTATTAACCATCGGCGACATAAATAGAGAGCTGCTAGTACGAAGGAGGACGGCACCAGCGCGAAGGAGGGATATGAGCAACAAGTTTGTGGGAGTGAAAATAACGTACATTTCGTCAATCTCGGCAGGGGTTCGACGTGTGACCTCGGGCAGGATGAGCCAGGAGATTACTGTGGCTATGCCACCCGTAGCAGCGAAGAAAAAGCCCGTCTTAGGACCCCACTTGGTGGCGGGCCCGTTGATCATGAGGGGGGTGCAGAAGCTGAACATGGTGGCGATGGCATTGGAAGCGGCCAGTGACCAGCCAGCCGTCCGCGCACGAAGCCGCTGCTGCGGGATCTCGGTCGCATATGCATAGCCAATCGCAGAGGCTCCGGTCGTGGAGAAGGTCGCCAAACATGCGAAAAAGATCTACATTGTTGAACGGAGATGGTTAACATAGCTGCCCTTCACTTTATATATGAAACCACACAAGATAGCTGTCTTTAGAGACAAGGGAGGAGAGCGTGGAAAAGCTTGCAACTGCACAACAAATGTAGTAGCGCAATGATTGGCAAATTTACTCACTAGCAGCGAGCTGAGTGCCTTCGCGGTGTAGTCAAAGCAGCCCACGATGCCGAGGCATAGCAAAGAGACCGCAGTGAGGGCGTAAGGATAGACAGTCAGGGGACGGCGGCCGAACGAATCTGTTAATGTGGCCGTGCCAATCATGGACAGCAATTGGACGCAAGACAGAATTACAGTCACCAAGAAAGGATTCTTGTTTCCCGCGTCCTGGACTAATCCGTGAGGACAAAAATCAAAGTCAGTGGTTGAAAGGTGGATAGGATGGGGGGAAACAACCTGGAAATACTGACAAAAGTACGTTGAATACGTGTTAAAGACGCTAAGACCCACAAACTGTTGAGTGATCTTTGGCCATCCCGCAATGACGAAGCGCATCAGGTTTCGGCCCTGGAAGATAGCCCATGGTCCATCTTCCTTTTGGACTTTGGCAAGTTGACGCTCCTCCTCTATCGTGGACGTCATGACACCCTGTCTCAGTAAGTTAGAACTGATTCACGTCACAAGTAGAAACAGAAATGATCATACAATAACTTCCTGCACGTCGTAGCCGGGAACGTGGCCGTTGTACCGCAGAAGCGTCTTCGAGGCTCTGTCTACCTTGCCTTTGCTGACGAGCCACCATGGAGATTCAGGGAGTGAGACAAAGATGGCTAGCATGCCTCCGATAAACGCCCACTAGATTCTCCTTGGTCAGTCTGTATTCTGTATTCCGCGAGCTCTCGTCCCGAAGTTAGCTCATAATTATCATGCGCGGCCTACCTGTGTATAAATCGGATTCCGGAACTCGTACGGATCATGTGTGTTCATGACATTCAGACCAATCGATGCGGAGAGCTGACCGATGACAAACCAGCTAAAAACAAGAAGGTTAGTATGTATATGCTTGCACCTCCGGTGCAAAGTCAGATCAAATAAATACAAACTTACAAACTATAAGCATTGATGAGGAAACCTCTTAGCTGAGTTGGAGCGAGCTCGCACAAGTATAGCGGCATTGTGGATTGTAGCATGCCCACGCCGGCACCGGAGAAGAGTTTAGCAACCAGCCAATGATCCCACTGGGTCGCAAACGTCTCTGCAAAGATACTCTGGCCATGCATGCGGTCAGTCGATACGTTTGACAATAAGAAGTCATAGCAGAGCGAATTATCAGGAAACTCACTCCTGCTAGGAAGACCCAGAGAATGTAAAGGGCGGCTTTGCGCCCGAGGGAATCAGTCGCGTATTGCAGAACCTGCTCACGTGTGGACCAGTTGGGTATTTGTCAGTACCCGTTTTGAAGAAGGCCTAAGTCACGACTTAAACATAGGACGCACGATTTGGCCTATGGTCTGGCCGGCGGACTGGATACCTCCCCATGCCGAGATGTATTGACCAGCAATGATTTTGGTCCCTGGAGACGCCATCTGTTTGATAAACCCTTTATTCGAAACGATGCCGGCATTAAGATTGATCTCTTCCGTTCCTTCATGATTAGCCCTCAAGGTCCGCTTATGAACGGCTGTGCAAAAGCCTAGTGCGAAAACGCTTGATTGAATCTCCCATGAGAAAAGTAGACTCACGGTATCCATCCAGGGTTGCCGCGAAGGCTGCAGTCATTCCAACTAGGGTCACGAGCCTATACTGTTTAACGGTCTCCCAAATGCCCAAGTCATCGGCCTTGGCTCGCATAACATGACGATTGCTCTTCATATCGCCTGCATCATCCTCGCCTGTGGTGACGGCGCGCTCGATGCCCTGCTGCTCAGGCTTCTCGTCCAGGGCATTGTGGCGGTCTGTTCCAGCTTGAACACTGAGATCGGCCATGTTCCTTGCGGAAATTGCGTTACAATGTCGATGCGTCTTGAAGAGAGCCGTCCGAAGAGGAGGCAGCGGCCAACTTCTTGGTCACGAGCAGATGCGTTGCGTGGCCACTTTTATTCTGTATGTTGGCTCCGGTTTCCCCGGATTTATTTTCCCCAGATCCACCTTGGACTCCCCCACACGCCCCAGATTGAATTCTCCAGGCCAGGAGGGATCAGAACTAACCCCTTTATAACATGTATGGTAACCTCGGGTGAATGACAGCCGGGTAGGATTACGTGCTAACACGAAAAGGTACGATTGCCGCGTATTAACATATGCTATGGTTTGAGGGTGTGCGGCGCAGCCGTTTTGTCATTTCCAACAAGTCAATCATCCAGTGTTCTCGGGAGGGTTCGCCGAACCAGCGATGTTCTCTCTTGTCTTCAATGTTTGCTTAGCCTTGCATATAGTCTGGAGATCTCTCTTCAACGACATTGGATCCTTGAGTGTCGCGCATCTTTCTACGACCCTACAGCCATCCATGGCGGATGCAACGTTATCGACCTAATACCCCGAAGGCTACGCATTGACGCCCCCTTTGCCCCGGAGCTCACTGTACCCCGGTCTAAGCTAGATGCACTGTGTCTATGCTGGACTGACTCACCGATAGTGATACTGAGCTAGGCGGTTAGCAGAGGATTGTCGGGTAATATCAGTACGTAAGGCTGCTATTACTTGACGCCACCGTTTAAAACTCGTCACGGGGCTGCGGGAACTTAGAGTCAGATAAGAGGTCGACTCCAGCGCGGCTCGCCTGTGAATCAACAACGCAAATAGAATAAATGGCATTTCTTCTACCTTGCAGATGAAAAGAAGCTCAAGCTCTACTCTACAAAGGCTTGAGACCGGCCGCTACATGTATGTCGAATCTGACGTAGCACCCCGATGCAAACTCCTCAAACACGTGTCTTTCCGAATCATCGACTTCTTCGCCGGAAAACGAGCCAGGGTTCCCATGAGCGCTCATTATACGTGCGAATGTTATGAGCTCTTTCGTTGTGGCAACTGGCCCGGCATAACGAGTCTCCGGCAATTTATCCGAGCTCACAATGTCGGAAATGACTGGCTCCAGTCCTGCTGCAGTCGTGTGCTCCGGCAGCGTATTCCAACCGTACTTCATTCGCTCCAGAAGGGTGCCCTTGATCATCCCTTCCAACCGTCTCGCCCCGGCCACTTTAGAGCCGTCAAGGCCTCTGTAATACATAGTAGAAGTGTAATTGCCTTCCTCCCACTGCAGCCAGCCTCCAGGTCTGAGCATCTGAACGACGTTGCAAACGACGGCGCCCCATTCACTCTCACTCGTAGCCGCTACCAAGAGTCGGAGATGGACCAGGTCGTACCTGTTGTGAAATTCCTCGGGAATCGGCTGCTTTACATCGAACAGTTTGAGAGAGATATTGGTCGAGATCTGCTCGGGGAAAAGAGCTGGAGATACGTCTTAGCCGTCGAGAACAGCCTGCGGATATAGCTCCTGGACGCACAGTAGGAAGCGGCCGGTTCCGGTAGCTATGTCTGCAGTATGTGGCTGCGGGGGAAGAGTGGCAGTAATAGAAGAATGCACGATGTACCCGATGTTCCTATAAGTATTTATTATCAGATGGTGGATTTATTTTAGGTAAGCAGAAGGGCTCGTTGTCAGCTGAGAGAGACATACAGATTGTAGGCTTCGAACTGTTCATTGAGCCTAATATGGACAATGATTAGATGCCGCCTGATGCAAGAATGAATGGGACAGGGGGGCATAACGTTGCTTCATACCTTGCCGCCTCCTTCTCATCGCGAGCCATAATTTCAGCGTAGGGATCAGACATTTTCTCCAGAAAACCTTCAAACGAACTGGAAAGTACCAAGTACAGGGAAAATGAAATACTGTACAATGCCACAGAATGGTGATCTACTCGTTTGAAGGTATGAAAATAAGGGCTCATAAAGGAGAAGCGCAAGATTTATAGAAATTGATAACCGAAGTGTACATGGCAGTTTCCTAAAGGGACATATTCTCAGCTTTTGGAAGATCATGCAGCATCTCCAACGAAGTCATCATAATAGTAGACAAAACTCCACAATAAGCTGGGAAAATACGAATTGCGATACACAAAGTTGTTCGCCAGCCCACACGCAGCAATTAATATTGATGTAGATCTGCGGGGATTGCATATTATTATGCACTGTACTACTAGATATGAAGCCAAACTGACATCAGATCCTACACTTCCAGATACCGTATTGGAAATCTGCACACAGCTAAACCAGTTCGTCTCAAGCCACCAGACGTTATATTGCTTGCGTGGGGGCCCACGTAGCAGTCGGATCATGCAGCACAATCTACACAAATACTCAACGGGTGCAGAATTCGATATCATTAATTCAATACGAAAATGAGTTGAAGGCTGTAGTTGTCGCCTTCCATTCACATACGGCTCTGCAAGCTTCCCAGGTGCAGCTGATGGTGAAAGTATGGCAATAAAGGTTTGTAATGGGGATGAGATTTGGAGCAAATAATTCTTGTTAAAACCTATATAGTTTGAAGATTACCGAAACGGGCAGCTTTCCATTTGGCCACGCATGCGGAGATGAAGATTGTGTTCGACGGCGGTATAATTTAAATCTTCAAGATGATGGTAAGTCTGTGCAGCAGGATGCTCAGAGCCTTAAGCTAGTATTGCAAGTCAAGCTGTAAAGGCTCGGAGCCATAAGAGCCTACATCAGCGGCAGTATCATAATATTATAGAAGCAAAACTGACGTAAGCCTATGGTTTGAAAGCTAGGAAAACGCTGTTTTATTCCATTTTCAACAACGCAACGAGATCAATCCTTTAACTCAAAAGTGCTAAGATTAACATCTTCTTCCTCTATATACTACGGATAAGTAAATTCTTCTCTTTCTACCATAAAATCGCCTCATACAACCCAGTCCAACAATTATAGCAATGCCATCAATGCGTGCAATACACCAATCTGAACTTACATATACTGTGGTTAGGAATTGAAGCTATCGCATTAATTCTTTCGGGCATGCTGACAACGGTCTGACTTGTCGGTATTCGTGTACGTTGCCTTGCAATGACTTCCTCCTGAGCAGCTTTGATAGTGTTACGAGATGAGAGTAGACTGACCTGCAAGGTCAGATTAAGCACACAGAAGAAAGCAAGAACAACATGAAGTTCCAACACGCCCTACTATATTGATTTCCAAATCTCGGGCTAGAGTGACGTATCAGTTCGGCAAAGATAACTAGGTTAGGGGCAAAGGCTCGATCCTGCTGTAACTTAGAAAGGCTTGTTGATAAAGTTTTGTTGGAATTCGGGTACAGTGAGAAAGCTACGAATATAATTTATGCTAGAGGATTATACAGATTGAAGGACGCATAAGTAAGGTAAGAAAATGTGAACTGCTTCCAAGGAACTCAGCTTTTTATCCTATTCCAAAAAGAGTAATGAAACCAGGGTTTCCGATTTCTTTCTTCGCCCGACCAATTACTTCGGTATTTCTGCATACATTCCAAGTCCTTTCTTTAGCATGGCGTTGGTCCAACACCCGGAGGCACCCCGCCGATAAAACCAGCCGGCTGCATAGCTGATGAGTTGGCCATATAACCTGCTTGCATCATAGACTGACTTTGTAACTGATTGGAAAGCTGTTGATTAGTGTGGTGACTTAGGTCATGGCGACCATGGTGTTGTTGAAGGGCCGATTGCGCTGCAAGAATGGCTTCGGGGGCTGTCGGTAGCTCTTGGCTAGATTGGTACTTTGTTTTGGTGTTTTCTCGGAACCATACCCAGTCGCTGGCTTTAGTACTGATGATGCGATCCGCGAATTGTTTCAGAAAGTCCTGACAGTTATTCCAAAGCATATTGTAGACTTTGAACCTCTCCTGCATCAACGTCCGGCATTGGCTTTCCAGCTCGATATCGGAGAGGCGCGTCCAGCCAATAAGACAGATGTAGAAGCCGTCAACATCCGGGATCTGCTTCTCCGCAAGGGCTGCGTCGCGCTTTTCCTGCACAGCGTTCCAACCGGGATGTCGCTTAACGCTGTGGATATAAGTCTTGGTGGCGTCGTCTCTGCGCAACTCGTATTTCACCTCGTTGATGATCAGGACCCAATGTTTCAATTGACCGTGGCTGATGTATCGTGAGAACCAGACTGGCACACCGTTGCTCGTCTCCTTCTCCTCATCCTTGCGCTTCTCCACCTCTTCAGAGAGCGTTCGTTTATTCTCATTGTATATTCTGCGGTACCGAAAGCTGAACTTAGCGCGCCATGTTGCATGCTGTCTCCGAATATTTCGGCCCTGGCTCGTGAAGCGGAGGAAGATCGAGAGGAATATCCCGATACCGAGCATGACTGGCACTATCACGAAGCCGATATTGATGCCCATAGTGGATGAATCAGAAGGATTGATGAAGGAGTAAAAACAAAAGACTTGAGATATCGTGGGCTGGAAAGACTGCCTCAAGTTGCCGACTTGGTCGTGATGATCCCCAGAAGAGGGACAAGATATTATTGAAGCACCTCTTCTGATAAATAGGATTGGAGAACTCTGCAAGACAGCCTCAGGTGTGACAGGACGTAAGACGTGTGAAATTAGACTTATATAGAAGCCTGAGCTAAACATAAGCGAACCGTTGTAGCCCCCACTGCAACGTCTAATTAGCAAGTGCTTAATTCGATTCTATGATTAAAGTATTATTCTCATTGCCCAGCTCGGCTCAGACGAGGCATTCAGAATCCGAGCCAATAAACGCCAACCAATCACAAATAGGCAGCAGCTTCCGAGCTGAGGCATCGCTTGCTTATTTATAGAAAATAGACGCTAGGTGAGGAAACAAACTTGTTGACTATCAATAAAATCCAGGCACCTTCCCGACGACCCGGGTGAGTTCAGCAGCTAATAACCTACAAGTCTCGGGTTCTACAATTTTCGCAGACTCGCTTAAGAGTTGCTAACAAGTCAATAAAAGCCCCCAATTCAAAGAAAAGGAGAATGGAAACCACGGAGGAATTTCAATTTCACCGAGGACTACAAATGCAGTTTGCTCTTCCTTTTCACCCGCGCGATCCTTCGACCCGAAGATCTTGCTTTATTGCCGAGTATAGAATAGAGAGTGCGAGGGCGGGCCGTATCCTCCTCTGATAAGGCTGTGCCCACTGAGCAAGCACACCGTCCAATTCGAGGCTCTCTTTTCCAAGCCGAGTAACGAGAATGCAACTAGCAGGCGGCACTTGTCGACTGACGGTATGCACATCTCTTTGTCCGTGCTTTTTCACTTTTGAATCTTGCTGTCGAAAGGCTAATGACGAACGAAAATAACAGGATCCACCATTCAATGAGAATGAGGCGCTGATAACCACGTCTGTCTTGCTGCCAGCGAGATACCAGATCAGTCAGCCAGGGCCTTCGTTTGAATTTGTTGATCCGCAGTCAGATCCGCATGCATTCTTTGCGCATCATCTCCTCACAACAGATCTCGACTTTCTCGAGCCGTATCTCTGGATGGCCGGCCTCAGGAACGGTGTCCGGCCTCTGCACCAGCAAAAGGCACGCGGGAGGGTAATAGTTCCCGTTGTCGATGCGCGACTCCATCTTGTATGGCGCCCCAGAATGATCTATCTCGCCCCAGTCCATGACGCTCTGTTGCACTATCATAGTTTCAAGAAGTATTTCTGCACCCCTGAGCTGTTGCGGGGCAAGAGTCATGGGATGGAGCAGATGATGGAACAAACGACAGACGATCATCGACAGCTGAATGGAATGGCAGCATTGGGACTTTTGCACTCGTATACGAAGCTCATCGTCTACCAGATTGACTTGGACATCGCCAAGGAAGCCGGCCTTATTCCCAAAGATGTGACTTATGCTGCTTGGACGCGCTTCGCACGACGCGTGGCTTGTACTGCCGAGACTCGGCTTGGGCAACTGCCTCGGCGCTGGCGTTTTGGAGAGCTGCGTCTGGATCGGGTTAACATGATCGCCCGGCTGGTGGTGCTTTTCGGTGGCGGGATGGAGGGCTCGTCGTCGCGTCTGGGCGCGGTACGCGGGTACCAAGTAGAGCACAGCGACTACCTTGGTCTGGTCGAGGCCAACTTCAAATGGCTGCTCGCCGTGTTGGCGTGGCTGTCCGTCACTCTGGGGGCTTTGCAAGTAGGCGTCAGCGTGGCCGAGGGCGACACCGATCAGCGTGCCGCTTACATGAGCGCCACTTGGGAATTCAGCCTAGTAGTGCTCCTGACAATGGCGGCGACTATCGTTCTGGTCCTCGTCACATTAGCCATCGCTGTGCCAGCCAATGCTCTGTTTGCGTGGAACATAGAGAAGAAAGGGAGAAAGCGCATCGCACACAGCTGGTCCACACCGCAAATACTCGAGTCCGGTAACCGTTAAGTCTGGTTTACTGAAGAAAAGGCACAGAGTATGGCAGATTGTTGGGATATGGAAGGGCTACAAGGAAGGGCGAAAAGACTTATTGTCGGCCTGGTCGCATATACGGCCGGTTCCCCCAAGCAGCTTGTCAGAATCCGCATGCCGCTTTTCGCTATGCCTGCCTGGGCTTGATTGTTTGCATCTTATCAATGGTAAGATTCCCACTTACCGTTTTCAAACTTTCGGTTGCAGTCTGCGGAGAAACTCAAGTCCCAAAATTATATCACCGCTGCGTCTAAGTACTCTACCGAGGGCGTGTTACTGCGAAGAGAGGATCTCGTTGATATTGTGCAGAAGAGTAAAGCCTGTCGCTGGAATGTCTGGCTTGGCTATATGAACTGTGTATGGCCTACGGTTGTGGCGGTTCTCTCTTTATGTATAACATGCTTGTCATCAACAAGACACATCACGAACTTCTTCAGAAGCCTAGCCATCGAGTCTTCAATGAGCGATTCCAGAGCCATCTCATCCTACACAGCCTGCATAACCAGCTCGGGTCCGGACTTGCCTCCAAATCAGCCGTAGCTGGCTTCTAGAATAATCGCAATGCACTCCAACTCGTTGTCATACTCTCAGCCCTACGTGCGGGCCCGCATGTCCTTTGGCAGCCGGATTTGCTCGTGATCAGTGCCCAGTCCGTACACACAATGCCTTTGAAGCGAAGCTGCCCCCTCAGCACCACCGATGTGATGCGTCTGTTGAAACTTGCATGAGAACCACACCTCGTTGTACTGGGTGCCAACCGGTATAGCATAAGACGGCTGGAGAAAAAGGATATCGTCAGTCAGTCAGTCTTTTTATTCTCAGCTCCTCCAGTGGTAGCGAGAGTTCTTGCCCCATCCCCGCGCCAATAGCTTTGCGAAAGGCCTCCAAATGATAGGACCGGTTCCACCAGGGTGACCTGTTCGCAACCTTAGACGAAGTGTAAGTCTCGCCGTCCATCTCAGGACTGGCACCAGGGGAATGTTCGGTCATGGTCAACGGACCCGCCGCACACAGTCGCCGAATCGGCGCCCCAAGTCCGGGCGCAGGGCTCCGAATCCGAGGGTTCCGGGCCACTGGCTCATGAAGCCTGCCTTGAGACTATCCCCAAGTTGGAGTTGAGGTGATTGTTCGAACCGGTGGCCAGTGTGATGAGAATACCTAGCCGGGTGTGGTCTAGGATGTGCTGCCCGAGTGTGTTGTGCCAGGTCGCCACCGTAGTAGGGTCAACACTGCCTAGTAACTTGATGGGTCATGGATGTTGCTGATTCCTTTGGGAACAAAAGCTCGGGTGGCCGTGATTGAATGAAAGTTTGAGAGTCTCATAACAAAGCAACCCTTGACAGTGTATTGTCTTCGGTGACTGGACCCTCAAATGCACTATTCAACTCGCCTAGGTAATCATGTGATGACGATTAGAAACAAACCCAACATGACTTGGACGAGAGACTCGAGCTGTTATCATCAAGCTGTCAATTCTGATGTTGTTATCTGCATATACCTGGGCATAGATCAAGCGATAGCCCGACAAAGAATGGCTTCATGTTGCAATTAGACAGGTTAAATGTTGGATTACTGGCACTTTTATTTACTTCCTCACCTCAGTCTCCTCCGAATAGGAACAGTTTACTATTTAGTTTCTGATGCTAAAATTGATTGTCATTCTCCTAATCTTATCAAGGCCTTGTTCGGACGTTGGATGTACGTCCTACCCCCAAACTACGTGAGACCTCTGCCCTTCATGGAGCCAACGCTGACCATGAATCTGTCATATAGCATGCTGGAGGACGACATAGCACTTATCGTAGGCTGTATGCCTGCCTTCGCTGCCGGTGTCAAGACTCATCTCGGCGAATCGACCTTCTTTCAATCACTCCGCTGGAGACTGCTTGGTGGAGGTAACAACAATAAAAGCGGTGCTACCAAAGAAAGACTGCAAGGTGCAATAAGACCTGGGATTGACTCTGCAGATAGAAGAGGGCCTCATCAGGCCCGTACCTACTATTATGAGCTGACCGACACCTTCTCTGTCACACAAATTAATGGCGCCACGCACGACTGGCAACGCCATAAATTTGCTTTCGCCGAGGAGGACCGGGGCATCCTCAAGACTGTTAGCGTGTCGCAAACATATAACACGCATTCTGCCGTTTGAAGAGCTGGATGTAAGCAATTTGATGGAGTACTAAGGGGCGATACGCGCAGTACTGTCACGCTGAAGCGAGAATGTATCACGTGAAGGCCAACAAGAAACTAAAACTCCAACTCCCTTAACCAAGATTGGAACCGTGCTGGATAGACTATTCTTTTGACTAAGCACCGATCCCTGTGACTTTTACCTTGGCTTTGGCCGCGAGCCACCAGACCCTGGCATTGTAAGAACGTGAGTCCCTATTACGAAAAAGCAACATAGCTTAGCTTTGATCAGCCTCACTAAGACAAGAATTTGTGATGACCCAGTATCCACTTTTCCCTCCGCTCATCAGTTGTTCCTGATACTACCCTGAGGCTAACTACTCATCAATCTACTTCTGCATCCAGCCCGAATTGACCGCTTGCACAGCACAAAGTGGGATGTGGTTAGCCAGGGCATACTCCGTAGCCATATGCTGTGAATTATGAGGAGCCTCCGTACTCCCTTCGTGGAGGAATAGCGTGCCACCATTGTCGCTATACATCGATTTCCCCAAAAGCTCAGCCCGCTGTTACTGTAAAAGGTCAAATCGTTGCTATTTACTACGATCGCTCATATCTATGAGCGTCATATATATCTCGAGCGACGTGAGCCGTTACAGAATTACAGCACATTTGCCCTCGGCCATCCGTTGAGCTCGCCTTGTTAATCACAAGTAATGCGCGCCACATTGCATCCGACTTTGCTCGTCGCTTGATAGCCGGGGAAATGGATTCACATATATTGCACGGCATGTCTATGTGCTTCGATTCATGTTTTATGCAACTCGTCTACCTGAGATTGGTGTGGATAGGATGGAGCGATATACCCCGAATCGAGCAATCGTTGTCCTTCGGCGCGGCCCGCCATGCCTTCCAGATTACCTTACCCAATACCAACAAGGCACTTGACTTTGGCTGCGGTATACGCAGCCTAATTGGCTATTCTTAGCGCTTCAGAAAAGCCACGGCCCACTGTTCGCAATTTCACCGGAGACGACCGTGACGCTTGAGTGCCTAAATTGGAATACGATCCCAACAACGTAATTACTCTAAAGGCCGTTAACACCTGTACTTTCGTCGGTTGTGTTGATGACGAGACCCCGGTGACTGCGGCGCAGCATCACATGCAATGTCTCTTGAATAACCAAGACTATCCCATCTCCAATCAGTGGTCGGGTAAGCCCATTCAGCTCACAGCGACGCCGAATGGCCTGTCGGCAGGCACCTTTGAGCACACGAAGCTGGACGGTATGGACTAACGCTCACTGCACAACCACATGATAAAGTCCATTTTTTCAAAGTTGGTAGAAGAAGGAACGGCCGCCGCGCTGAGCTCGCGGGAAACAATACTGATGTAGATCGGGAGCCACACATATCCGACCTATTCCGCATCCATACTTGGGAAGCATCGCGCCGCGGAGGGTTGGGTTAGCACCTGAAGATTGTGTCTGCCCAGACTCAGGGTGATGATAATAATGACGAGTGGGACAAGGGTGGCTTTTTTTTTTCAGAAGGTGATCGTGGTTCATGTATTCATTGTAGCATTGAGGAGTGTCGGGCGAAATTTGCGGTGTCCGCTGGAAACGAGTATTCTCATTTTATTTTTGAGACATTGAGAGCTGCGGCAGATGATATTCTAGCTCTTTTTGTAAGCATTTCAAAGTCAGATACAGAGAGCTACTATGAATATAAATATTATGATCCATCTAATACGCAAGTCCACGATAAAGAGCCTTTCGAATTCACCTGGAAAGATGACGGCAGTCCATGGCTTGTTCCAGGAGCGTCAAACTAATTCACTCGTAGCTAGACAGCGCTCGGGGTTTATATGTTCAAGCTTACGAGAGATCTGTTCGCGAACGAGAAAGTCACTCTTTTGGATGCGACCCATTTGCGCAGTTGACTTTGGTTGAGATCTCAGCTGTCATAATTCAAGTCGATAAAGACTTAGAGAGGGAGGGAAGACCAAATTCACACGTCTTGCATATTCCTAAAAGTTGGTATGCCTTATTGAAGACGAGTCGACTGTCTACACCATGGAGCGAGATCGATGTCTGTAGACTTGGATCGCTTACACGTACCCAGTCGCTCTGGCTGAGATTAGCGGAGGTCAGAAAGATGGGACACCTGAGCAACCGTCGACCTTTAGTGCTCTCGAGATGGGTCTTAACTCTGTGGAGAGACTGTTACTTCCCAGTGGAGGGTTTGTGAGGCAGTTTTATCACTGGCAACTCCAAGCGTCGAAAGTGCGAGTAATAATCCCGAAATCAGCCATTGTAATCAATATTGCAGCGATGAGGAAGTTACGCGTTGTCGTGGTGACCAGTGGGCTGGTCCCCGGGATCAAGAGTGCAGTTGGTCCCGGGCCTCCTTCTTTAGATAGAGCGCGTTAACAATGCTCCTTCCTTTCTTTTCACGATTTTGAGTCCTCTAGACCGGTATAAGGAAGGCTGTTGATCACGTTCTTGTACCGTTGCAGCCTTCATGCTCTACTGTTGCTTTCAGAGGCGTGCCTGGTCTCAAGGGCTCTTGCCCAACCTTTGGTGGCCGTTATTCTCGTGCGACGGCGCCAGAGTTCCAGTTCAATGTGATTGTGTCATCTCCTTCTCTAGAGAACATAGCCCCTACCCACCTTGACGTGCGCGCCTTCCCTGAAGCTGCCGTTTGTCGTCGCTCTTTCCTTCCTTCCCCGGGTGCTTTGCCAAGCTGTGCTCGTACTGCTCCCCGTCAAAATATTGCGCTCCCGTGCCTGGCCTTTCTTCCTCTTCTTCTTCTTCCTTTCTTCAGTGCCGAATAGTCGTGCTGCAACAAGTCTCACGATTCGAACGATTAAGCATCATTCGCTGAAAATTCTTATTTAATATTTGTTTCCACGACGACCTTGAGGGATTTCAATCGACATTACCGAGTCTTTTGGTAGGGATGGATTTCGGCTGGCTGATCGTGCTGGGCCTCCTCTCCTACCTCCTCGTGTCGACCTACTCCGTCTACTACGAGTTTGCGTGTACGAAGAGCCTTTCTTCTTCCTCATTCCTTGCAGTAATTCTTCAGAGTCTTACCGACATGTTGCATCCCTCAAACTTGATCAAAAAGCTTTCAATCCTAATCCCCAAACTTTCCCCTCTGCCTTTTCGAATATTTTACTCTCTTCCCCAAGGTTTCTTGACTGACATTTGCTTGCAGACCAGACTCTGTGGTTGACGGGGACGATCGACCTTGGTCTCGGGCTTTTCCGCCCTGCGGCCGCACACGCTGCGGTGACCGTTTGGGTCGTTGATTGTTTCCTGCGGCTGGAATGGCTCATCTCGTGGTGTTGTGCGGTCGTAGGCTCCCGAAGACCATCGACGAGAGTCCTGGGGAGGCGACAGACGATGCAATCGGATGTTCACTGCGCTATGGGCTACCTTTCCGGAAATCCAAGGGACCGCTCTGGACGACCACGGTTCTGCAAGCACGTCCATTCCAACGAGGGCTGCGTTGATGGGGGACGTCCGCTTGCAGACCGCGTTTACCACTGTTCTCACCTCGGAAAGAAGTGCCGAAGGGATCCTGGAAGACGACCCGACGTGCACCTCGCGGTGTACGATCATTTCTGTGGTTGGCTACGGGTTAATGTGTACCTGGACACTATTAAGCCGTACCTTCTCAGCTTGGTCTTCCTGTTCCTGGACGCAATCCTCGTGTTCTCGTGTTCCGTCGCTGGCTGGTCAACGTCAGAACAAATGGATTTTTCATTATATGGGCCGACAACGCTGCTTGCAGTTGCTGTCGTGCTGTGGCTCGGCTGGCACAACATGCACATGAAATTCCACAACTTAGCGATGAGGAACCGCACGGTCCCGGAGATGAACCAACTTCGACAACACGCCGCGGGACTAGGCGGTCGGTTATGGTTCGCCATTCAGCTCGTTCCGACTAACGATCTCGTTTACCAGCAGTACCACGGAGGCCGTAATCCTTGGGACCTCTCGGTCCGGCGCAACCTCTACCAGGTCTTTGGAGGCTGGGATTGCTTACTGCCGTGGAGGCGGTCGCCCAGGTGCGTCGGTTACGGTGTTTCCCGTGGTACAAGCGATTTCGAAATGAACGACGAGTTTTGGCGTTGGGTTGAGGAGATCAGAGCCGGTTCTGGGTCGCGTGCTGCTGGATCGCGGCCTACTGTTGTTGCGCCGCTGGACCAACACCAGGAAGAGGGGCATCTGACGAGCTCGGTGACTGCTGCTGGACGTCTGCCGGCTCCGCCGCCCGCACCTCTTCGGACCTCCCCTCCATCACCTCACCCAACATCTTCGGGGCCCATAGCATCCCCACCTGAAATCCCTCTCCCCTTATCTCCTACGTCCTCTGGCACAGGCTAGGAGCTTAAGGGTGTTCGCACGGCCTGAGGCGGGCTTTGAACGTCTCTCCCTTTCCGCGAGCGGTACATGACGGCTGCTGGGTCTCATGTACCAAAGCCCCGGAAAGGGAGGAAGGCAACGCTTTCTGCACCTCCGCGTGGTGCCTTCCGGGAACTTCTGGGTGCACAGACACCATCCATCGTCAATTATGGACAGCACACAGATGCCAAGTCAGAAGCAACATGGCAACGAGCTACGATCATTTCATACATCACCAAACCTCACTCAATCACCATCATCCAACATGCTCGAGCCGCCATCACAATCAATTACCCATCAACCCGACTTGATTCACATCGGGTTGAAAGAATTTCTTCATCCATTTGCCTGTCGGTCTTGACCTCATCGTACTTGTCAAGTCCGTCACATCAGTTCGAGCACGCTGCATTTACCATTACGGCCAGCTCATCCATCCAGCATACCTCGAGTCCCCCAATTGCTCGAGTCCATGGACAACTGATTTCATCACAATTGTCAAGTCCACTGCACCGTTTCAGAAAGGCTGCATCTATCATCACAGCTAGCTCATCCATCCAGTCTACCTCGAGTTTTCCAATAGCTCGAGTCCAGCAATCCCGCAGTCAACCGACTTCATCATCACTTTCGAGTCCGCTCCACCTACCAATCTGAGCACGCTGTATCTATCGTCACAGCCCGCCCATATACCCAGTATATCTCGAGTCTCCAGCAATCATGCGAACAACTCGTCCGCCAGTCCAGCTTCGTCAATCGTCAGTCTACCATACGGCCTTCATCACATCCGCCGTAGATTCACTAGGCTCTTCGATCCAGTACACCTTGAACTTCTAGACAGCCCAAGTTTGGCGTCAACATTGGCAATGACTCAGTCCTTGCCCCTCCAGTCCGACACAACTCCATACCATTCACCATTGCACTGTCATGCATCGCCATCTTTGGTCCTTGCAGCCGATCAGATTGCCCAGTTGCTCCGCAAGGCTTGTCTGGCCACGCAACTTCACCGACACCGAATCCACCAAGTGGCTCTCGAGAACTACATCAAGAGTCATCTCAGCGACCCCAGACGACCACCCATCATCAACTAAAGATAAGCGAGTCGAGCGGCCTTCAAAAGCCACTGTCTCACTGTCGTCGCACTGACCTTCATCATCGTCGCCACACGATCTTCAATGTCGCGTTTTCGACTACACGGCGGTCCCACGCTAGTGGTTCCAGCACAGCCTTGAGTTTTCAATTTGCTCAGGTCCGAAGTATGTTCTGATCAAGACATACCTTCATATCTCCAGTTCAGCCCAGCCATGTAAGGCTTGAACCCACAACGCTCACTGAAGTGAGCTTCCATGCTGCATTGTCGCAGTATGGACCAGTGCCTTTGAGACAAACATTCCAATATATGCGAATCTCATTTCGGTCCAGTCCAACCTCCAGCACATTCATCCCTCGCGTTTTGGCAGTTCACAATACAGTGCCAACATTCAGTCGAGTCCTTTTCGAGCCAAAGCAATCCCTGACTCTCGCGCCAACTCCCGAGGTCGGTCATGGTGCAAACGCCGAGTCTCAACTAGCCCAGCCCGTCTCGAGGTCAGAACAAGCTTCAAGCCCTCCGCTTCAGTCATCACGGTGCAATCAGCCCACTTCAAACGAGCTCACCTCCACGGTCCAACCCGCATCTCCAGCCATGCTCCTTCAACTTTACTCAGCGTCAAACTCCATTCCTGTGCATTTCGGCGAATACTTACACCTCCAAGCCTTCGTCCGCTAGCATTATGATCTCGCTCCGGGAAGAATCGTGCACCCACTGCCCCTGTCCCTCAAATCGTGCATATCTCAAGAGGTCATTGCACGCGTTTGGGGTCTTATTGTTGCTCTCGAACGACTTCAAATCCACGTCTGCCATTTCAGGTACGTTTCTCGCATCAACAAGTGTCTGTTCCACCTGGACGGCCCACCCCTCTTAATCATGCCTTTGCGAAGTAATTGACGCGCTATCGTAGGCCCCAAGTCGGTCCAGTGCCAGCACTACTCAGATACAATTTAAGAATTCATGTGTCTTCTCCGTGCGTGGCCAAGTCCGTATGATCTTTTTTTGAACGACCCCCTACCTGATACCAAGGTGCTGACATTAGCCTCAAGTCAAGTAATATTCAGGCCACGGTCACGGCTTCGTAGCGGCCGACTAGGGTTCACACCTACGATCGAACAGGGCCAGAGCCAGAGCCAGCGATTTCACGCGGTTTGCAGCATTTTACTTGCTTCATCTCGATCACAAGTTTGCCAAATCTCAGCACCTCATACTCACGCACTTGTTAAAGCTGAAGCTTGGCTCGGTATAGATGGGATTGCTCCCTAGGACTTCAGTAATACTCTGATGGCTCGATCCGTTTCTTGGCGATTCAGTGGTGCCAGGAAGTTCGTACAAAATGACCCGATGTGAGTCATCTCCTTCATTGAGTGCTGGATCACTTCGACCAACTGAACCGCTCTTGCTTTCGAAATATAGCCAACTTCGCGTGGAACTCCTTTTATTTTGTTGGAGATCGTCGAACTTATAGATTAGGGACGTCCCTATCAAGACTGCCAATAACATCCATTTGACCTGGATTGCTAATAGCCAGCAGATCTTGTCAGGCTGTCTCTGGCAGAAGATGGAAATGCTGCAGCCAGTTTCCCGATGCTTCCCGAGGATCAATGAGTCTGCATTCATGTCGCTGCGTATCTATCTACGCAACCCACCCATGGTTGTCCAATCAGGTACGCTCAAAGCCACACAGCTGTGTCTCGGCTGATGTTGTGATGTATACGATGTTGATGGCGCAGTGTCGAATAGGTCGGTCTTTTGGTCCCGCATGCACCATTAGGCATGAAGCATACACCATCTGGTAGAGCCTCGAGTCACGCATCAGAATGTTTTCTTAGGGGGTAGGGGAGAAGCATGTGTACTTTCTTCAAGCATCGAGCTCGAGGCCAGGGTCGTCATCGTGACTGATTTCCCTTCCAACAGATGATTTCCAGGCACAAAGCGGCTTTCTTGGGGTCTGACCATTTACATAAATATTCAACAATGGAGGCTGTCAGGTTCGCACGGCAGCCTAGTGGTCGGCGTCATCGCCGCCGGCACCCCCAACGACATCCTCCACCTCGTCGACACATCCAGGGACAAGACTCTGGCTTCAACGCATGGAAATTCCAGCGATGAATCGGAAGGAATGCAGCGAGACCAGTGGTGTGGTTGGTACATTTGCGCTGTTCCCAAGAGCAGAGATAACATCAATACTAAGGAACGGAGGAGTAGACTATGAGACAGAGGGGGGGGGAGGGGTGGCGGCAAATTTCGTAAACCTTTTGAAGGAATTAGCAACCTGCGAATACATTGCTAGTGAGCATCCCACATCTTATTACTTCGCTTGTGAATGTCTACTAATGCCCGCAAATGACTCATCTTCTGCGACGATCCCGAACTCCAACATGAGATTGCATTTGTATAACCGGCCGCTAGGAGAAAATAGCTGTTATACATGTTGAATGTCTAACTAAATGACTCAGCATCGATGATCGTCTAACTTGCTCAATAGTTGTTCCTGTCGCACACATCGAGCAACCACTTTTTCATACGGGGAGCGACGTTGGGCTCATGCGTCTTCTGCACCTGCTTGAGCACACAAATACGAATGAGGTGCTTGTCAAGCCAATCCATCATAACACGCTTGGTCTTGCAATACTCCTTAAGAGTCGTCGATTCAAGGTGGATGCCGGCCCACCCATTCCATTTGCGATGGCAGAACTTATTGGCCTCAGGCCAGCCGCCGAACACTACAGATCCAATGTAAGCATACTACTTCACATGGAAACCTTATGCCTTGTTGTAAGTTTGCTTATAAGATTTCCAGACATGTATACATGCAGACACTAGGAAGAAGAGGGCACGAAGAAGTTGACGGGTATGCCTCAAAGAAGTGAGGTTGGTCTGGGGAAAAACTTACTCTCTATGGCATCGATCAGCTTAATGCTCCAATCCGGGTGCCGCTTTTCGAGGGCATGATGACGGTCCACTGGAGCATCCATCAGAGTAATATGTGGATCGGCAGAAAGTGTCGATTCGATGATAGTCGAGTTAGTGTGGACAATCGGATGCCCAGCACTCAACCTGTCCGGCGTTAGTGGTCCCGTCCCACGGCGTAAACTTATTCAAAGGCTCCTATGTTCTCGCAGTAGAGGTGATCCAACGGTTCAAAACAATCCAAAAAGTCATAGAGGGACGTCGCGATGGATGTCGTGCAAATGTCTCGATTTCTCCGCCGCAGCATGCGTTCATGATGGCTAAGCGAATTACGCGTTCAGGTATCGTCGAAGGGGTATAGAAAGGAACTCACTCAGCAAAGGCCATCATGGCCACGAGAAGACTCTTGAAATAACGCATGATGGGAGATAGTATGGGAGGTTCTTGGTGGGAAAGATGATTGGACTGATCAAAGTTGCGGAGTAGGATGAATCAGTTGCAAAACTAGGGATTCCAGGTAGAAAGAAAGGTGAGCCTGACAAGATTTGTAGGGGAGGAAGGAGAGTCCAAGAGAGTAATATATGTTTGCACGAAAAGCCTAGTGCGACATTAGTAGTTCTGATCTCGGTGACAGGTCGAGGCATACGGCACTATGGCCCTTTATAGCGGTCCCTGAAGCTATCTAGCTTAAATTTTAGGGAAGACGGACAGAATCAATGAGCATTGGTTCTGTATGCAATCATGTTTTCCGGCTATTTTCCTAGCCTAAAAAAGTAAAGCCCAGAAATATGACTCCTCGAAGATATCTAGCTTGAGTGCTAAATAGGGTGGAACTTACTGGATGAGGGGTCGTTTCGCCTCAGTACGACGTAACAGAATCTGAAGGCACCCGAAAAGGACCTCGGGAAGACACCTAGGGCGATGAGTCTATCGTGTCTGATGTATCGGAGCTCGCTGAGACGCTGACATAATAGATCAGGCTGATGGCGTCTCGAAGTTTGAACTTATAAGACTATAAATTAGATATCCGCTTTATAGATGTTGACACTATTTCTTTGACTTCGTAGGCCTCCCATGTCGTCTTTTATCATTGATGAGAGCTATATCTGCGGTGCTCAGGTCAACCAGGGCGACCTGAATTGCAAGACCATTGCGATAATTGACGCATTCGCTGGGACTCCATCGCACCTGAGGCTGGATAACCATGTACAAATCTACCGACACAGTTTGTTTATTTGGGCTAGTTGGATTTCAAGGGCCGCATCAAGGGCAATCAAAAGATGAAGCTGAGCGTGTTCAATTTCAACGTCCAGGAGATTGCGCATGAAATCTTCGCCACATCCCACCTAACATGCGGCAGAGAGTTTAAGCCAAAGATTCAGCCTCATCATCAACGGCATAGCGATAAGAGAACTCGGTACGTAAACGGCGAAGGTGCTAGGAATTGTTACGAAGAATGTACACACGTATAATGGTGTCAGTGAGGCGGACGAACGTCAGGATAGCGGCCTTTACATGAAAATTGAAACCAAGTAAGCTTCAAAAACTATTCTTGAATCTCTAAACCTCTTAAAAGTTCCTCCACGACTCGATCCAACAACTTCACTATGGAAGCTTTCTGATAGTACTTCCGATTGAATGAAGCACCCAAATGAAATTTATCCTGCCATCTCCACACGTGAAATTGCACGCATCTGTTCAACATCTCTGTACCAATCCAGACATCAGAAACTTCAATCCTGCGAGTACTGAAGCCCGACTGATAGTGTCTTTGCAGATAATTCTCAATCTTCCCAAGTCCGCTAAGATCCGGTGTCTGCACGGGTGGAAGTCCCTCTGGCGTTGGCGTGTGGAAAAGCGCAGTCGTTTTCTCCAAATATGACTCGGCTAGTTCCATCAAGCTAACTTCTGTCCCATCGGGTGCTGTCCAGAACGCAGTCAAATCTCTGTGATATGTTGCAGTCATTTGGCGCGCAATCTCCTCAAAGCTCTTGACCTTGCCATCTTGAGATGGTACCACATTTTCAATGCAAATGGGTAGTCCGGAGAAGTACAGCCCAAACATTAGCTGATCTTCGGAAGCAGCTCTTGAAGAAGCTATGGAATGCCGCAAGTCCACCGGGAAGAATGCTGCGTAAGACTTGGAGAGAGGGTGCTGAGGAAAACTTGCAGTGACTCGTACAATAGCCGCGTGAACTGCGCCCGTGAAGCTGAGATTCTTGGATCGTCGGCCCTCCATAATCCTTGCCGTTATTGGCACACTCAGTTGGGTTGAGACGCGTGCGCTAGGACCTGGAACTTCGTCGATGCAATCGGTTCGAGTAGGCAAGCCAATACTTGGCACACCACGGAGAAACTCGCTGACCAGAGCGTTTGCTCCACTCTCGAGACAGTGGTATTGCATGTTGCTTTGTTCCACGGGATTTCCTGTTATCTTGTTCTGTCTCTCACTCCAAATGCGGGCTATCTCCTCAACGCTTGGTGGCAGCGACTGGATAGAGGCTGGCAATTTTGTAGCAGGTACAGGAAGAGAGACATCTTCATGATTTGCTGACAGCGCCTCAGCTAAGAAGGTCAGAAAAACATGGCTAAGCTTAGCTATCCCGACGCCATCGAGACGCCAATGCGAGGAGCGAATGAGGATCTCAGACGACTTTGGAAGCCAATGACAGGTAGCTGTTGGAGCTGGCCGAAGAACACAAAACAAAGCATCGGCATCGACCTCGGTCAAATGCACGAAGAATGTTTCTTTGTTCCAGGAATCGATATCGGTGTCCGGGATAGTCAGGATTCCTCTTGTAGTGGTACCGGATTTCCCTTCCAAGTGATCAGGGGCTTTGATTACAGAGCCGATGGCTGGGTACTGATGCCGAACTGCTTTCCAAGCAGCTTGAAGGTAAGGTACAGGGTTGAAGTCTGCTACATGAGTTCCGTGCTCTGTGAATTGCAGCTTGAAGGCTATATGGACAGCCCAATGCTCCCGTTGAAGAGGTGCTCCGAGGTCAGCAAGCTTATGGAAAAAGACCTCGAGATTGCCCAATGGGCGTGACGAGCTACCTGCCGGCATCACGAAATGATGTTATAATTGTGCAGAGACTTTGGGGATATGTGAGCGTAAAGTAACTGAAATCTAGGTGGTTAAGTATGGAAAAGTAATCTTGACTCTTGTTACTGCGGTGGTGCAGGACTGGGAATGCCGGGACATTATAATCTTCAAGTTTTATCGACCCTGCACCCACCTACTTCAGCCATCCACAACAGAATCGATCATCAAGGGCCACGTCATAAGCCTGTTGAGCGGTCCATATTTCTTTGTGAAATAAATTGAGACTAGGCGGCATTCTCTCATGCTGGCTTCGTACACAGTTCAAATCACATCACTCCCTTGCTGGGTCCATGCTAAGAACTTCCGAGCTGAATACTGCTTGAGTTCAGGGATCAAGCTGCATATGATGACAACCAGGTATGTACCATAGCACCCGTGGTGGCCATTTGTGCTGAAATGCTAGTGTTGCACTTTGTGCCGAGTGACACTTACAACATTTGGGGGGCCAGCAGAGCGGCGCAGTACAGGAGTTGGCTGTGACAAGGTTTCATTCGAAGGATTCGCATCTGGGCAGGGGATGCTGAGACGTGATCAACCCTGGGAGTGATTATTCGATGCTCCACGCACGCCACGGGGTGGAATAAAATGAGTGGGCCCAGTGAATGCTTGGCAGCGTGTAAGGGCTTGTGTGGAAGGCCGATGGGTTTTGGCGGGGTAATGAAAATAAAAATAAAAACGGAAAGGAAAAGGAAGTATCGCCCATTACAAGGACAGCAACCTTGTCAGAATGGCGAAAATACCCACGGCCTAGCAAGTAGCCTATATCGAGGCACACTCCGCCGAAAGCTTGTCTCGAATATCATAGTATGCTGTTCAATTTGTGGTGTTGCCTCTATCTTTTTTATTCTGATGTGGCTGTGGGCACGAAAACTTGTCTTCAGTCGAATGAAAATCTACATGAGCGATTGGTTGCTCATAATGGCTTGGGTATAGCTTGATCTACCATGACCTTACCAAACAATATATCGGCATCTGCAACTATCTTTTTACTCAGGTATTCTACGCCGTATTCGATGTCTGCTTCGCCTTAACAACTAAGTACGGGGTGGAAAGCAGATCGTTTTCATAATAGATGCGCGCATGTTGTAAATAGTAAGATCCCGCTTGCTTTTTCATGTCATGACCAGTAGCTGAATCTTTTTCTCTTCACAGCTCAACATCGCGGATGAGAATACGTACTGTTTCGCTAAGGCCTTTATCAAACTCAGTGTCTTGTAACTGTACGGCGAGATTTTCGTCTCGACGCTTTCGCATCTGTTTTTGGCTTGCTGCCACGTTCATGCTCCTTTGGGCTATATCAACATGCCTGACGGCCATTTTTGAGTGCACTCTATTGCGTATAATTGGGACTCGACGATTGCGCGCGGATCTTGCATCAATTATGGCGCGGTTGTGATGACTGTCGGTGTCCTGGATATCATCACTGACTTTACTATCCTCCTTATGCCCATTCCTTTGGTGCGGCAACTACACAAAAAAAAGCAAAAGAAATGGCAGATCATCTTGACATTTGCATTAGGCAGCAGGTATGTTATTCTCCCCGCACGCTTATGAGCTTGTGGAATCTCAGTCGTCAGTTAAGTCATACACTAATTGTTCGATCTTAAAAGCGCTTGCATTGTAACCATTGTGAGATTAGCATACGCGGAGAGAGTTGGCACTACTCCCAACGGAAGTTGTAAATTTCAGGACGTCTTTTGCCATCTCTGGCCTTGCCAAACAACAATTGGCTGGCGTATGATTGACTTGCGGCAATAGGGGATAATATTCCAGCTGGGTTAGCTTCAACTCCTGAACTCATGATTGGCATCTTGGCTGTATGAACGCCAACGTACCGTCCTTCATACCGTCGATTCCGACATGGCAAGTCTGGAGTCACTACAGATATGCGAGGCAGTCATTGTGGCTATAAGTACGGTCACACAAAGAACACGGTGAACATTACTGGAGGTGGCGAGATCCCACCACTTTCGGGTGATAAAATCAACGTTACAAATCAGATCGAGATGAGTGTTCATCTGAGTCCTCGTGGAGACTGGGTGCGCGTCTCAGATGACACTGGTGATGATCGGAACTGTTTGACCAACAATTATGGTCGGGGAATCTTGTACTAAATGAGATTTGGAATTTACGGATTTAATGGCGCCTAGGTTGACTTGGAAAAGACGCATATTGTCTACCTAGTTTATACTGATAAATGCATGAGGGGGATAATTTTTTAGCGCTTCTCCAGTTTCATGGTTAGTTGACTGTCTTGCTTCTAGGGAATGGGACGAATGCGTACTGAATCTGCCCAATCCATGGTGTCCATATATTGTGTCTACCTCTTCGTCCACCACTACGTATGTAAAGAGTCCATGTTATATCTTTCTTTTAGAATCTCCTACCCAAATCTATGACCATAGTCGCATTAGAACAAAATACTTATCCACATACAGACTCGTCTGAAATTACACGAGAATCTTCAAAACCTCGCCATGTTTCGGTAGTCACGCAAGCAAGGGACACAAATACCTGAATCGAGGAACGTGATTTTGGATGCCAGCATGTGTCACGAGCAGGGGACCTCCTATTGGCCAGGGTAGCCCCATTTTGCCTGCTGCTTAGTGTTTATATCCAGACGTTTTCTTTTGTCCTCTTCATTTCTCCTCAACAGAGGCAGCAAGAGATAATGCCTGTTTCTCTCAACCATTGCCTCGCACTGTTGGTCTCAGCATGTATTCAAATCAGGTAGCAGCAATCGGGGAAAGCTGTGACCAAACCAATCCGGGCTGATATGCATTTGATAGTACAAGAAACCACCTGCCCGCACAATGCACAGACGGGGACCTTTTCAACAATATGAAGCAGCTAGTGTGAGTAGAAATGATGACCTGCACACGTGCGATGCCAACAAACATCTCGAACAGAGGTTTCGCTGATTCGACTAGATGGAGAATTGACCGTTGGTGCAGTTCACCGTACGATATAGAATATCCACAAGCTTATACTTCGCGATACTTGTATAAATAATTAGGTCACGCGCGTATGTTGATTCAGCTGGCATCTATATTTGCTCATAGTTATCAGTGTCCTTAGAAACAGTGATTTCGCCAAACAAGCTCCAGCGATATGGAATAGGCTTCCTCCGATAACAAACATGAAATGGGCGGGGAAAGGGCTCTGCCTTTCGTGTCTCAGCTATCCGTTTCTCTGGATATTCATGCTTGGTCGGCATCAGTGCTCTTGGCTACATCCTCCCAATCTTCACATATCTTCAGCGTTTCTTCGCAAGCAGCCTTGATCCTTGTCCACCCATCGCTTCCCAGTGGAATCCTCAAAGGAATCTGTTTTCCAGTAGCCATGCCAGTGCCTTTAACAAGCTCAATCATGCGTTGAACAGCCTTCACAGAGTCGCCTGGCTCATTCCCCACCAGGCTTTGCTCAAATGCTCTGACACCAAGGTTGAATTGGGCATAATCATCAATGCGTGAGTCAATGTGGCTGATGTTGCTGAAGGCACGGGTTCTAAAATATCCAGGTTCGATAAGCAGGACCTTCAGACCTGGCGCAAAGATTGCGAGTTCCTTGGAGAGACACTCCACAGCTCCTGTGGAAAGCTTGATCAGAATACAATGAATAGTAATGAGCGGGTATAGTATGGCAGAGTCAAACCTTCAAGAGCAAATTTTGTTGCGCAATATCCAGTCGCGCTAGGATCGGCACTGATCACTTGTCAGGACAGTTTCTCGTGTCTGGTGCTGCAAATAGGGGCAAGGGCTTAGGCCTCTTATGGATCTTGTTGCATCACATAGTCGCGGAGACGTGTCGGAACTGGTTTGGATAAAACCTACTGCCATCCTGCTTGAGAACTCATGAAAAGAAGAGTTCCCTCTCCTTTAGCCCGCATCTTTGGTAATAACGCGCGGGTAATGTTCAGTGGCCCATGAAAATTAGTATTGAAGACTGCTTCCAAATCCTTTTGCCTATAATTAGAGATATAAGCGTCCGAGTCTCGATCAACAGACCAGAGAAAAAGAACAGAACTAAGAACATACGTGAGTTCTTCGAACGGCGCACTCAAAATGTAACCAGCATTGTTGATGATAACATCAATGCCCCCAGGATAGATTTCCCAAGCTTCCGTCATTTTCGAAGCGATGACATCCTCAGAAGAGGTTACATCCAGGTCGAAAATACTCGCACCAGTATTTTTGAGGTGTGCGAGCTTCGTCCCTGCATCTCGTCCGCTGGCGATAACGTTATCACCAACCGCTCGGAGTTGTCGCACAAACTCTGCCCCAAACCCGCTGGAGCAACCAGTAATTAACCAGGTCCGTGGCGGCATGATATGTGTATAGTATCGATCAACTGAAGAACTGTGAAACGTCAAAGTAGGGCAATAGAGTAGTGATCTTATTTTGCACAGGCTGGATGTTCGATCAAAACACTCGTCCTCAAATACCTAGTCCTGATTTGCGGTGGAGATTAGAACTTGGTACAAGATGCCTTGGGAGGGAGGTAAAGAAATCAGGGGCTATACTGTACTACATGGTAGGATCTAGCTGCATTATGCGCGTGTGTGGGGCGTTACCAAAGCACCACGCAGCATGCATACATTAGTGAATTCTATCACGTCCGACGTAGCACCGAAGGGCACAGCACCCCCCCCACCCCCCCACAAAAAAAGCAGGGAGGAAAGAGAGAGAGAGAGAGAGAGAGAGAGAGAGAGAAGGGGGAGGGGTTGGGATGGCTAAGTACTTAGATACTTAATCAGTAATTACACCCCCAAAACATCTTCGTCGGCCAGTCATCCCATGCGCACTGTCCTATGGCTCTTCCGGCCCGGCCACGCGCGATGGTATGTGCTATGGTAAATAGGCGTGCACCTCGCCCTTCGTCAGCAATGCGGCTCGTACAACGTGCCCGGTGCTAAGCGTATGAGAGACTCCCATTTGGGTGCGCATATAGATTTACTAAAGTGTCTGGTTGCTAAAAGGCCAATTGAGGTGCTTACTACCTAATTAAGTTAGCAATCTACCCAAGAAACAGTAACAATCTACGTATCCACTTATGAAGTCGCTACTGGCCACTTCGCCAAGCTACTGACATGATAGCTTCTCAGAAACCAAGAGCAGTGTGGACCAGTAGTATATTCCTTTTGCAGGTTCTGTTTGAACAGAGATAGATTAGACACTATCGTTTCGATGTCATCCTGATTACCGTGCTGACGGCATTGACTCGTTTGCTCCAGACGACCCTAGATAAAAGTCCTGTACTATGTGTACTAGGCTCTTCTGACTTTGTATTTGTCAGATTACTGCGTTTGTGGTGTGGTCTTCTGCTCGACGCATACATATACCCTTACTTTGGCCCTAATCATCCTCAACCGAGTACAAGGGGTTGAGCTGTTGTAGCTTGGTAGTGGGCGCCACTGACCAACAACCCTTGAGTACATACTGCTGAGTGCAATTCAGGACTTTGATGTCACCCTAAGGACAGCAACACTGACTCGACATGAAGCTGTGATAACCTATGAACCTGCTGCCTCCTAGATAGACAATGTGCATCGAGGTCCTAATAGTCTGCGTGAAGCCTGGCTCAAACTGCTTGGGGAGAAGGGGGAGAAAGGAAGATAAATAAAAAGTTTAACAAGTGCCGAGTATTAAAATCACAGTGCGTAATATTGTACTTCAGTAGCATGGGGCTAAACTGCAAACGGTTGTCTTCGGAATAGCGAGCAGCAGCCCGCATGAAAGAGAGACCTCGCAAGTTGCCCATCCTCGATTCGCCAGCTATTAATATCCAAGGTATAACGCTTCCAACAATCTATTCACCCACCACATTTCTGGGTCTGACAGTCAGAAACATACAAACTCACTATACTACCGTTTCAGAAAAAGCAATAGGTGGTAAAGCAGACTATGGCTAGCAGTTCTACCTTCAACATCATTGGCCATGGCCACACGGGCATGACGGTTCGTTCCGGTAAGACGCGATGAGACGCCCCACGCGCCCTTGCATTGCTTCACGAACTTTGCCCTGGCTTGATCAGTCTCTCCGGGTTGCAAGAGTCTCCTCTGGCTACTGGGAGATCGCATGCTGACAGTTCCCACAGTGGCCAACAGCTTGCGATTCTGGAAAGGTATCCTGGGTTAACAGATCATCTGGCAACAAGATGTTCCCGGGAGCACTTCTCCCCACGAACCTGTTCATACGATCACGGGAGCCCCGCTGGGCACAACTATGCACGTTGTCTGGATCGAACTGAGAGGCAGCGACCCCAGCCGCGTATCCACCTTAGAGCTCATAGAGTACGAGCTGGCACCCGACGTTGCGGAAGAACAGAAGAGTCGCACACCACGAGCGAGGAGCTGGGACGTAGGATCTCTCCATATCAATCTCATGGTTCAGGGCCTGGATCACATTGTGGAATGCGCCAAGAGTGAAGGATTCCAGATATATAGTGGTTTATTCACGGTACCCCGGGAAGCACTAGAGGTAGGAGGCCAAAGAGTCTGCTATCTCAGGGGACTAGATGGGGAACTTGTCGAATTGACTGAGATTCCTCAAGTAGAAGAATAAAACAGATTTTACAGTTAATCACGGACTTTCTCATTTATGAGGAAGCTAGTAAAGCGCCCAAGGAAGTAATCGAGATTACTACCTGGGTATAACCAAGGTAGCTCTAGCCAAACATCGGCTGCCTCCGTAACGTGAGAGTACACATAGCACGACTATTGAAGCCTTATTTATCAGCAGATTTTGGAATATATTGATTTAATGAAACGCCTGGCCCCATTTTAAAAGCGCCTTGTATTCATTACAAGCCAGCAGCACCGCTTCTCTATTCTTGACCACCCGTCTCGACAGATAGCTAAGCATTTTGTATCGTTGTCTCTTTAGGAGAAGGGGCTCAAACACATAAGCTCTGAAGCTCTAGTATACCGAACGACAAGCCATAGATACACTAATATCGTCCTTAAGGAGCCATGCGGGGGGATCGCGAGTAGGCCCTAGAGCTAGGCGCTGTCGGCGATCATGGCCTTGGACGACATCAGGTTTTCAGGCTTTCTCAGCACCTAGAGAGCCCTGGCGCCGGGAGAGAAATGCAGGCACTGCACCGAGCTATCTTGGCTCTAGCTAAAAGATAGAGACCTGGTTCGAGGGCGCGTCCCTTCAGACGGCGTTGTCTCTGCACATGGAACCTGATTTGTCTGATGATCCGCCGTAGGTCGTGTATATCTTCCAGTACGACGATCCTCGTTCATCCACATCACTCTGAGCGCCAATAGTAAAGGAATGCTGATAGGCAGGCTGGGTGAACTTGAAGCCAGCAAGCCGCGAACTGGGCTGGACGGCGGGCGGCGACACGTCTAGGAGGCACAAGAGTACCCGCTGGCCACTTCAGCCTGCCGGAGAATCGAGGGACCCACCGAGTCGATTATTGGAGGGTCATATTTTGCCTCGATGCGCAGATCTAGGAGGTAACTAATGATATCAGACCGCAGGAGAAATCCATACGTCGGGATTGGGTGCGGCCTGCCTATCGACGGCAGCGGAGTTCGGATGTAGTTGTTGACGAGGCGCTTGATAACGGTCCGCACCAGTCAGTGTTGGCCGCCTGGTTGAGCTCGTTGTAAATTTACACGTTGTCGTCCTCATTGGCGCTGTGTTCGAGCCTCTCTACTACTCCTAAGGTCTGTTGATGGTACTCGCCCCGGGTCTGGTTCGTGCCCTGAGCACGCATCAGATCGGCTTTGGCCGATTTGTGGACATGGTTCGGACCTGTAGCGGTAGCCTGTTTATAGCCCAACAGAAGGCCTGGTTGGCGATGACCATGCTCTTTCCCAGCTACCACGCGGTGGAGTATGTTGCGTCGAGCATGCCGGGCTTGCCATCGAGAATCTGCAAATCCATGCCGCTGCTTGAATTCGGACTCCATCCTGGTGAGATGGGGTGCTGGACCTGGATCGGGGTCAACACTCCCCGGTATAAAGCTGGTGTAGTTTCCACTGTCTGCGTGCGGTACCTCAAGAGGGCGTAGCCGTCTCTAAGCCTGTCCAAGATGACCTTGCTTTCCGGGTACTCCTGGGGGGTATGTGGAACAAGCAGCGGCGCAGCAAGGGATCCAAAAGCGTCTCTTACCTAGCGCATCATTGGGTTCGTGTCAAATACGCCCTGTAGGCCGCACATGTACGTCCAGCTGTACAAGGATGCGACAGCCACGTAATGGGTGGGTTCTTGCACTGGCCAGGTCATGATCTCGATGCCTTCGAGAGAAATGAGGTGAACGTGAATCGGAACCGGCGTGCCGTCACTAGCCATCGATCCGACTCTGTGTGATGACACGAGGCTATAGTAGTCTTCCCCAGAGTATACCTACTCTGCCATTCCGGTCATTTCGCACCGGTGCACGTGGGAGAGCAATACGTACCGGAACACATCTGGGTGTGTCTGCCCGCTAGCTGTGGCGGCGTTGTCGCAGAAGAGCTCATTAAAGAGTCTTGACCGGATGAAGATGGCGTTGATATTGTCAGCGTCAGTGTCAGCGATGCTGCCTAAACCCGAGATGGGAGTTTTGCAGTTGCTCACTCTGGAGAGAGCCGACGGCGGAATCTCTATATACAGGCTTTCATCTTGCTCCCAAAGCTTTTCAGGGCCCACGTTCTTGAAAATGCTGGGGTATCTCCTGTCTGGCGGTCCTCTGTAAGAGGAAGCTTGTCCCCCGTGAAAGCCAAGACCGCCACCCACGGGACCCTCTGCGTTGTCGTCTACCCAGCCACGGTCACCTGCCGCTCCCAGGGCAGATGTGGGTTGCTGAAGACAATGTGTGGCAGGGTTCCAATGTTTGTGGTGCAGCCCGGTGGTGGATACACTGACTTAATGCTCCTTCGGGGAGGCGGAACCGCGGCGTGCCCACAGCGAACTCGTGCTCTTCCTTCTTCACAATGGCAGTGCCGTCCCTGGTGCTGATGGACTGCATTGCTGAGACCATAATCTCTCCGTTGTCGAGCGCCTGTTGAAAGGAGGTGAGTATTTGCTCCTCGTCCGTGTTCGGCTGTGGACGAGCCCCATTCGTAGCGACATGGGTGAAGGTATTACAATCTGGTCAATGCTTTGGCGACCCTAAAGTTGGAGAAGGAAGGATGTAAGCCGCGAGATGTCAGCTGATGCTTGTGAAGTGAGTAGCGCACTCTTTGTAGACACATATCGGCGGAGTCATGTCTGAAGTTGTTTATCAAAGTTAGACTTGGCATATTTATTGCACATGTCATTGCATATTTTGGGAGTAATTAGAGACTCCGGCTCAATCTTTCTGATGTTTACCCAAGAGCCATCGGGGAACAAATGAGCTGCTGAACGATTTTCCTCGATCTTAGACGCTCACTGCGACCTAGACTGACGGCCAGATAACACCTGGGCATAGGCCATATGCTTTTGATCACGCCGTCTACTGTCGTCGTATAGTATCTATACCTTCCTCTCTGTTGCTGCGTTTACTATCGTTTGTTATACGGTGTCTTCGGCGAGTCTCACTCTACCAAATCGACAAAGACGGCAGATATGGGGGGCAAGATATCCAGGGACGAGTTTACAGTCGCTGGTAGAGTACGTCTTCATAACAATAAATAGATACTCAACGTTATCTAACATTGTTCAAATGGTCACAGTCACCGATCGCTCTCGCGTCACAGCTTTCGAGGCCGGCCGCCAATTTTCTGCTGAAGGCGTAAATGTTGTCATTGTAGCACGCGATCTTCAGAAGCTTTAGGAAGCCAGTGCTTCTGTTAAGGTTATTCAAGTACTTGGTACTTTATGCTTGAAATTCTATAAATGAAAAAAGAAAGAGAAAAAAATCTTACTTTACTTGGAACGCCGTTGTCAACCTTATTATGTTCAGAATGCTGCCACTCGTCCCTCGTATCAACGCTTTCACCATATACGTGTCAACTTCGTCCATCCGCAGGAAGCTCAGAAAGTGGCGAGCGAAGTCATGGCATGAAATGCTAGATTCCCGCCTGATATCGTGTGGTGTTGTACTGATTTTTCATATCCCGCGCTGTTTTCTGACGCGCCTACCGAGCAATTTCGAGCTACAATTAATGGCAACTATTTCACAGTCGTTTACATGTCCCAAGCTGCGCTTCAGGCCTGGTTGTCTCCTGCAAAACAAGGATCAGAGTTTCACTGTAGAAGCACTTTTCAGGGGCCTACGCCCGAGCACACGTCCGCCCGTGCTCCTGTCCATCACCTTATTTTCTCAGTATCTTTCCTTTCTTCCCACAGCATATGTAGCTACTCACCCTACAGCCCATCGGAAACAGGATTAAGATCGTTGTCAGAGTGTCCCAACAGATGGATCTCCATGCCTTGTGGGATGAGCCCAAAATACGCGTGCATACTGTCCTTTCAGCTACAACCTTTACCGAATCATACTAAGCCGAAAGACTTGTCAAGCCTGATGGTACTTACCAAAAAGATTGAAGAAGCTAACAAGCGCCAGACTGAAGAAGAGGTTGCACGCCTTAGCATCCGTAGACTGAAGGCCGGGAAAAAGCTCGTATCAGTCGATATATTGACACAGTTGCTACTGGAGACCGTTATGGGCGGGAGTAAACAGGGAGGGACTCGCAGCGTGGGTCGTCGGATGTAACAAGAATATTGGTATAATTATCGTGAAGTGGGATCAGGATCGCACAGCCAGAAATTGGGGAGATATTTATGGATCTTTTGGAAAGAAGATAAAGGATCTGGACTAAAAGTCAAATTCGGCGTCCTATTTTCCCCTTGTGCTACTGTACGACCAGGACACCTTTCTCTTTGCCAATGCCTACCACTGCCTCCGCCTCAATCTCAACGAGGAGATCATCGCCGATTAATCCGGCTGTGACAAGCGTATTGGCAGGCCGGATACCGAGGCAGGACTGGAATACCCAGCCGTGTGCGAGGCTGACAGGCTCACACAAATCCTCTCTGCGCACCATGACTCTTGTGCGGACTACATCTGTCATTTTACCACCCAACTTCTTGATAGACCTTTCAATGATATCGAGCGCTGCCACTGTCTGGCAGCGCGCACAACTTCCTCCAAGAGCAGCCAAAGGATCAGTGTTTCCCAGTGTGGGAGGCAAGTTGGCGGTTGTTCCGGATACCCGGATTGTATGACCTACTCGCATGGCTCGGGAGTAGCCCTGTTGTGTTTTCACGTCAACATCTAGTTTCAAGTTCCCTGGAGCCCTCCGTCTGTACCTACCGCGATAGGCTCCCATTTGCTCGCAGACCAATATTCAACTCGTTTTCCTTGTGATATGGCCTCTGTGACAGCGCGCACAGTGTCCGTCTCTTTGATGTGGTCTGTGAGGTCCCCAGCCGCGGTGAGGAAAGGAGGTCGTCTGTATTCGTCTCCACAATCACCGGGAATGTCCGACAAGCCCTCCTGGGCCGTTGAGATCAAAGCCACATCCTCATCATCGAAGGAAAACGAGAACGCCGCGAGATTGGCCTCTGTATACTTGCCGGAGCCTGCGGTCAACCGGCAACCTACGATGACGGCGCTGACAACGGGAATATCTAACACCCAACGCGTTGCGACTGCAGCGATGGGCACACCGTGTTTGGAGGCAACCGTGGCCAGGCTTTGGAGGACGCGCTGGAAAGGGAGCCAGCCTCCTGCAGCGCGGATAAAGCGGAGGTACTTCCGTAGACTCCAATTGAGAGCCTCTATGTCTTGCGGCTCTGGAGCGCCAACCCACTTCTCGGAGAGGTAGCCGCCAAGCAGTGTGCCGTACGCAAGAATGCCGACACCGTTCTCTGCACAGACTGATGACATTCTCCCTCTGACGACGCGCCGGTCAATAACGGAGCATGATACTTGATTTGTGGCAATCCGGTAGCCCGAGTGTAGCAAGAGTTCGATATGCGCTGCGTCTGTGTTGGTGAGCCCCAGGTGGCCAATCTTGCCCTGGTGTTGCAGTCTGCGAAGATGACTGAGATTGTGAAGATAGGTGTCGTCTGTATAGTCCCAGATATGATATTGCATAAGATCTATGCTTGTTTGGCCCATCCTCGTCAGCGCAAGATCTACGGCCGCCTCTGCATGCTCAAAAGTCTTGATGCCATTCTCGGCAGGACACCATTTTGTGAATGCTGTGAGCTGGCCTTGGGACCAGCTTGTATGATGTTGACCAATAACTAATTCCGCGTCACCATAGTGATCCGCCATATCGAATGCATTCAGTCCGGCGTCGATTCTATGTTCCCTCGTTATTTAAATTGCTCAAAGTGCCAGCTCAGTGACTTGCATTGGTTTGTTTACTTACAATGGATTCATGGCGTCGGCCGCAGCCGCGATGTCTACCTTGGCATCATGCCCACCCGCTAATTGCCAGAGGCCATTGATCATCCGCGGGATCTCTAGAGAGCCCCCAATTGTTGTCTTCTCTGGCTTCGGGATGGTAGAGATGGAGGCCATGGTGAAGCTTGGGGCGTCTTTATTGATGCGATCAAGGCACCAAGACTATCTTGGAGGAGCGACAGAAGGTCTGGGTCCAGTGAAAAAATTACCTGGTTGTCACCTTGTCACTTAAATATCAAATGATTACAATTTGCGCCTGACGGATGGGAAGCCGTCCCATTGTTCCGACGAGTTTGCCTCCGGTGTCCCAAAATTCCCGGCTCGGATGCAAGGGCGCCTGTCGTAGGAACGGCCTTATCTACTCAAAGCGAGTCTAATCTGGTTACGTACTTTATGCAATACGGGACATTAACGTGAATTCTTTACCCGTCCAATCCAAGGCAGTCTTGTCATCCGGTTATCGGATCCCCCCACCCCTCTGGTACGCATGAATCAAGATCGGGTACTTGCACCCGACTAGTCTGAACACTTGTTTGCTATGTTTGGGTTTCAACCTCAAGGATTATCTACTCGCTCCGCATACAGTTCAGGCGACTGTCGACGCTGTCAAGGTTTTCATGAGGACGCATTGAATACACTCGCAGCCGAACATGTCCTCATCCCTTCTGACTGGAGACTCCTGTGAGTCGCCCAACACCTGGGCCGGGACAGCGTGTGATGAGAAGCACACGGCAGCAAGAACTGGACGCCGTAAAAGACCCACTGTGCCACTCGATCAGCGGAAGAGAGCGAAGAAAGCGTGAGTGCTGTTCAACCCTCACTTGTTTCGAGGCGCCAGCCTTGGCTGACCCCCTCATCCAAGGTCCGATAGTTGCGAGCCTTGCCGTCGTGACAAACTAAAGTGTGATGGTCGAAGCCCTTGTAACAGATGCACAGGCAACCAGAGGCAATGTCTATATGCCAGTAGCAAAGCATCTCCCGACATGCGCTCTGAAGAGGAATCAGATCGGATTATCAGTGTCCAGCAAGCGCCGCAACATAGCGCGGAAAAGCTACGTCTCTTGGAGAGTATTTTTGCTAAGCTCCACCCGGACGTACGAACAGATGATTTGGATGCGCTGCGGAACTATGGCCCAACTAGACCAGCTCATCCACACAGTGTAACACCAGAAGAAACGAGGCATCAACCCCTATACTTGAGCACCGGTTCTCAGCCCGACGTTAGTGACGGACTGGTAGACCTAGGCCAACACGATGCTCTAGGAAGAACCCCGATGCCTACGGCGACAATCACTGTGATCAATCAGGGCAAGACTCGTACGTTGACGGTCTAGAATTCCCTATCCTTATAATCCTAGCTTTACTCCATGCTCATAAAAGTTCGTGGATGCTGTGTTTAGATTTCGAAGGTCGCTTTTCTTCGTGGACCTTTTTCAAATCCGCCCGTCAAATCGTGACAGAGGGGCGAGCCTGCACCGATAGTGGTGGTGATCATGAGAATAGAAACATGGAAGCCGACGAGTCAGGGGTAAGCGAACCACGCGTTTTGTTGTTGAAGAGCCAGATGGAGACTTCCGGGAGACTACCCAAGTACAGACCTTTCTAATTGTTAAGCGGGATTAGGAGTGTCATGAAGAGTCTCTGCTCCAACAATTGCCTGCAATACAATGTTCTCCCGACCTGAAGACTGCGGTGCTCGCTGCTTTACCACCCCGAGATGTGGTCGACTTCCTGGTAGCGACCTTTTTTCGGTCTGCCCAGGCAAATCAATTCTACATCCACCCTGAGATCTTCTCGCGAAAGCTGACCGCCCTATACGATGGCGCAAATGAATTTGATCTGCTAAAGGCATCTGACTCCAAACGTTCCAGCGAGTTCATTTGTCTCATGTTCATGGTGTTTGCCATTGGCAGCCAATTTGCCGAAGTCGAAATACCAAACGTGAGCGCAAGTCAAAGCAATACTGAGGATCAGTTACCGCCGTTCGTCTCGGCGAGTGCCAGTATGCCGGCTGTCGACTTCTCGCGTCTGAATATTCCGAAGCCATCCCAGTCTCCAGGCTGGCATTTCTACGAAATCTCGCGCAGATTGCTCGCCGACGTCATTGTCTCATCATCCATGACAAGTGTACAAGTGTGTGTCCTTCAAGGCATATTTCTTCCCAGCGCCAAGAGCAGGGATGCTGGGTACAACCTTCTTGGGCTTGCACTCAGGATGGCTGTGAATATGGGCATGCATCGATCCTTTGGGACCGAATCTCTGCATCCGCACGTTCGGGAACTTCGAAACAGACTCTGGTGGTCTGTCTATGTTGCGGAACGTATGTTTTCGGTGGAGATGGGTCGTCCCTTGGCAATCAATGATGCCGAGATCGATGCTCCTCTTCCAGTGGAGATCCCTGAATGGGGACATTTGACCGGAAGATCACCAACAAATATGGACGGCCTAATCGCGATGATTAAACTCTGTCAGTTGCTGGGCAAGATTGTGGACATTGTCTACTGCACGCCGGCATCTGGAGAGGGCACAGTAATGAGCCCAAGGGCGTTCCGACAGCTTCAAGATGAGGTTGAACAATCTCGGAAGGATCTACCGCCACGTCTGAGAACCAGCCCTGGAGATGCCACTTCTCGCCCTGTAGCGCACGTGTCCCTGGCGTACGAGCAGGCCACGATCCTGTTGACGAGATCTTGCCTCAACTATGCAGCTGTGGCGAACCATTCAAGGACGCTCACTGATCCAATTTCTGGATTCGTTCGGCAACAGGCGCAGACCTGTGTCAAGTCGGCTGTGGCAACGATACGCATGATGTTCTCGCTCAGGGCCAGATCTCAGCTCTGTCGTTTCTCTTTTCATGACTCCCTCTACTGTACCGCTGCTGTATACGTCTTACTGATTGCCAAGAATCTTGACTGGTTCTCGTGGGACATAATCCAGGAATCGATTTGGCAGGGAGTACTGGTTCTTTTGGACCTTGCGGAGGGCAGCGAACTCGCTGCCGGCGCTTTGGTACATATCCTGCGCGGTTTACAGAAAAGTAACTCAGAAGGAGGCAGCGAGGTTTTGGCAACTAGCGAGGAAGCAAAGCTCGAAAAGGGAAGGAAGGCATGGAAGGCATGGGTCGCACAATCTGCGCATGGCATCTTAGCAAAATGCGCTGACAATCCTAACGGATCCTCCGGAAACATGGTAAGAGACTGCAGCTCCTCCATTTCATCAGAGAGCAGGTCGCTGACATCGTCTTGATGACCCAGTCCAACGTAAACAACGAAGGTGCTACTGTTTCACCGACTCTAGTTGATGAACGAAGCCATGAGTCGGGGGTGTTTGATTTGCCATCGTTTTGGGTCCTTGAAAACTCAGACTTCAACATCTTCAGCAGGGATCTGACTGCAGCACTTGATTTGCCGGTATTGGGCAACTATAATTTACTGTGAAAGTTTCATGAGATCATACATGGTATAACATATTTTGTATGTACTGAGCATTGGGATTTCTATGAAAGCATGGAGAGGCCAGTACATCAAGTCACACGGTGGCACAATCCCACGGCTACTTTCTCCGTGGTTGGGGCGACGGACATTAGAAGTTCATAGAAGGGACAGACTATTATAAATAAACGAGCAACCGCGAGGATGGGGCATCGTTGGTAGGTCAACGCAAAAGGAGACTGGGCCACATTGTTTCAACACTTTGGTGAACTATTTTACAATAATCACCAGCATGTGGAGTACCAAGCTCCGTCTGACACGAAGTTCCCTGCTATCACCCAACATACCGAAGTGTTATATCCTGCCTGTCCGTTTGGTCTGCGGTCCCATCAGCCTCAGGTCCTGCGGTGGCACCGCTTCCCTCCAATTCATCACGCCGCCTGTTTTCCCGGAGCACAAGAATCCGGTAAACTATAAAAACAACAATGATGCAGGAGAGACATATCACATCCGCCGTAAGACCCTTCCTATACCGGGGGGCATCGGCTGTTTGCCAAAGTTGAGGTGCAGCGACAGCTGCAGCACCGTACGCGACTGTTTTGGACCCTGTCAGCAAATGCAACAATGAGGAAGTATGCCAGGGGTGCTGCGTTTGAAAGAGGCCCCTGACTTGTCGGGTTATGTCTCGCGTGGGGATGCAGAACTTCGGGCGGAAAAGACATACTGAAGTAAGAATTGCTGACAGCCGACTTCTTTGTGGTTCCCTTGATGTTGGAAGCCATGAGACTCAGACTGACTACCAGGACTGGGGAGATGACAGTAGCGAGCCAGGTGAAGGCAACCACTCCCCACTTGTTGCTTTCAGGGATCAAGTATATGCCAATATTGCCAATAAGGGGGAGCACGGTCAGAGCAACTCCCCAGTAGCACCGAGGGATCTTGGTAACACGAATGCCCAAAACAGTAATCCAGATGAAGAGGATTTGCAGGAAACCTGAGGGTAGCCCGACAAGCATCGTGTTGAAAGGAGACCATCCGAAGCCGCTGATGACAAGAGAGGCAAACTTGAGGACAGGGGATGCAAATGTGCCCAGGAAGCCGATGAGAACGGCGGCCCAGCAGAATGGGTCTGTCAGAGCCTCCAGGGCCTGTGACTTCTGGAACCCGGGCTTGTCCTCCGTGGCAACACCGCCCTCGTCCAAAAGGCGCTGACAGGCAATTTTCCTCTCAGTTTCGGTAAGAAACCACGCAGTCTCGGGCCCCTTGGGCATGAGGAGCACAAAGAGCATTCCACAAAGGGCCGTGGCACCTCCGCATATGAGAAACATGACCCTCCAGTTGGCAATAGCGACATTGTCTGCGAGTCCAACACCATACATGATCAGGGCGCCAACAATAGATGCGCCGCCGTTGCAGCTTACCCATGCCCTATTAAGAATTATCTGTTAATGTTCAATTTTCTATAATCATGAGATTGACATGTGGCGAGACAAAATGCTTGACCGTACGCTATTCTGATGGGGTGTTCCGACTTCTTGTACCATTGCGCTGTGATCATAACGAATGCTGGAGAGACCGCGCCTTCGCAAGCTCCTAGTATGAAGCGAACGGCAGCGAAGCCAGCAAAATCTTTTGGCGCCGCGAGACAACCAGCAACAACACCCCATATGATACTTTAATTTCACGTCGTCCCGGTTAGCATTCGTCTGTCAACACCATTACAATCCAGGGATGTTCAAGAAGCGGGACATAGAACTTACATCATGTATCCAACCATTCTTGAAATGGAGAAGCGACTCATGAGGTAGATGAAAAGATACTCGGAGGTCAGTTGTCCAAGGTAGAAGATGCTCACGGCCCAGGAATACTCGTCGCTGTTCATCTGGAGATCCTTCGCCAGGCTAAACACTGCGGCGTAGCCGACGGCCTGCTTGTCAAGGTACTGGAAGAAGTACACAAGACACATCAATGGGAGCACAACGCGGTCAATTTTCCGAAGAACCGCCTTCTCGGCGACCAAGTCGGACTGCACGACTGCGAAATCACTGAGGCTCTCGCCCTCGTTGGCCATTGCGGAAGCATCTTTCGACATGATGAGCTCCTTCTCCATGCTCGGTTTCTTAAAAGAAGAGAAGAAAAACCAAGAAGAAAAATTTGTCCTCAATTGCAGCGGCTCTCTTGTGAAGCATCTGAGAGACTTGCAGGTCAAATATAGGGAATGAGACAAAACAAATATCTTGGAATTCCCCGCTACGATGCATAGCGCTTCCTGGACATGATTTGTTTGTTGGGTTGTTCGCCCGGCTATCACGGCGATAAGCCTCCCTTATCTGGCTACAATTTCATTGATGTTGATTCATGACACCTTATCGGGCGTGCTCTGAGGGCCTGTCGGAATATCGGGTGCAGGTACCCGAGCTATTACTCTCTGCGCGATACTCATCCGATAAAGGTCCTGGCTGTTTTTCTTTTCTTTCTTTCCGTGGAAATAGTAATCAACCTCATTATGCTGCTGAGAGTACAAGGAGAAGAACTTGACTTATCTATTTTTCACGTCACAACGAGTCTTTCAAGATGGGAACCGCGAGAGCGTCAGAACCGTCTCCGGTAAACATCGACAAGCCCTGGCTTTTACCCCAACAAACCAATTACAAGTTCATCAACGTCAATCTCGTCAACCCAGTGAAGGGGAACATCGTCAAGAATGCCACAGTCGTACTTGCCAAGGGCCGCATTCGGTCAGTGAGCAATGTCGCAACAGATGTCGACGACGGGGATGATGTTGTCGTGGTGGATTTGCAAGGCCTTTTCCTCTGTCCTGGCCTAATCGATGCGCATGTGCATGTGACAGCGACACCTGGTGAGCAAGGCCTTAAGAATACGTACAAAAACATATCGCAGTCTATGAACAACTTTCGCACGACATACGTTGTGAAAGAGATGCTGGCTAGGGGTTTCACAACTGTCAGGGACTGCGGAGGCGCGGATGGCGCATTGAAGGACGCTATCGCTGAGTGGCTCATCGTTGGTCCGCGTCTGATCATCGCGGGCCACGCACTGTCGCAGACTGGGGGGCACGGAGATCAGCGAGCCGCTCACGAGGATGACGACCCGACGACACGGTGCTGCGCCGGCCACAAGTCCGGAATCAGCAGGCTCTGCGATGGAACTGCCGAGTGTATGACTGCAGTCCGCGATGAAATCCGCAAGGGGGCAGATTTCGTCAAGATCATGGCTGGCGGCGGAGTCTCAAGCAGGCTGAACAATTTGGCACATGCCCAATTCCTGCCTGAGGAACTTTCTGCTATAGTTCGAACAGCTGCATCCTTCGATACCTACGTAACAGCACACGCATATTCCAACCGCGCTATGCGGCACGCGGTGGAGCATGGTGTTCGTGGGATTGAACACGGCAACTTCCTCGACCAGGAGACGGCCGAATACATGGCCAGCAAAAATGTGAGACTTTTCTTGACTTGGCTATAACGGCAGCTCATTCCTCAGAAGCATCGAGTTACTGACCAAGAGGCCGCTTTGAAGGTATTCTTCACCCCAACTCTGGCCACTTACCATACATTGATGAGATCCCCATATGACCAATGGATTACCGAAGACTTGATGGAGAAAAACATCCGGATTATGCAATCCGGCCTCAAGTCGCTTGAAGTGGCCGAAAATGCGGGACTTACAATTTGCTTTGGCACCGATCTTATGGCTTCGATGCAGCCGTTTCAGAACAACGAATTCACGATCCGGTCGCAGGTCCAGTCAAACACAAGCATTCTTCGGAGTGCTACCATCAACCCGGCCCGGATGATGGGCTTGGAAGATCGAATTGGGGTGATTTCAGATGACTATTATGCGGATCTCATTATATTGAAGTCGAACCCTCTGGACGACATTAGCGTACTCGACAGTGTAGGCTCCGGCGGCATACTAGCAGTGCTCAAGGAAGGACGCGTTACTTCGAGTGGACTCCCACAGCTTCCTGTAGATATCACGTCGTAATGCGAGAATCTTCAGCAATTTTTTGAGCATTGTATAGGTAGAGCACATGTAAAACCAGTCTAATCTAAAGTACAGTTCAGGAAACGGGCTAGGAGGGCAAGAAGAAGTCCACGGAAAAGGGACATCCACATTCGTATATATCACTTCTCGGATCAGTTCGTTGCTGCTGGGACACTTACCCGAAGCCGTTGCTCCAGTGCCATGATGTCGAGAGAAAAGCGAATGCAAGGCTGATAGAAGTAGGTCGGCGGGCCCAAGGTTGTAGGCTACCCCGCAGAGTATCAAAAGCATTGAAGGCCTGACACCTTCTGCCGTAGAATGACAGGTACAATATCTGTGCGAGGGCCAGTGAGTCACTGGCCCTAGGCCGTGCACGGCCCAGCCAGCCAGCCAACAGCCAGGCCTGTTGATAGCCTCAGTTAGTTGCCCTCGTGGCTTTTCTCTTCCATTCTCTTTTCTTCAGCGCCAGCAATACGAGTCCTTTGCCCTCGCATAATATCAATATCTAGCGGAGGTCTTGACACAATTCTTATTGCTGACTACTTGATTTATGAAAGGGTAATTACAGAACCATTAAGTTGAGACAGAACGCAGCCTGTCCTATCAAGTTGATGCTTTGCTAACGTTATCTGACGTTGACTGAAGCCTGAAGCTAACATCTCTCAGTTCGACTTGGCTTGAATCGGCTTCGCGGAAGTGATCTGCGTGCTCATTTTTATACGGAGCTCCTCTGCCTTCAGCTATGACCACGCCAGAAACGGCCACCACCCGACTGGTACGGCGAATCTTGGAGATGGTGTGGCTTTTGCTGCCGCTGCCACTGTAATTGTAGTATGCCCCTTCAGACCTCGTAGAGCTGAGGACAGGGAAGAGGCGGACAAGGAGAAGACGAAGAGTCGGCATACAAGCGCAAATGATGCCAACGTTGATTTCGACACTGGACCAAATTGAGACATCGTAGTTATCCCAGGTCGGGTTGTCCGACTTGGCAAATGTGACCAAAGAGCTCAGACGTATAATGCTCACAACCGTAACGCTGTGTTGGAGGTTAGGACCACGGAACAAGCATGTTGTACATATGTATGCCATCTGGGAGCGGGATCGGGTAAAGCATGTGAACTTACAAGGCTCCAGTTGCGAACATGATGCCGACGCCGATCTTCTTTTTCCAGTTCAGATGGAGGCTCTTGACCTGCCAGATCGGGATAGCCAACATCCACAGATCCAATGCGATGCTGATAATCGCATTGGCCCAACTTATCGCGTTGATGTCGATGCAGGTTCCTGTATGCTCGCCGTCCCATTTTGTCCAAAAGTAGCTGATTGGATGGCACTGGAAGATGGCGATGAATATGAACAGAATTCCAACGAGAGTATTAAAGGCGGCAGTCCCCAAAAGTAAGCGACGAACCTTCCTCTCAGGGAAGATGCGAAGATAGAAGAACAGCAGCGACAACTTGAGCAGCATAACCTGTGCGAAGTATAGCACGGCCATGATGTGGAAGAACAGTCCAAAATTCGTAATCTTTGTCGGTGATAGAGTCCAGACGTCCTGTCCCAGACCATTTGGCACCGTACCGTAACTGACTAGCACCGAGCTGGGCACCCCGCTGAGGATGGTGAGAAGGATGAACCAGTCATCCAGGGTCAGACCAATTGTTGTGACGAAAAGCTTAAAGGCCAGGCGCACGAGGATAAGGAAGCCTGATATGACACCCATCGTGATGGACGTGGTATTGTAGGTCTGGGATCTGTCTCGTATCGGTACACCGCATGCTGTATTTGTCGCATTCTTGGTGACTATATTCAGGCTTTTGATCAACAAAAGTCCATGACACTGACGGAGGCGAGTCGGGGCACCATACCGAGAGATTCTTTGACTGTACAGTTCTGCGTAACGCACACCGTTACGTCAGCCTGTAAAGGCGCATCTGTGCAGACGCAAGTTTGGTTGGTAATAGAGCATGGAGACTGTTCTATTGCCGACACAAGGCATAAGATCTGGTGGAACACTGCTTTAGCTGTGCTGCGGATCTCGCGGAGTGGTGTTCTTTGGACTAAACCTACTGCACAATTGGGCAACAAGGACAACGCAGATGACGCTGAGCTTTGTGCAATTGCTCTCGGAAGCAACGCAGCTGCAAACGTTAATGTCGAAAACCATAGTGAAGTCCTCATTGTGAAGAGCGCCTGACGATCGCCAGCAATGCTTGCTTGGTTTGTCTGGCCAATAAACTCTGTGGACAGTAGTGCCTGGAACTTTGTCGTGTACAAGTGCTTGTGCAGCCTGGATGGTGCGGACCTGGCAGGTGGTCGCTTGTCTTATTTGCCTGGATAGCCTCGCTTCGGCGGAGCTGTCAAGTGACGAAAAAGAGTGGGCTAAGCGCCACTTTTTGTACCATTAAACATATGGCTGTTCACGAGAATTACAGTACGCTCGTGATCTTTCCACCAACCTCGTTTCATCTTTGGTAGATTTGGGACCATGGCTCTGATGCAAGACGACATCCTGCAGCTGTCATAGTCTATGTAGCAGAACCCCTAGTATCCACATCTGATATTACATGGTGAGGCTCGGGAGCCCGTGCACTCTGACACGAACGCCTCTAGTTAAGCAGGCCGGGTAAGGACTCTGGCAGCTGGATAGTTCGGATGCGGATGCGGTATCATTTTTGTGGCTAGACGCCCAAGAGATGCCCTTTATCTCCAGAGCCAGCCACGTTTGTTCGGTGCGCATCTCCCGTGGCCTCCGGAGCCGAGGCCCCGACGACCTGCCAACGAAAAAAGGCGGGGCCAAATCCTGATGTCGTACTTGAGCCAAGATCTTTGTCTGGATCAACAAAGCGATAGAGTCGGCCATGTTGCCTTCCTCAGATAGTCGAGGCGACCTTTCCATGGTAACTGTTTTCATTGGGTAGTAGTGGACTAAAACACCCGAGTCTTAAGTATGTATACCAGGTTCCGCTAATATGCAATGCCCGACCAGTCGGGTTCTCTGTTCTGGGGTTATCCATAGTTCAAGACCTAAACGAGCGCCGCGAGACTCGGGTCTGGTCTTGATCTAGTGTTATACTTCACATAGTAGTTCATATTGGGTGGGCGTACAGTTATGGGGTTTGCATTTTTAATTTTGTTCTAAAACCCATACCCAGGTTCCCCCGCTCAACGGTCCATCCGAAGTGGGGTGGTACCATATTTTTACTCCGTACTATCGCCATTAGTAGAGGAGAAATATAGCCGTGCACCAAAACTTTATCTTCAACTTTGTTGGCGACCTTCCTTGTATGTAGTCGCTTTGGACACGCATCAGCACTCGTTCTCTGGTACAGTAAGCCCAGAGTGTATCAGATCCAATTCGATGCAACAATATGTGTTTGTGCGGGGTGGCAAACGGTGCACACTTTACCACCTTGGGCTTAAAGCCCAAGATGGTCAATGTGGCAAATTGCACGTGTCTGTACGGGATGCGAGCGCGGAGATTTCTTGACAGGCCGAGGATAGTCGATGACTACTGATATCCCTGTGCAAGCATAAATCTTTGCCCTGAACGAGATTACTAACAAAATACCAAGGGCCAAAAAAAGGCCGAGTACCCTCATGCCGCGACGGACGACGAGCCGAGACGAGAAATCCATTTCCGGTAGTAATGGACCATCTCCGTTCTGTTCCCCTTTCTCTCCTTATAGCTCGGCGTTTGCAGGCTGATATTGTGCTGAGTATGGTGTTTGGAAAGAGAATATAATTCAAGCGACAGCCTACAGATGGGAGTATTTTCCAATCCGTGTCTCATTGTGGCATCCAGTCCTACTCACCCAAACTTTTCGGAAACAGTCATGAGGCCCCTATCGGTTGTCGCCTTCTTGGCATTCCGGCTTCAATCCGTTGCGTCGGCGGCAGTATCCGCACAGTGCCGAAACTTGCCTGGTGATGCTACTTGGCCGTCCGATTCTACCTGGAGTGCTTTCAATGCGTCTCTGGGTGGGGCCCTCATTGCCACAGTTCCCATTGGCTCGCCTTGCCATGATCCCAACTATGATGCGGCCGCCTGTGAGGAACTCCAGACGTCTTGGACTCTTCCAGAGACCCAGTAAGAAACCAGACCCATCTCTGCCCCCAACTGCAAGCCCAGGGGGAAGTTGCTGACAAGAATGACAATGCAGTTTCCCGTCGACTTCGTCAGTCATGCAGGCATACTTTGCAAATCAGAGCTGCGACCCTTTCACTGCTCAATCCCGGCCCTGTGTCCTGGGCAATTATGTCTCGTATGCAGTCAATGTGTCCTCTGCAGCCCAAGTCGCCGAAGCCTTGGCCTTTGCTCAGATCAACAACATCCGTGTCCTTGTCCGTAACACCGGCCATGAGTAAGTGCATGAGGACCTTTTTTTTTTTCCCTTGTTGGAAGACAAAACTGACAAGACATTCATAGCTTCCTTGGTCGGTCCACCGGCGCCGGTGCTCTAGCCATCTGGACACACAATCTGAAAACCATCAGCTTTACGGATTGGACTGATGAGTATTACACCGGCCCTGCTGTCCAGGTGGGAGCTGGTGTGCTTGGCTACGAAATCTTGGAGGCCGCCGACGCCCAGAATCAGGTGGTCGTCACGGGCGAATGCCCTACCGTCGGAATAGCGGGAGGCTACACGCAGGGCGGCGGACATTCTGCTCTCAGCACCGAGTTCGGACTTGGCGCCGACCAGACTCTTGAATTCGAAGTGGTCACCGCCGCTGGCGAGCTTGTCACAGCCTCGCGCACCAATAACAGTGACCTGTATTGGGCGTTGAGCGGTGGCGGTGGGGGTACTTACGGAGTTGTTCTGTCTATGACCGTTCGAACATACCCAGAAGCGACCGTTGGTGGCGCCAGCCTCGAGATAGCCGCGGCCTACACGACGCAAGACAACTTCAACGAAGCCGTGTCTGCCTTCCATACCCTCCTGCCGAACATGACAGACCAGGGTGCAATGGTTGTCTACTACGTCAGCGATGCCGTGTTCGTCATCAACCCAATTACGGTCTACAACTCTACTGCAGACTATGTCGAGAACACTGTCTTGGCACCATTCACTGCCAAGCTCGCCGAACTAGGCATTCCAGCATCTGTCGGTTATACAGAACTGTCCTACCTCGACCACTACAACGCATACATGGGGCCACTTCCGTATGGTAACGTTGCTGTTGAGGATTATCAGTTCGGCAGCCGCATGATACCCCGCAGTGTCCTCGAGACCAACAACGACGACCTCCAGACGGTTCTGCAGAATCTTACTGCAAACGGGGTGCTGGCTGTTGGTAGCTCAGCATCATATGTCGGTCCCGAGGGGGCCTACAACTCCGCAAACCCAGCTTGGCGCAACACCACGGTTCATATGCAGCTAACAACCCCGTGGAACTCATCAGCAGCTGCATGGCCAGCAATGCTGGCAGCACAGAAGCAGATGACAGACGAATTCGTACCACAGCTGACAGCTGTGACGCCGGATAGCGGTGCTTACCTCAACGAAGCCGACTTCAATCAGCCCGATTGGCAGGAGACATTCTTCGGTAGCAACTACGATGCGCTCTTGGCCATCAAGAATAAGTGGGATCCTACATCGCTATTCTATATCCTGAAGGGCGTTGGGAGCGACGCCTGGACTGTCAGCGAAGACGGAAGGATGTGCCGTACATAAAACGGCAACCACTTGCTAAATATGAACATATGCGTTTAATATAATACCCGCTACAAATCAAGTTTAATTATACGCCTCGAGAGTCCAAAGACATATACTCAACCTCAGAAGTGCTGTAAAATAACATTGGAGACCTTCTATGCTGATATATCAATCGGTTCAATACTGACCTTTAGCTTGAAGAAACGAGGAAGGTTAAGTACATATTCACCGCTTTTGAAGCAAGTTGCAGCCACAGGAATAAATTCTTGGATCGATGCAAGATTATAAATCTCATTCCAACTAAATCATGGATACTATCGGAGGTTTCTTAACAAAATTACGTATAGCGCATAGTATTGGAAGTATGTGAAAGGAATCATCGAATGCAGAGACTCCAGAACTTCTTAACAAAGGAACCATAAGCATGTCCATCGGGTTGTGTGCTTATGTTGGCTACTCTTGGAGAGTACCTGGCATGTTGGTGTACAAATTTGGGACTGGTAAAGTCGGTGGGCTAGCCATGTGGTTTGCTGCTACCTCGACATTGGCTGCGACATTGGGGACAGCACTTTTGGCTATAGCAGCTTCAGTGTATTAGTTCATTTTGTATGAGTCTCAAGCTGTACTTTATACACTTTTCACATATTAGCTACGAAAAGTAATCACTCAGAAGGAGTAATTTTTGTAGCCACATTTAAAGAATACTGAAGACCTTCCATGTTAACATGTCAACCCATTCTATTCTAAGAAGACGCGTGTTAGATAAGCTATGACAGAATACTCATTGTCAGTGCCTTGAATTATAATGATTGAATCTTCAATAATCTTTTGTAATTGGAATTTATCATATTGGTTTATAATCACTATAGCAGTTCATCATCATTCAAACATTCGGTTATGGTATTAATGAGCTGTGTTATCAAGTCTATTACGATAAATGATATCTGCATTTTACTATCCTGCGCAACTCATTTTGAACATTGTATATTGGATGAATTGTAACATTGTTTTACTAATACACTATTCTTTAGTTTGAAATAAAGGGAAATGTGTTTCGCTTACCTGACTTACGTGAAAATACTGGAAATTCTTATCATTCCTGAGACCTTAAACCCAAATGCTCTCGGATCTTCCTTTACTAGCTCTTTTTTCCTCTAATCGATTTCAGATCATACATTTTTGAAGGTCTATCCTTTCCTGGTGTTCAAGTTTTTACTTGCGGACAGCCGGTTACGACAACCGCCTGGCCCTTCCGGTGCTTGCTTAGTGTGAGTTCAACCACAACCGACCTTTGTCTTGAACCGGCAGCGGTGTCACCGGACGGAACGTATAACTTCACAGATCCGCCATCTCTCAAGAATACTGTGTACTCCGCTTCCTGCATCCTGACAAGTATTGCCTTCTTGTTAGCGCTGAGCCGGGTTTGGGTGAATAGGCGGAAGCTTCGTTTAGCCGACTGTAAGCATGCATTCATTCCGTGGACGGTAGAACACACTGACTGACATTTTGTATAGACGTAACGATTATTGCGACAATTCTACAGCTAGGTTTCTTTACTGTTGTGTTGCTTCGTATGTCTGAGTCTTGAGGCTTCAATAGCTTATCATTAGAAACCTTGCTATTCCAAGCTGACGATAAGATATAGAAGGTCGATATTATCGGCATCAATAGGATGTTAGGGTCTGCTGGATAACCGGAGACTATATAAAGGTGAGCAAGAATAGCCCGGGACTCCGACTGAAGCATGCGATGATGATAAGAACACTACCGACGCTTGAACAGATCATTTTTTGCAATTCACTTCTATTCGGATTGTGTCTCGGGCTCGCTAAAGTAGCTATCCCACTTCTCTATTTTGACTTGTTTGCAGTGCAACGGCCGATGCGCCTCGCCGTCTATGCAGGTCTCTTTCTCACGATTAGTCTTTATATCACGTTTATCCTATACACTGCATGGTTCGAAGCCTCTTATGTTGGCTCGACCTGGACAGATTTCTTGGTCAACAGACAGCTAAATCATGCAGTGCTATAGAGCTTAGGGATTGGAGCTAAATCCATTCTTATAGATATTTATATCTTTATTCTTCCACTTCCAATGTTGCTTAGACTGCAGATATCTACTTCAAAGCGAATTCAACTTATTGACTTATTTAGCACTGTATTATTGTAAGTCCCCCTTCACTTTTGAAATTCGATATAAGAGCCTCTATTGACTAGTAACTTTTTGTATCTAGTGGAGTGGCTGCAAGCATAGCTGCCCTAGCTCACAGCATCTCTAACATAGAAAAGTCTTTAGAAAGTCTGTACTCACATGTAGTAAGCACTGCAGTAATCCAAAGATTCCTAAGTACTGAAGGGGTTTATGCTAACAAGAGCAGTGCCAAGTATAGGCCTTGAATACAGAAACAAACTAAAGTCTGAATATATATATCTTACTGCCTTTGGGGCTATTCAAGTATATATCAAATAAATACTTAGATTGACAACTAAAGAGCTATATACAATAATCTATCTAATAGTAATAAATATATCCTTATATATCCAGCTCTTTATTATAGCTTATCTAGCTTATTAGATTACTAGGTAATTGTTATAACCCATCCAATATACAGGTCACGAAACAGCAAAACACGGAAGCTACCCAGAAAGGAACCCTGACGCCCAAGATTCAACACTTGGCTCCAGACCCCGATTACTTATATAACCAGGAGTTAGAGTCAGAATTACCAACCCAGAGTAAGCTAGACCAGGTAATTCAGGTAATCTAGCAGGGCTAGGGTTAGGGCTAGGGTTAGGGCTAGGG
>LAZJ01000119.1:12108-22973 GCA_006503525.1 Cryphonectria nitschkei | reverse complement strand
GGGCTCCCACAGGCCCTTCTTTGCCCTGTGCGTCTCTGAGCCTCTAGGCCCCTGTCCCCCGTCGACTTGCCCGTTTCAGCGGTCCTTGCTTACTGCTTCCCTTCCCCCCCTCCCCCCTCCCCTACTAGTACGGTTCCTACTACTGCCATTCCCACGATTGCTTGCTCTGTGCTGCTGCTGCCCTGAATGTACCGCTACCGTGGGACCGGCCCCCCTTCACCCCCTGGCCCTGGACCTAAGCGTTGCCCCCTTCTCCACACCCCCCCCCCTCCACTGCGTACCACTATGGTGGACTATCTCTCTCGCTCCCTCTCTGTCTTCTGGTTGAGGCTCCTGGGGTCATGCCCCAGAAGAAGCAGAAGTTGAGTTGGGACCTAAGTCTTTCCCCTCCCACCCCCCCTCCAGAGGAGAGTCTAAAAGGCTGGCGGCCCTGCGCACATCGCAGCGTCTCTCTTCTTCTCTTCTCGTCTATTATTAGTATCAGCCCTTCAGCCCCGTCCCCATTCTCTTCCCCTTCTGCTTCCTTCACACCTGCCAGACGACGCGACGACGCATCCACGCAGAAACCCGCGGCGACGACGACGTCTCAACGCCTAATCCCCTCTCACACCCACACACCCTCCCATCCCATCACGTCGCATTCAATACCGTCCGATTCGGTTTGATCCTGTTCTTTCTGCCACCCCTCTCCACCTCCTTTGCGCTACTACAAGACAACACACTGTCGACCCCCATGTTCGCCCTAACCGACTTATAATTAATTCTCCTTGTGCTCTCTGTCTTGCCTTGCCTTACCTAAGTACCACTCTGGTCTGACGGCCGCTACTTCTGGTCGACAAAGACTCAAATAAGGCCCTTGCGCCCCAGCCGACCAATCTTGTCTTGTGTGCTTGCTTCGATTTCGATCTCGAGAGCCTGGCCCTGTCCTTGACCCTCGACTCGACCCTCGACGTCGAACCCCCGCCGCCTCTGCAGAGAATCCATCGCGTCATCTGCTCGACGCCTTTGCAGCGACCGACAGACAGAGAAAAGACGCGCTCACAGACCTGCTAGAGTCTTCTCCTTCCAATCCTGCTGCAGGCCCTGTTCTTCCTTCTCCTCTTCGTCTTCTCGACCAGAGAGAGGGTCACTTATTGCGCGACCTCTTTCTTCTTCTTGTCTCTGCCTGCAACCTGATCCAGCATAGCTACTCCACCCTGGCCATTCGCCTACCTATACATAGCTATCTTTATTCTCGACCTCCACTCCTCCCAGCTTGGTCGCCATTGCTAAGGCCCTTTGCTTTCCCTTCTACAGCTTGGACCATCGAAGAATACCATACTATCTGGCCTAGCTTGCCATCAAACCTCTGACTAGCTCTGATCACGGCCGTCACCAAAGGCCACACAATCTTCTGGAAATAGACGTCTATCCTGGCCTTGCCTCTTCGACCTCTTCGTCGACGACTTCATCATGGGTCGCAGGAAGATTGAAATAAAGGCCATCAAGGATGACAGAAATCGTTCTGTGTAAGTCTTTCCTCCTCAATCCGTACCCCTCCTCTGCGACGACCATCACGATGGGGCCCCTCTACGTCCGTCCGACGCCTGCTAACAGGATCGCTCTCCACAATAGCACCTTTCTCAAGCGCAAGGGCGGTCTCTTCAAGAAGGCCCATGAGCTTTCCGTCCTCTGCTCTGTCGATGTCGCCGTCTTCATCTTTGGCCAAAACAAGAAGCTGTACGAATACTCGTCGGGCGACATGCGCGACCTCATCACCAGATATACCTACGTATGTAAACTCAGTGTCCCCCTCGCATTCCACTCAAAGCCGCGGCCACGATAGCTAACTGTCCTTTCTCCTTCCTCTGTTACTAGCACGGTGGACCAAATGAGCACAAGGGCCCTTCCGACTTCAACGGTGGCATCGATGACGAAGAGGAGGAAGACGAGAACGGCACACCTCCCAATGGCATGCCCCAGCACTTCCACGGCCAGCCCGGCTTTCCTCAGCTGAGGCACCACACGCCCTCTGCATCGCCGCCAGTACCGAATGGCATGGTCTTCCATGGCGTCCAGCGCGCTCATACTCCACAACCGCATCCCGGCTCGCGCCCTGGTTCTCGCAACGACATGCGCCGGATGGGTTCTCAGCTGGTAGCACCTCAAGTCGGCCCATACGGCCCTGCCCACGGTCCCCAGGTAAACGGTTACGCATATGTCCCACAGCCTGCCATCTACAACCCACAGAACGCGCCCAACATGCCTCCCGGTCATCAATATCCACCCCACGCCCCTCCGCCTCCCCACATGCAGATGCACATGGAGCCTCAGAGGCAGTCCTCAGTTCCTCCCAGCTTTGCGCCCCAGCACCCTCCACAACACTCTCCTCCGCCGCCGCTCAGGCATTCGCTCTCGCCACCTCAACAACAGCGCCACGGCCTCCCGAGTGGACCCATGCGCCGACCATCGCCGCCGCCGCCACCACCAGCAGCGCGTGCGCAGATGGAACCCCCGCCCCAGGACATCATGGCAGCCCCATCGGAGCCGATGGCAGAGCCTGCCGAGAGACCGGTACCCCAAGCACCTATGCTGAACACGACATCCGCGATCAAGAAGCTTCCCCACCAGAAGCAGCACAGCATCTTCACGCCCATCGACGAGAGCCGCTCCGTGTTGTCGCAACATCTGGCCGCCTTTGCGGAATCTCAGCTCAAGAACGAAGTCAAGGTTTTCGATACGCCGGGTCCGCCTCGCAGCACGGCGTCTCCACCACAGCCAAAGCGATCTGAGACGGGTCCCTCTCCGCAGAGGCGTCAATTGTCTGTATCTTCGATACCCGAATCAACATATACACCGCCCTCTCGAGCAAATAGTCTGCGCGCCGGTGGCCCGTCACGGCCTCGTCTTAAGGTGCAGATTCCGGACGAGCAATCCGAAGCCGGAAGCAACACTGCCGAGTCTACTTCTGCCGGGCCGGGACACTCGACCGACGCTACATCCCAGACCACGCGCAATGACGGATCGCACTCGTCTGGGATCGTGCTGCCGCCACCCTCCCCATCAGCGACCACCACGCTGCTGTCGGCCGGGGCGACTGGACCACCAAACCCCTTCGCGCGGCCCGCTCCCGCCAACAACCCCCCTCCTCCACCTCCGAGTCACAACCTGATCGACACCCCAGCTTCTGCGCTTCCTTCTCGGTACATGAACAATGAGTTCCTGCCAAGCCCCAGCCAGTTCTTTACAGACTTTTACGCAAGGAACCACGAGGGCAACACGCTGCCTAGTCCGCTCAACTTCGCGACGCCTGTCGTCGGATCCGGGCCCAGCTTCCTGAGGGATGAGATGTCAACACTGAAGAGGAAGAGCCCCGAGGTCAACTCAAATGAGCCATCCTCAGACCCCATCGAACCCGCCAATGAGCCAAAGAGGCTCAAGGTTGAAAACTAGTGGAAGACAAGTCTTTTTGAGTGATGCAATATGCATATTATTTCAGTTTCATTGAATTCAAAAAAGGATACCAATTTTTCTCGGTCGTTGTCACACAGATGGGAGGCTTCGCAGCACTTTTTTTTCTTTCTCTTTATTTTTTTCCCCCTCTCGCTCGCGGTTTTGTTCAGATGACTTCTTCTCTTTCTCTTCCCCCTCTTTCGTTACAGGCGAGTTGACTGCGTTCTTGTGATTTTTTTGCTCTATTCCTCCTTATTCTGGGTGCTCTCCTTTGTCGCATGGGAGCGGAGTCACAAGGCGAAAAAGGGGTGGCATTTGTGGTCATTTGTTCTGTTACGACGTCTGATGGCAAGGCTGGGAAGAGACGGGTCGGTATATCATAGGCTTGGACATTCATGCAATGAGTATCTTTGATTATCTCATGTTCTTGATATGAACTTTGAGAGGGGAGGTGGCATCTCGTGTTTCAGCAAGAAGCCCTTATTGAACATCAATTTATTTTTCTGACTTTTTGAAGGCATTTAAAACGACTGTCTGGGTTAGGAACCTTGGGAAGCATTGCCCTCTCGATCACCGTGGATGTTTATGCAAGGATATTGTATAGTTTCTAGATGGCAATTATTTTTTATTTTCTTCTTGCATACCGTCTTGCCTTCGTTGAGGTACTCTCGTTGCATATGCAGTTCACTTTTGCCCATATGACCTCAAAGATTATTCTTACAGGACCGCGATTCTAGATTTCTCCTTATTAAGCTCTTAGCCTCTTACAGTGTGCGAGGGAAGAAAGCAATTCCGCCGCTTTCCATCTCTGCTCCTACATGTCCAAGGAAGCCGAGCGCCCGAAGCGCCGGCCGGCCGTTTCTCGGAAATTTGAATGAGTGGATGGATTCGAACCAAGGGACAGGACGGAGGCCAGAAAGGCAAGAAAGGGAAAGAAAGAAAAAAAAAGGACAAACAGAAGAGAGACAAACTTGTCAAAGTGCGTTGGACGATCCTTCGTGGCTGGTGGTGTTCTCGGGGGTGGGGCTCGGCCTGCTGATCCCAACCGGCCTTGGTGGAATCATATGTAAAGAAGGAGAGGTACAGAGAGAAAGAGGCTTTTGTGGAGTGTGTCTTCTCCACTGAGGCAATGTCTCCTCCAATGTGTCAAGATGGGTATTTGTTCTGGTCCCGAGGTCGATAGCATTGTGCAGTCTTTGTGTGATGTCGTGACATCTCGAAAACGGCATTGTCCAGTGTCAAAGGGGATAAGGAGGTGCTCAATTGTACTGATCTAGGCTAGGAATTGCCTTATCGCGAAAGGGGGGGGGGACAAAAGATGGGAAGAATAAAGGCCACAACCGAGTTTCGCAAAGCCTAGGCCCCCTCGCTTGTGGTCAGCTCTTGGCCGTGCCTGATCCTTCACGCGCTGCAAAAGGCCCGTCCGTGTACTGCTTTTTCCCCCCCTCTCTCTCTCATGGTACATGACGAACCTTTCTGGAGTTCACGATTGCATGCAGGTAGAGTGGAGCTGTGGGACCTGTAGACTAATGCAGGTACAGACAGTCAGGTTGGTTCCCCCCCCCCCCCCCGATTTCTTTCCTCACCCCATTTTGAGGTCGTTTTCAGAGTCGCTGGCGACTTGCAGGCTACAGCCTTCCCTCATGTGGTTTCTCTTGACGCAGGACATTGTGGGAGGGCTGGGTGTTGATGGTGGCTGGCTGCCTGCCTGCCTTGGGCTCCGCGGCGTAGGATTTGCAGGGCTTTGTATCCATGCTTAGGCGGTAGAGGGATAATGGGGGTCTCTGCGGTGGGACAGTCCTCTGAGTGTGTGAAAAGAAAGGCCGGCTTGTGTAATATTGTGTGGCCTTTGGCAGGGTTCTGGTTGTCATATTTTGAATCGCTACGTTGACCTCAAGTGCTCACTTCCGTTCTAGTATCAATGTTTGTGGACTTCAATGCGAAGGGCGGCTTTTTTTTTCCCTCTTAAAGAAGCTTCTAGGTTAGAGAGCTATGAAGGGCATTCGCCCAGACTGACTGATGTCTCATGCACAATGTGACTGCTCAAAAGCGAAGACACGCAAATTCTGAAGGTACTTTATTTCTCATATTTGTCCTTCTACGCTAGGACTGTACTTTCTGTGCTATTTGACTAAGAACAAAGACAATACCTTAGGCCCAATCTCGGGAGGGACATGAAAAGATAGGAGTTGGTAGACGCTTAGCGCCCAGCTTCTTGTTTTTAGCCATGCAATAATACTACTGTGACAGTACATACAAATTCAAACCTCTGTTGTACTCCGCAAGACAAGTACTTAGGATGTGTAATCTCGTCACTGAAGGCGTTATGGATCGAGATCAAATAGAGGAACGAAGGAAGAAAGGCGGTCCATTCCTCCACCGGCCTTCTATCTCTTCGAATACTTTCAACAATCACCATCTGACACGCCCGTTTGACACTACTTCTGAGACGAGTTCTTACCAGCCCAGTACTCAGCGTATAGCTCCGGACGGCGAAGTTGCAGGGGTGAGTAGCCCTTCGATTTCTGGCGGGCGCCCACATGATCGTGGGAGTACGGCCAGAAGAGATACTGCTCCTCCTCCAGCTCCTCCTCTGGAGTTATAGGGGCTTTATCGGAGACGGCAGGTACGGTTCCAGCTCCCGATAAAAGCTCCTCTGGCTCTGGGCCAATAACGTATTCATCTGAAAGTTCACGCGTAGACTGAATTCCGTGAAAGATGACTAGGTATTCCGATTTGGGGCGGGACACCTTGGCTCGAGATGAGACGTTGCCCATGGTGATGACAGGATAATTACCAGGCTGATTATTTTCCTTTCGTTTGATGTTACGATTTGTCACTTAATGCAAAAGTACGCTGTTATCGCAGGATACTATGGCATAGTTACTTCCAGGTTTTCGGAAGTAAGCATCGGATGCTTGTGCTGCATATAAATATTGATTCTCCCCTTCATTTCTAGCATCTACAAGAACAAGTCCATTGAGTCCCATTGGCATAACGGAATAAGGGTCAGTTGTCTAGTAAGCCTATCGTGCTTTGTTACTCTCCAACATAACCCCTTAGTCACTGGGCTCGGATGCCATAGTACTGTTGTCAAAGAACTGGACTTTGCAACAATGCTTGCCTAGATTGCTTTGCATGTCTAAGTTCCCTCGTTCAAGTGCTCAAATCAACAGGCATGCAAGTAACTTGGTCTTTCTCTTTCAATAGCCTTTTCAAAGTGATGGCATGGCAAGAAGCTATATTGAACAGTCAGGGCTTAGCGATAGGCTAAAGAACAGCAAGGAACTCCAGGCACAAATTATGAATATCAGTCAGTCCCTTTGTGAGTGTTAGTTGTGTATTACTAACTTGCAGCCAGAACAGTCATAGCATTTTCCCTATGCGCAAGATTTGGAACCTATTCATTGCATCGTTCTTATGCGAAATGCTAAACGCAAATGCTTTTGACAGGCCACCGATTAATATACCAAAAGGTCTCTTTCTACTTTACTGACAGTGCTGGAAGAGACCTAGTGTAACGATGGCCCCGGATGGAACGGGCTGATGGTTTTGGGGAGGAATGCTGAAGTAGTGTCATCGACAGCGGAACTTGACGACTTATATTATCACAAATGACCTCGGGAGCTGAAGGTTGATCTTGGAAGGTGTGATGGAGTCGTCTCTTCTCGCGCCTGATGACACCTGATCGCCTACTTACCACTCCGTGTGAAGGCACGCGTCTCAGGCAGAATCTCTACATTCCTGAGTGGATCCAGATCGGTGATACGTTGTCAGCTTCATCTAACTTAGCCGAATCTCCTCAGCGGGCTTGTCTTAATACGAGCTCTCAGGCACCTCTCTGGTAACCTCTTCTCCAAAACCCTTGTTGGTAGCATCGTGCTCCTCGAGAATGGCAATCCTGTGCCCGATTCCAGACGTCTTGTAACCCTTGAACTGCCATGCCCACAGTTTGGCCTCGAACAGCTCATCAACTTCCTCCAGAGACCTTCCCGTGAGCTCAGGGACAAAGAAGATGGCAAATAGGCACCCGAGAATGGCATCTCCCCCGAGGATCCACCCCACGCCTGCTCCAAGGTTTGCACCGGGGGTGCTGAGCAGGTACGGTATACAAAATGTGATGATGAAAGCAGAGAGGACGTCAATGGCGGTGGCGAAAGCCATAACTGAAAGACGGTCAGATGAAAATCTACAAAAGACGTCTCATGAACTGGGTATTCTTAAGGAGGAGCACGTACTCTTCTTCCTCATCCTGATCCCTCCGATCTCCGAGGTAATCAGGTAGGCAGTCAAACTCGCCGAGTACTTGCACGAAACGTTGAGCAAGATGAGGGACGCAATAACCGCATTCGTCTCGGCTTTTGATAGATTCTCTTTGGTGCCAAGCCCTGCGATGATGAAGTTGAACAGCGCAGCAAAGAACATGCCCGAGATCATAAGCGGCCTGCGGCCGACCTTGTCAACGAACAGCATTCCTATGGTGGCAGCTATGCACCCAGCCACGGTGGCCAGGAAAGAGTAGGTGAAAGACAGATCACCATAGCCCATCTGTTTGAAGAATGTAGGGCCGTAAGAGTTGACTTTTGGTAATTTTCACGATCAGTAAGTAGTCATCTGTCACCTACGAATTTTGATTGCGGGAAGGGTGATTAATGGATCGACGTACCGAACTGACCGCCAGCCGTCTGTTGGAACCAAAAGAGGAGCCCAGCAACAACAGTCCTCCGCAGGTATGTACCTCTGAACAGCTCCGACCACGAACCCTGGTCAAGAGCGTCGTTGGACTCAATGGCGAAGTCGATGGCATCGATCTCTGCACTTGTGACTCCGTTCTCGCTGAGCTTCTGTGGGCGGATCTTGTTCAGGTTCTGCAGGGCCTGTTCCTTGCGGCCTTTCAGGACCAGCCAACGTGGGGATTCTGTCGGGGGGTTCAAATTATCATTAGCCAAGACTGGTTGGGTGTCTTGTGCCCACGAACTGAGTGCCGCCCTGGATTCATTTACCAATAGTGAAGGGTATAGCCACGGCGAGGATGAGTGCAGGAATGAACTGTACTCCTGTAGGAATCTGCCAGCCAGCGTCGGTCGTATACTTGGCCATGGCTTGTCCCATTCCTGCACCCCACATGTTGCCCAGAGTCACCACGCTGACCATAGATCCGGTGATGAAGCCTCGGAGGGATGCTGGAGAGATCTCTGCCTGGTACGACGGGACGACATTCTGCTCGGATCTATGTGATTAGAGAGGTGAAGAGCGGGTGAGTGTGGTGAGGAAGCCGACTTGTGATTTGTTTACCTCGATGATGCCAACGGCAAAGTAGGCCAAAATACGTCCAATCTCGTACTGCACCCACTCCTTGGCAGTAATCTCAACTGAGAAGATATTAGACTTAGTGTCGGAAGTGACACCAGGTGTTTGAATAGTTTGTGTTGTCTCTAAGAGAAGAAAAGAGAAAGGGGTAGTAAGATTACAAAGGAAAATGACCTGACGTACTGATGATTGCTATGAATTGAATAACACAACAAAAATAGACCGACTTTTTATATCCGACACGGTGAAGCAACGGCTCAAAAGCGAATACTCCGGCCAACTTCCCAGGCCAGACAACTTCACACACGCACACACAAAAAGTCAGTAACACTTACTGTGAATCAAGAGCTCAAAAAGAAGAAAGGAAAGGAAAGAAAGAAAAGCGAAGACAGGGAATTACTCGAGTTCATGACCGACTTCTGCCACGTCGACAACGCCCCATTTTCCCCAAAATGGTTCAGGAACGAGGGCAGCGCCTCGAGCGAGCCAAAGGACCCTGTGTCGAGGCCGAAGAGAATATCACCCCACGCAAAGAAGAACGCGCAAAAGAGGAGGTATGGAGTGGCGTCCCGCCACCTCGAGACAAAGTGTGCAGGCATGATCTCGGTAAACTGGCTCGACGGCCTGCCTCTGTCCGGGGAAATTTCTAGTTCAACGTCCGCGCGGTCCTCGTCGAGGAGACCTTGAAGTTCCTCCGACTGCGAGTGCTGCATGTTGGTCGTACTGCTATTTACCGAGGGGCCGGATACTATATGTATAACATTCAAATGGATATGAGAGACCGCTTGTTAACATGGGAAGAGCCCCTAACCGCGAAGGGGTTAGGTGAGAGGGATCGCATGCAGGTGATAGAATGCTGCTGTGCGGCCCTGTGCTTGCGGGGGGGGGGGGGGGGGAAAGCATACATGGTCAGCCAGCAAGAGAAGAGCAGTGGGAGAGGTACACCGTGGATGGTTACAGACAAGCATACCAGCACGTCATTCGCTACGCGGCCACGGATTGGCCTGTCAGCCTGTCTAGAAGATGATTTCGCGGATGTTTCTTTGCCGATTGGAAGGAGTTGGCTTAGAAGTCTCAAGGTCCACGGGTGTCTTGCAGGAAAGACAACTCACGCGACTGATATTTCTACCAATTCAGGAATACAAACCAAATAGAGCGAGGAATATGGAGTTTCGAAACACTGCAGTCGTCATGCAGCACCGTGTCAATTTTGAGAGCCGGGGGGGTCTTGAGAGGGGCGCTGATCCGTCGTGGCTGCTCGGTGATAAGTCTGATTGGGCTCGGTAGATTATATTGCTGCCGATGTGTCTTGCTCCAGACACAAAACTTTCATAACAATACCAATCACGTGTTGCATGATGATTTTCTGTATTGTTGAGTTGATTTCTGGTTACTAATTCGTGAATTGCCCTCCCCCGTTCAGGTAAGAGCGCAAGGGGATAATTAATACTGGTAAGTTCACTCATCGCACTTCGAAGCCATTACCAAACAGTCCGATTAGCACAGGTTTCGGTGCCACCGTAATTGTAAAGGTAGATCAAAATCTGCAATAGTCAAAGACCGCACCTGTAACTAGGTGGAAAACTCAACTGGTTCAGTCAGTCATATATGCTCAGTGCTCAGTTTCATAGGTACCGAAGTCCTTAGTGAAGCATGTATCCAGGTCACCATGTCTCCCCTTCCACTGATTAATTATCAACTTGACATTCAGCGGTCAAAATTGCTTCAAGACTACCTGTCCTTTCTTGGCTGGACCTCTGGACAGCTAGTAAGACCTCAGTTTGTACAATACTATCCTTTAGCACTTTGAGCATAAATTGGTGTAGTCTTCAACCAGTCAAAAGCACTGGATTTTTATATTGTGGGCGGACCTCATATTTTGTATGACTTGAATGCACTCAAAAGTTGATTGATAGTGCGGAAAGGAGTTCACGATGTGTGTGAGAGAGGCGCTATCCTCGACCAGAAGTGTCTGATGTCGACGGCTCAAATACTACTTGGATAAGTACTCAGTCGTCTAAGCCACTCCATTCGCCCTCGCCACCCTTCTTCCTTTCACCAATCTCGCTCGCCTTCCTCTTCTTACTTCCCTGGATCGCATCCCTCTTATTCCTCTCTTTCCT
>LAZJ01000117.1:0-30401 GCA_006503525.1 Cryphonectria nitschkei | reverse complement strand
GGGGGGGGGGGGGGGGAGTCTAGGCTTGACTATACGCTGACAATTTTACTATATACTTACATTATAATCAGGGCCCTTCTTTCTTCCGAGACTTGGCGGAGGGAAATGATAAAAAGACACCCCTGGGAGTGGTGGGTGGAGGGAAGAGAAAAGGGGGGGGGGGGTTCCCGAGGAATCCATGCGTGCATGCATATATGCATAATGTGGTGGGTATACTTCCACTTGTCCCTCGCAGAGCCAAGGCATTAAACGATGATAACAACACATGGGACGTCAGCCAACAGATGGGGTTAGCAATATGAGAGGGGGGGAGGGGGGAATGTGACACCGCTATCCTGTAAGAGTTTGAGAGGGGAGGGGGAGAGAACCAAAGAAGGAGCAACGGCTCGATTGGCTCTTTGGAGTCAGTATATGACAGAATGGATGAGGCATTCCTGCCCCCTAGCCATGATCACCGCACGCACGGGACAAGCCTGACGGGACCATGTCGTTGTACTCATGTGCAATGACCCTGACCGACCTCTATTCAGCTTGCTCTTTGTCTTTCTTCTTTCTCTCAAAGGTAAAGCTTCACCCAGACAACAGGAGCCCAGTTCTCTTTCTGGGGTGAGGACCAAGCGAGTGTATTTGAAACCCAGTTGCGAATGAACGTCACTGGTGCCCACACAGTGAGTCGTCTTGCAAGCGAAGCCCTTCTCGGAATCTACTTCTTGGACATGTACTTACTGGTACATAGATACATACTATAGAGGGCAGTACTGCACAGTACATTCTTCTATTAATTATCACGTTCCACTGGTGCCTATTAAACACATCCAAGACGATGCGAGCCAATGAAAACCCTCCGCAAGGACAGAATGGTTGGCGCTAACAACAAATGTTTCGTTTCCCAAAGAAGAAAGAGAAGAGAGGACAGAAATAGTAGCCTTGTGAGTCTCCCTCTTCCTTTGGTGTTACCATTTAACTTTGGTCAGCTTAGTGGCACAGAAATATTGGAAGGAAATCGACACATCATGTAATAGAGCCTTCCTTTTATGCTCAAGCATCCCCTTGCCCCTCTATCTTGCCCCTTCTTCTTCCTTCTGTCCTTTTCCGTCTTTTCTGCTCAGTCTAACACTCTAATAAGACTCAATAATTATTCTAGGTGATATGTCAGATGATTGTGTATACATCAAGGAATGAATTGGGTACCAGGGAGGGAGGAAAGGACTCGGGAAAGCGATCGCCCCTTGTCTGCCCCTTCTTCGACATGTAAGCCGATGCAGAGCAACGCCACCTTCGCTCCAACTTTCCAGCTGGAGAGAGAACTTCTTTGGTCTTTAGACACCAAAAAAAGAAGAAAAAGAAAAAAAAAGTGGTGGTGAGGACAAGGCAAAGCAATGTGAGTGGGCGCCACCGACGTCGAGGGCTTGGTTCCTCTGGCTGGGTATAATCATATATATATATACATGTATGTACGTATGTACATATGTACCTAAAACCATGTAAGTAGTAAGTATGGTCTGCTGTGTTGTGCGCCCATGAGGGAGGGAGGGAAAAGTGTCTCGCAGATGCTTAGCAAACATGGTAGGTCGGTCATCACCGCTTGTACATGTCGGGACCAGAGATGAGACAAAGGTTTTGGGAAATGGGCAGACCGTCATACGAGGTCTCATATCCAGCTGTGACCTACAGACAGACAGACAGGCAAAGCGAGAGGACGAGGACTGGTGGGGAGAGGGCTGCAGGTAGGTCGGTGAAGAAATCAACAGTCGATCACCGTGCGTCAAATAGGTATATCGACCACCCCTCCTTGTTCTTGTTGCCCGCTAATCACCCATAGGGAACTCTTTGCTGATGAATACGAACAAGTCGCAAAGGTTACAGATACATGGAGAGAGAAGCCATCCTTGATCTATGCCAAGAAAGAAACCCTCTCTGTCTCTGCATTTTCGCACCCTTTACCGCCATTCCCGACGCATGCGAGGCTAGGAAATGGCGGGGAAACAAGAAGAAACAATGCAGCACTCGAGGCCACTCGTTCGTTAAGCCCGTGCAGTACGGGGTACAGCATCCTTCAAGGGGATTTGAGAGAGCAAAACACGAGGTTACAACACACACAGAGAACAAGAGAGCGGAGAGGGGGGATGGAGAAGGAGGAGTTGGTATCTGCACAGCTCTGGGATGATGAGACCACGAGACACGAAGAACGTGTGCGATGTGAGATTGTGCTCCTCTTTTTTTCTTCATGGTCTTTTTCTTGGCTCATCTCGCCCTGCCCCATATACGTCCCGAGGTCTTTCTCCTATCATTGCATGAGAACAATGAAGAAGAAGAAAAAAACCAAAAGGCGGAATGCATGAGTGGACGAGAGTGCAACCGTTTGTGTTCCTTTGTTGTGCTCTTTTCCTTTGAAGACGAGGCCCCTAGTAATTGAGACAAGGCAAGATTGCGTGCTTTGAAATGATCCGCCGCCGCGGCGGAGGCGGCGGAGGAAGATGGGATGGTGGTGGTGTGGCGGGACGGTCCAATCCCTCGCGGGGCGGGATGGAACGGCGAACGTGGGGCCGGGGGGGGGGAGGGCAGGGCAAACACAGGAAAAGAGGATTTCTCTGAGACAATTGTGGATGAGAAGCTGACAATGAAGACTCTATCGAAGGGGACCAACGCATACTGAATGCAGATTGGGCGGTTCCATTGAAGAAAGCAGAGGATGAGAACCAAGAAAAGAAATGTACATCACCGCCCACCGCCCCCCGGTCTTGCTGCCGTTACTTCCAAGCCTGGATTAGCATCACACGGCGACCGAGACATGCATCGGATAGCGCCGTCGCCGTACGAGCTCCATAGAGGATCGTGACTGGCCCAACGGCCGCATCGTCGGGTGTAAGAGCAGGGGAGGGGGGAAACTGAACTATCATAAAACGGCTGGGTGAAGGAGTCTAGAAGGGGACAAGAGAGAAAAATGAGAAACCTCGTACTATACCTCGAGGGGCACACCGGGTCCAAAAGAGCGGTGAGAAGAAGGGAAGAATGAAGGCAGGAAGAAGAAGAAGGAGATGAAATATAACAGGTCATTTTTATCTCGTTTCCCTGGGAGGTATAGCTGGTTTGGTAAATTGATTATTCTTCTTGTCGAAGATGACCCAAGACAAAGCTTGGGGAGACACGGCCCCGCCTGTCTTGGGTCGTTTGCTTTCTCTGGTTTGGTGGTTTCTGGGGGGTGTTTTATTTGTTTATTCATTGATTCATTGATTTCTCCTTCTTCAGTTATGCAATGATCAAGACTATGCCACACCTCCCTCCCCCCTCCCAGGGTGGCCTACTGGCATGGGTTTTGTCTCAGAGGGAGGATGGCGGAGGGACAAGAAATACGGGAGGAATGGCTTGAGCCGCCTTCCCACTAAGTATGCACAACAACACCCACAAGGTCCTTGTCATTAGTAGATGAAATTCTATTTTAGAGCGCGTAGTGTCTGCACCAGGTTTGATCATGAGGATGGAGACAGTGGGATACACACGTACACACCCACCCACCCACACACAGAAAGAGAGAGAGAGAGAGTGTGTGTGTGTGTGTGTGTGTAGATGATACCTGGGCTATACAAATACATCAAGGCTCCAGGGGTTCGAGTGACATGCAAAGGTACAATTACATCCATCCTCAGCCTAGTAAACAAGTAGCGTTCATGTATTGACCCATTATTTTGGTTCAGCCGTTACTCTTAGCCAACATTTACCTATGTTATAGTCATATTTCCGAGTATTCAACCTCTGTCCTCCCCCTTGCCATTGGAAGGCACACGAGACGAGCTCAGCATAGAGACGATGTGATATTGATTCTTCCCCTCATGTCGTAAATTGCTGCCACCCGCCCAACCAAATCAGCCTTGAGGTCACACATCTTTTTTTTCCTCACTCAAGATGCATGTGTATCCAAGCGGGAGACACACGGTGGAATGTCTGAATAAGAAAACAAAATCGGACATCCAAAATCTCTGCGACATCACATGGCTACTTCTTACCCCCTTCTAAGCGAGATACAACAAACCACGTAGCCAAGGATTTAGGAGCTGTCATATTTTCAATTTATCCACCATGACAGCAACGACTTGTCTCTGGCCCTGCCCTCTCTCTACGTATTCCTGGTCTCACAGGGTTGGTTTGTGTGTGTGTGTGTGTGTGTGTGTACGTGCGCGCGTGTGTGTGGGATAAATCGTGGTTGGCCGCTTGACCGTTTGTTTGTTGCTGATCATCCAGGCCTAGACCACTCGGAACGTTGGCGATAGCAACGTTTATCTCTGCTTATGACGACGCCCCCTTGCTAGGGGGTGGTTGAGGGGGGAGGGGGTGTGAGGGTATGATTGATCTTCGCTGTCGGTACTCTTCTGTGCGTGCGTAAATAGATGCACGTGTATTCATGTTGTCTCAACCAACCAAAAAAGGGAAGTGAGGGGAAAAAAAGAAGATTAATCATGAATAAATATACAAATATATAATGATGCTAATGCAATACTTTCTACTAGAAGAAGGGGGATTCCCACCCAGAGAATCACCATTGGCCCTCGTTTTTTGCCAATCAATCTCCTCTCCTTGTTCCCGGGCCCTCCCCTTATTAAACCAACCTTGAACGACTTAATCGACATGTCCCAACAAGTAATTAATAAGACTGCCACCGGGGGGGCAGCGGGATCAGGTCTACTATTGGACCAGCAAGACCCCCCCCCCCCCCAGACCGCCCGTCAGCCCCGGCATACTTAGCCCAAGCCCAAGCGATAGTTGCTGTGACTTGCTGAATCTCGTGCGACCCGATGCTGCAGGTAGCCTTATTCATTGTAACTAGCCAACCAACCAATCATTTCACCAGCCGACCAGTTCGCCTCGATGTGAGATTCAATCCCTCCCTCCCTCTCATCCCGCCACCCCCCCCTCCTCTCCCTTGGTTCCTGTCCCGTCCCACCATCCCTATCTTTTCTTACCATGTCAAACAAGCTCACACACAGAGAGAGAGAGCGAAAAGAAAAGTTGGAAAGAGAAGAAAGGGAAAGAAAGAAAGAAAGTATACTAAACAAGAGACGGTCCTTGGAAACATGCATGTAAGTGAAGAGTACATAGAGAGGCAAAGAGAGAGTCCATATTTGTTCATAATTATCACCCACACTCTCTCGTCCCGCTTCTTCCAATACCGAAATCGGTGCCAACAGTTCTCTCCCGTGTCAGCCGGCCACAATAGCCAAGCCGTGCCTTGTATACAGAGAGAGAGAGGGTGTGTATGTGTGTGACAGACGGTGACCGCCATGCACGTCAGATCGGGGGAACAGCCACGATTGCCACCCCCCCCTCCTCTTGTGTCGCTGGCCCCCAAATCCAGCCCGCGTTACACATTGTCACGACATACAAACACATACAACATAAACACCATAATCATGTCTCACAAAAGAAAGGAAGTGAGAAGGAGAGAGAAGTAGAGTTTGCTGCGTCTTGTTGACGGCAGCAAAAGGGCGGCACCAGCACCATGAGACCCAGACTTGGCGCCCATGTCGGGTGAAACATTCAGCTCTCTTCTCCTTCGCTCTGTCCTGTCCAGCCGTTTCGGTATTCTCCTCTTGGACCCAGGATCAGGATCTGATGCCTGTGTACAAAATGTGTGTGAGTGTGTATGCTTTGTGCGCGCCATATATCGCGTGGCGTTTGGAGAACGGGAAAAAGGAACAAGAGAGGGAAAAAAGTTATTGGCGTGGCGCGTCGGGGTTGGGGGTACAGCTACTGTCTCACAGGCGATGATTAGTTATGTAGTCGTTATGAATAAACTCTTTTCGTTCTACCTCGTTCCCTCGTCTGTATCTAATTCCCGACGACGGCGGCAGTGTGTGGCGCGCTCTCGGTCTGGCAATATGAACGCCGTAGGACCTGCAGGAAAGGGAGTCCGCATCAAGCTGAAAGATTATCACACGCCGCCCGTCCCCTTGTTCCGTCCTCCTCCTCCTCCATCGTCGTCCGATCATGCCTGATCGTCGTGTGCTAATATTATTCAGCCGAAATGCAAACCAACGCTGACACGATCGGTGAGTTGTGTGTGTGTGTGTGTGTAAGTGTGTATAGCCAGACAACCTTCAAGCCATCGAGGGCACAACCGAAACACGGGTCGGAGTATTATCCCGTTTGTTTGCCTATATTCGTCTGAGACCTGGCAGGTCTTGGCGGCGTCTCTGTTATAGTTTCCGCTTGAGCTGCTACGTGATGGGAGAAGAAGGGCCGTGGGAAACCGACGTGGCTTCTCTTCCTCCTCCTTCTACCCCCCCTCCCCTTTCGATCACACCACATCACAGCTGAACTGAGGGTGAGTTGGCACGACGGGCAGGAACACATACACACAAGAGACGGCACAGATTGCCACTGTGACATTCAATCCAAGGATCAAGGAAGGGGGGGGGGGGGCAGCCGCCGGATCAGATCAGATCACCGTGGTACGAGGTCAGCTTTATGCCGCGGCTGCTTGCATTGTGTGTGTTGTGTCGGACCAGAGCAGCTGTATCTGGCCTCGTGACCATCCCGTTTTTTCCTCTCAACTCCGCCACCACGGGAACAAATACAGTGCAAAGTCAGACGTGGCCAAAAGTAGGAGACTTTTTCTTGACACATCACAAGTTGAAGCGCCAAAGGGGAGGACTTGGGGTCATACACACAAGACAATGTAATAGCCTTTGGAACCATCACTTCTCCCATGTCGAACTAAGAAGGTCCCTCCGGAATCACATGAAGCTTGTTTTCTCTGGCGTGGTGTCTGACAGAGTACTGGTCGGGGCTTTCGCAGACAATTAACACACCAATAGGAAAACATGCCCACGTCAATCTCCGTGTTGTGAGACGCTGTCTCATGGGACTGACCGAAAGTATCAGCAGATCCCACAAAGACAAGCACGGAGCACACCGGACTTTTGCGATGAGGGTTTGACCAGAGTGCCGTGTACAGGGCACTGACTGGTTGTCCGTCGCTCGTTGTCCACCTCAGCTTATCCAGAGCTTATTCAGACCAAGGCTTGTAGCTGTTGTATTCCAGGAGGACAGGATCCAGGATTTTGGCCGAAAGATCATAGTGTTAGAGGAGATATGAAGCATCTTTGGGTTCATCAATTTTGAGAAGACCACTCAGTAGGAAGAAGAGTCGTTGGGAGGTCGCGGAATGAAGAGCAGTAATTTGTTGGTGTGAGGTTGATACTCGATAGGTCATGTGTCGAGTGATGGAAGAGTGTCCGGCGTCCCCGCTGGAGCTCAACTTCCCCCCTTTCTTTGGCAACCATGAGTAGTCCAGCTGTGTCGTAAAGGCAAGTGACGTGCCTAACCTCTCTGGCGGTTACAGATCCCTCATGACCTCGCCAACGGCCCTCGCAGCCATCCTCTTTCTCTGATCCTCTGGTAGGCCTGCGCTCATGTCCCTGACCGCCTGTAATTTGCGCATCATTTGCTCGACCTTCTCGACATCGTCGCCGCTCAAATTTTGGGCGGTGGTGTTCTCAGTGTCGTCGTCATCGTCGTCGCCGGCACGAGGAGACGGAATCCTGTCTTCCGCTGTGGTGCCCTGGTCGCCGCCCTCTTGTCCTGCTTCCCTCTCCATCTGGGCTTCCCATATGGCTTTCCTCAGGCCCTCGAAATCCTCCCTGTCGAACCCAAAGTTCATGTCCTCTAGGTCGAGCTCATCACCGTCCTTCTCCTCATCATCATCGCCGGCAGTGGGTTCTGGTCCTGCACCGAGCACGCCATCTCCCTCTTCTATAAGGACTGATGCCCAGTCATTGGACTGCAGGGCCTCCAGGACACGAGGGATGCCCACCTTTTCTGCGCGAACATTACTGTCAGTAACCTCTCTGGCCCAGATAGAGAAAGCCTGACTTACCACCAAACTCATTCTTCTCCTCTCCTCCTGAGGAGGCTGAAGATGAGGAGGCCGACGAGGCAACGTGCACAAATTCCAGCCCGGCATCCCCACAGACCTCATCCCAGACGTCTAGGTCGTCCAAGTGCGCCACCTCGCCCACCCCGACGGCCAGGCTGACGCCGTCCCACTCCCACCCGCCGAGGCCTTCCCTGACGACTCTCCCAACCTCCCTTATGACACTCTTTGCCTGGTCTTCTGCTGTTGCAGAGTCGTTGTTGTCGTTAGACGTTGTCGAGGAGGAAGTTGCGTCCTTGGCGGGGGTTGGTGATGGGATGGCAAAGACGACGACCATGCCGCCTAGGACCTCGAGAACCTCTCTCGCCTCGTCGGAGAGGAAGGTGGCGGCCCAGTCTGACGGGGCGGTGATCAGATCGAGCCATATAGGGACTGTGGTGGTGTAGTAGGCTGTCTCTAGTTCGAGGTCGTGTGTCGTCCCCGCCAGTGAGGATGACACGGGTTCCGGGAGTTTGCCCGTCAGATCTGGTAAGAAGTTAACTTTTGTGGTAACAGAAAGTCTGTTCTTGCCAACGAAGAAAGAGAAGGGAGGGGAGGAGATGATCTCAAGGCCTGTATCTCTGCCGAATAATTCTTCGTCTACTCACCCTTGACGACGCGGCGTAATTGCTCTGTGTGTGCGTCCAGCGCCACAGCCAAAACTCTGCGAGGATTCGATATCTTCTGTGGGCTCCCCATTGTGACTGAGACTCTTGGATCGTGGAAGTTGACACTGGTGCTGATTCCGGCCCTCTCGAGGCCTTACATATATGGCCAAAGGCAGCAGGTTGCATGGGTGCTCAAGGTGGCAGTGAGTGAGGCAGGTGCTAGATGAGATGAGGTCGGATTGGGTTGGTTGTGATGACTAAGGTCAGCAGAGCCTATAACCCTAACCCTTTTCATTACCTTCATACTGTGTTTGTTTTCCCCAGAGTCACGTCTGTAGGGACGAAGAATATGAGACAGCATGCTTCTTGATGGATTGAGATGTACACAATTCTCATTTACCCGTACCTGACACACTACTGGTATATGGAGGAGAAGTTAATTTGTTACGATAGATGAAGGAGTCCACACGCAAGGCTCTGCAGCTTCAAAAATAACCACACAAAAAAAACAATCATGCCCTCCTTGGCTGTCTGCGGCAATCATCGTCTCTCTCACGTGTCTGGTGCAAGGACTTGTGTCTGAAGGTGTGGTCTTCTCCCCCCTCCGCTCCTCACCCCTTATAAAAGGAAGGCGTAGGAAATGTGAGTGAACTAATTTGCATCTGTACATATAGTAGATTATTCTCAAAAACTCAGATAAAGAGATGATACATCAGTCTCATAACGACAGTGCTGTGATTATATAAGCACCCGCTCGTCGTTGTCTTTTTCAAGGATGAATACATTTGATTTAGGCTTCAACATATATCTTCATTGACAGCCCACACAGCTCAGTATTCCTCTTTTCATGGTTTCCAAACGGACAAGGCGTACCTCCTCCGCCCTGAGCACCGTTGCGCGTGCCGTCATCAACGGCTACGGCAAGGGCAATGGCAACGGCGCTGCATGGACGAGGGTGCCCTTATGGTTGGCGCCTTCCTCCTCCTGCTCGTTCTTGTCAACTGCAATACGTCACTCGTCGACACACGCAGGGCCTCTTCCTTCCTCAAGCACCAAAACCGACCTCAGCATCACCCCACCCATCCGCAACAGCCAAGACCCTCCTCCTGATCTCGCCACCGTAGGAAGCCCAAGCCCAAGCAACAGCACCACTGCCCCGAGCAGGACAAGGACAAGAAAAACCGGAACGCATTGGCGACCATGGGCCCAACGCCGTGCCGAGATCGACATGACCAGCAGGAAACCCCTCCCATACAACCGCATCCCACGCGTACCCACCCACGACCCGTGCGAGCCCTCTCCTTATGGAGACAACCTCTACCGCGGCGTCTACATCCGAAATCTTCCTCCAGGAACCACGCTCGCCGATGTGACAGCCGGGATTGCGCAGACTGCCCCTGTGGGCCTCATCACCTCGGTCAAGCTTCTCCCTCCTTCTCCCTCTTCTGTTCAAGAAGCAGCAAGGAAACCAACAGCAAACCGGCAGGAGAAGAAGGACGATGAGTCTTCTCCCTCAACCGTCACTGCCTATATTGTCTTCGGCAGTAACAAGTCCACCAGGAAACTGGCCCGCGCCGCAAGGGAAGGCGCCTTTCTCGTCCGCGGCCAAATCCCACACGTCGCCGTCGACAAGTCCGTCGCCTATCACTGGAATGCCGTGCGTCGCACCGATAGCCGCGTCCTGCTCGTCCGTGGCCCAGCACCGCCACTAGCAGTAGTAGGAAACGGGACCTCCTGGTGGTTTACCGAGACAGCGCTCAGGGCTGTGATGCTGGCAAACACCCAAGCCCTGACGCAAGCAGGACCCCTCGGCGCCCAGAGTGAGCCCGTGGTCCGTTACCCTGCGAATCTGAACGACAGGACAGTCACGATGGAGTGGCGGTTCTTTTCGTCGGGGCAGGCGAGAGCGATGCGACGGGCGGTGGAGAGGCGGTTTGCGGGAGAAGGGGTGGAGGTGTATATGGGGTGGGACCCTTGCTGGGTGCATAGGCGAGAGGGAATGTTGCCTTGGAAGCTGAACCAGGAGCAGGCATGGCGGGACCCGCTGGGTGAGAGGGGAGAGGACATTTCCAAGCTGCTCAGTAGCAGTGGTGGTGATGCGCGCCATAGACCACGGCCCGACGCGGCGATGCACAGATTACTCTATAAGCCTGCGATTTCTATTGAGCGGGTGGTCACTGCGCTGAGGACTGGAACTGGGACAGGAGATGAAGAAAGAGGGTAGTGGCTGATACTATTCCTTTCACACAAGGAAAATGTTCAAGGTGAGATAACGACGGGCAAAAGACGGGCATTTCGCATTGGGAGTCACGGCGTGCCCCGAGTGTAAGAGATTGTTGTTCATCAGGACAGGGAAGAGGTGTTCGTCACTCTATTATAAAGTTATCCAGGATATACTGACAAGAGCATATAGAAATGGAAGCAAACGCTCTGTTGCGAAGAGCATCAGATTCCTCACAGCCATGCTGCTGCATATTCATGCCAAACATGCTAATCAACACTCTTCTTCTTCTCCTCCTTCTTCTTCCTTTCCTTTATTGTTCATCCCTCTCTCTCTTCCTCCTGCTCCTCCTACCCTTTCTTCCTCTAGCCGATCCCACTCCCGCCGCCGTTCTGTCGACCACTCGATAATCCGCATCAGATCCCTCGCCCGCAGCCTCGCCACCGACGGGACATACAACCTTGGATCCCCACGGATCGGGCCCATACCGTCCGTCGGCTGCCTGGTTGCCCTGGTCCTGGCCTTGGCTCTGATCTCGGCCAGGGCTGTTGGATAGGACGGGTTGAGGGGTAGACGGCGTAGTCTGTTGGTCCGTCGCGGTGATCGCCTGACGGGATTCTGTTGCTGCTGCTGCTGCTGCTGCTGTTGTGCATGGTGTGGAGGACCTTGTGTGCTGGTTGTGCTCTGACGATCTCCTCCTTTTGTTCTTCCTCCTCCTCCCCCAACGGCAGCACCATCCCGCCGCCGATCATCAACCAACCCCTCCTCATCTACCAAAACCTCATTACCCTCCTCGTCGATAAACACCCCAAGAGTCTCCTCTTCTTCCTCCTCCTCCTCAGTCCCACCAACATCATCATCAGAACCCCCGTCATCAATTTCTTCATTCCCCTCCGAATCGCCCCCCAGCATCACCCTTCTCGGAAGATGTGACCTTTCCCCTCTCGGAGGCGCTGCAAGCGGCACCACAGGCCTCTCAGGCACTCTGACCTCGGCTCGTCCCGGCCTCGTCCTATAGACTCTATCCTCCCCGTCGATATAGTACGTTGTCGGGCTGATTTCAGAACCCCAGCTGACATCCTCGTCACCATCATGATCATCATCATGAATGTCATCGTTCAGCACGATGAGTTGGAGGACATCTCGTGGCCTGCTGTTGCTGCTGCTGCTGCTGCTGCTGCTGCTCTCGTCTGCCCTGGATACTGCGAAGCTCACGCCGACGTTGCGGTGTACCTGGTCGTATAGCGTGCCGGATGGGTCGGACGGGTCTTGGAACCGGATGTAGGGGCCGGTGCGCTTGGGGACGAAGCCTGTGCCGTCGAGGTTCCTGCTGACGCCCGTGTGGGCATCTTGTAAAGCGGTCAAGAACAAGGCACCAGCGGCAGCCCCGATAGGATCACTGCCATATCCCATCTGCGATTCCTCCTCTTCTTGTCTTCTTCCGGCTGGTGGCCCAGGAGCAGATCTGCCCCTCCAAGCAGCCCGGAAATCCACCACCGTCCCCGCCCAAGCCGGCTTCTCCTCATAAACATGATTATTGCGATCCACAAAGTAGAAGCTTCCCCTTCCTTCCTCGTCGATCGCATGAAACCGAATCATCTCCACCGCCGTCTGCCCTCCTTTTATCCTCGCCGCCGCATTCGCTGCTGCTGCCGTCATCGCCGCCGTTTCGAAGGTGAGCCCGTCCCGCGGCCCAACCCAGTCGTACAGGTCTGGCGCCTCCGAGTGTGGATTCTGAAACATCAACTTGATGTTTGACGTGCTGTTGCTATTGTTGCTGCTGCCGCCGCTGCTGCTATTACTGTCATCGACACCAACCACGACAGGCCGGTAGCCGCCCTTCTTTCGCCGGTAGAGCTGAACGCGCTGGTGGCCAGGCGCAGTGGGGGGCGCGGTGGAGGCGCTACTGTCGTTTTGGGTATCGACGTAGGCACTCACGACCTTGGTCCCGCTCCTCTGTGCTGCCCTGCGCGAGAGGTACCATAGCCCGTCCTCTCCCAGGTAGCCTGCGAAGACAGGTTCTCGAGACATTGTGGCAGATGGGTTGTTTGAATGGACGGGTCTGGTAGATCTTTAGGGTACTGAGAGTGAATTGTCTTTGGTTGTCTTTGGGAGAAGAAGAAGGGAAGGAAGAAAGATAATTTCTTGGCTCGTTGGCAGAGGCATTCACTATTCTTGATGTGCTTTTCGCACCAAAGCTACTACGCATATATCTTGAGAAATGCACAGCACAATGCATAGCAGTAGAACCGGGAAACGCAAAAAAGAAGAGAGAATGTGAGAAGGACGGGAAGAAGAGAAGGAGAAAAACATCTACCTCTTCAATGCAGCGAATAAAAGACATCTATTCCTCCCCAGAACCCTTTTCCGGTGGTAGTCTGCCCGGGACGAACAAAGACGCACCTCTCTCCACGCATTGTTTATGCCGTCGAGCTTATTGATGAGACCAAAGTCCCTCCGCACACCATCAACCACAAAGCAGCCGTCTGGATCCGGAAGAACTCAACAGGAAACAGGCGCTATAATACATTCGGCGTTGCTCTTGTTTACAAATGGCACTTACACAAGGTGCTCCACTCGTTCCTGGACCTACACACGGTAAACCACGTGGTTCATGGCAATATGCTGTCAATGCTGATGGGCACCTCGTTGAGGTGGTATATGTCCTTAATACTTTTAAAGATGACACACACACTCTCTCTCCATAGCGAAATGAGGGGAAAACAACAAGAGAGAAAAAATAGAGAAGGAGAAAACGATAAAAAAAAGAGAAAGAAACAGAAAAAAAGGCAAAGCTCCTGTACCTACATCCTTGACCTTTTCTTCCTCCAAATATCCCCCACCAAACCCCTCGCCCGGACCTCGACCTCGTTCTCTGACCCATCACTCCACCACCCCAGGGCAGCACTCACCACCGGCTCCCCCGTCACATGACTCACATTAGGAACCTGGTCAAAGTAGCCAAACATGATCCCCGCCTCCATCAGCAGCTCCGTCTGCGTGCGCCTCCGCCGCCCCCTGGAACGCTGCACACGGCCGGTGGTGGTGGTGATGCTCTTCCTCCTCCCAGCGGCAGACGAGCCACCCGACGGCGACGCAAACCGTCCCCTCGCGTCTCTGGGTTGTGGTGGCGTGGCGCCCGCGGCATGGAGCTGTGCTTTGAGGGCTGCGATGGTCGAGTCGCGTTGGGCAACCTGTGCACGGAGGTCATTGAGAAGGGTGGCGGTGGACGTCTGCGTCGCCTGGATCGATGAGTATCTCCGCGCCGGTAGCGAGGGTGGTGGCAGGGCTAATCTGGTTGGTCTCCTCCGCTGCGTCGAAGGCGGCGTCAACGCAAGAAGCGCTGTGGACCGCCGAGGGGTGAAGAGGTGCATAGTCGCTGGACGATCAGCAGGCCCGCTGCTCCAGAGATGCCCACCAGACATTGCCTCCTTCAGAGAACCCGCTGCCGAGGACGGCTGAGAAGTATCTGCATCATATTCAGCATCAGGACTACCAACCTCGCCCAGTATTGTCGTCTGTGAGATAGGAGAGGGCCCAACAGAATAACGAGCGGACAGCGTGTCGCCCGGGGTCGTGGAAGGCAAGACAGAGGAAGGAGAAGAAGGATGTTTCTCTGTGATGTACTCATCTAGCCAGTCGGGCTGTCCGACTGTTCGTTGTTGTTGTCGGGATAGCCATTTAGCAGCACGGAGGCCAGCTACGGTATGTGGGAGTGAAGACATTGTTGCACGTGAAAGAACTAATGCTCATGAACAGAAGTTAAAGCAAGAGAAATGTCAATGCCCTGCGTTGAATAAAGCTAATAACAATCTATTCTCAAGGCCGAGGCCAGGGCCAAGGTTGACAAACTCGCATATATACCAATCTGATGCTATGATAGAAGGCAGCTTGGTGGCTCTCTCTGCCTGGGGAGAATAACAACCACCACAACAACAAGGCTCTGTCTTCCACACAAGAAGAAGGCAGCAAATAGAGAACAAAGGAAGCAGAAACGAGAAGAGAATCAAGTCATTGTCCAGGACAAAGAGAGGAGGAAGAACAAGCAAGAAGGATAGAGAAAAAAGAGGACCATGCGTGCTGCGACCGAGCAGCACTGATGAGACTTACATTCGTATCCCTACCTGATATTTATACATGGCATTCAACAATAGATAGAAGTCCAGCATTTCTGTTCATCTTTTGTCTCATGGTTCGAGCCGAGTGGCCCGTGTTGGAATGGACATTTGTGTAGGTCTCTCTGGTGTCAGGGGATCGAGTATCTCCACCCCAGGCCAAGACGCTGCTGCGGCCGCTCGAATTCGTCACCATGCCGCGGCTTGTCTTTGTAGTGACGGCAATGTAGTCACTCCCGAGGATTACACCGCAATGTCGTGTCACCCGATAATCTCACCAATGGCGGGGCTCGAACCTCGATAGTGTCGAACTGCACAGGATGCCAGTCTCAGCTCGGAGCCACTCACTGCCAACGGTTTGTCACTTTGGGGGGCACTTTGGGGGGCAGTTGGCAGGGTACACATCCCGCACTCGCGCGCCCTGCCGCAGTCAGATGGCACACCCTGCTGCAGAACAGATTCCTGGGCGAGTCACCATATACTCCCTTCAATTCCACGACCACCCCTAGAGACGTAAAGACCTCGTATCAGTAAAAGAAACGCATGTGTAATACATTGGGAGTCACCTGTCACCAGCCGCAGCGGGGGCTGGCCAGCATGTGCCGCGGCTTTTTGTTCGTTTTCTTTGTCTCCCTTGCTCTGCCGGGTCCTTGTGTGCGCGGTTGTCTCAGATCTTTTGACAGTCTGGCGAAAGTGCTGTTCACTTTTGGCAAATCGCGACCGACCGACTGACCAGCGCAGAAACAAACAGGCGCAGAAAGGCCACCGATTCCACGTTTGGCAAGTATCTTTTGTTCTTTTGCAATCTGCACACCTAGGAATGTTGGCAATCATGGCCAGATTGCATTTGTCGTCAAGTTGGCATGATGTTTCGCAGTTATTGAGGGCGTGACACGGCAAATCAGGTTGAGCAAGTCGACTAGAGGGTTCGTCTTTTTTTTCTTCTTTTTTTGGTCTGGAATTTTCCCCCTTTGTTCCTTTGCTTTCTTGTTCTGTTTTTAAGAGGCTGCATTGAGATGCGATTTTGCTGTTTAGGTTGTCATTCATTCGAGAGGGGGCACAATGGTTGTCAGGAGAGTTCTGTTGAGCTCCGAGTCAAGTTTGGGCGCTATCTGTTGGACGTCCACCTCTCCCAGAACTTTCGATACAGAGATTGCGATGTCGTTACCCGTCTCAAATGCCGAATGGTTCCAAGCAAAGGCTGGGCGGGGGCAAGAGAAAGGACGAAAGATTGAAGGACCGTACAGGTGCAGAGCAATGAAATTCTGGGTGCAGTTCTGGTGGTGCTGGTAACGTTGAGGTGCAAAAAGGTATCTCTGAGGGCTCCCTCTCGCCGATCCGAGCCGAGAATGAGCGGTTGCCGCAAAGCCCCAGAAATTCGTGTCGTATTCGCAAGAGAAAGAAGAAAGAAATTAATAGACCAAGACGAGGCCTATGTCGTCTCACCGCGCGAAGAGGCAGGCAATTAAAGTGAATCTCCATTGTAGAGATGTGACAGTAGCAGGCCCAGTCGCGCAGTGCCTAACTAAAGGGGGTTGTGTGCCGAATGACTCCATGTTCGCAAACTTTTTCGAATTCCGACCAGATTCCCATTCCCAAAATCGACCGAAAAGAAGACCGAATCCCGATGAAACTTACTAAACACCGCAGTCGAGGCGTGAGGGACCTACCACGTACGCCTTTTTGTTGGTAGCTTCGGAGGAGCTTAGAGATCGCCCGCTCGACGGCCACCTAAAGAGTTCAGTCACGACCATAACGGGGGTAAGAGTCTCGCATACCACCATAGGTGTCTCCACGACCATCAGAGCGAGACGCACCATCGCCATAGCCACCAGCGGCAGGAGGGCCATCACGCGGGGCACGGTCGCCGCCGCGGTCGTAGCGATCGAAGCCAGCACCGCCACCGCCGCCACCGCCGCCACCACCACCACGAGAGCCGCCATAGCGGTCATCGCGGCCACCAGCGTACCGGTCGATGCCGCCACGGTCGTCGTAGTCACGGCCACCACCACGGCGGTCTTCACGGAAGCCGCCTCGTTCGTAGCCGCGGTCGCCGCCGCCACCACCGCCACCGCCGCTGTAACCGCGGTCGTAGTCATCATAGCCGCGGTCACCACCGTATCCTCGGGAGCGGTCGTCGTAACGGTCGCGATAGCGGTCACGGTAGCGGTCGCCACCACGAGGACCGCCGTAGCCACCGCCGAATCCACCGCGGCGGCGATCGTCGCCGTAGCGGTCGCCGCCAAATCGACCACGAGGCTCCTCTGACCAATACATATCAGCAGCGGATTAGATATTCAGGATGCAGGGGGGGGGGGGGAGACGTACTAGGAGGACCAAAGTACTTGCCAGGAGTCGGGGTGCGGGGTCGAGCACGCCGGGCCTTCTCAATAGAAAGGGTGCGTCCCTCGAACTCCTTGCCCTGCAGACCCTCCTTGGCAGCATCGGCCTCGTCAGAGGTGACCATCTTCACGAAGCCGAAGCCTCGAGACTCCTTGGTGTGGGGGTCGCGCATGATCTGGCACTTCTCGACGGTACCGTACTTGCTGAACACACGGGTAACCTCATCCTCGGTCAAGCGGGGGTGGATGCCGGTCACGAAGAGGTTGGAGCCAGGGTTGACAGCGCCGTCGTCATCACCGCCGCGATCGCGATCCTCGGTCTTGCCAGGAGCGCTGCAGGAAGGGGAAAACACGTCAGCCGATGATTAAAAGGAGGACAAGCCAGGACGAAGTGCGCCGTTCAGAAGCTTACCGGTCGTTGCCGGCGGGCGAAGCGGAGCGACGGCGACCGGCGTCATTGCCGTTGTCGCTGCGAGGAGACGCGCTGCGATTGTCGCGGTCGTAACGAGGAGCCTCGTCTGGGTACAGGTGAAAATCAGCATCACACGACTGTTGCTTGCATCGGTCGTTGCGCGTCTCTAACCAGTCGCGTCAAGTGCGCCAAGGTGCGATCCGTGGAGACACACAAAGTAGGAAACATGCAGACGTACCATCAAAGCGGTCACCGCCAGGGTTCTCGTAGTCCATAGCAGTAGTGGCCATCTTGTGCGAGTGATTGATTTGACAGAGTTGAGAGAGTGAGCGCTGGTTTTGACGATGATGAGAAAAGGTATTCGAGAGAACAAAGGCGGGGGGTGGATGTTGTTGTTGTTTGTGGGGGTGGAAAGAAGGAGAAAAAGTAGGAAAAGGGTATCGTTAGAGGCGTCAGCTGCAAAAGCTGGCTTGTTGTTTTGACGATGACAGTGACGAGGGACTGAATCACCAGATCTGGTTTTCTTCCACACCGAAAGAAAGTGAGAGAAGAAGTGCAACAACGGAAAAACCACGAGTTGCGCTGTCAAGAGGGAGAAAAGTTGTGCGGGATGGATGGACCTCTCTTGGTCTTTGGATGTTGAAGGGAAGAGAAGGAAGTCAGCAAGCAAAAAGGCAAGAGTGGAAATTTCAGCAGGAACGAAAATGGCCAAGGGAGGTATCAATGGTGGTCTGTGCAGCTAGTGTCAGCTCCCCTTCAACCAATGATAATGACTGGCTCATGCCTTAGCGGGTCACCAGGCCCTTGAAGAGCCCCCCCCCCCCCAAATCCCTGTAGCCTTCTTGGCCCCTGTGCCCCTGTCACCCGTGCCTCCCTTTTGCCCCCGAAGTCCGCCCCAACACTCCGAAGCCTCAGAATTTGGGATCTCAGAATGCCCTTCGCATCCCTCCAACTGCAAACAGGTGGAGCCCCTTCTGCAGCCACCAACAACTAAAGTGACCCACAGTCCCCAGATCTAGGGCGAGAGGTCTGCCTCTGATTGTCGGAATATGACGTTACTGTACAGAAAATCCTACCTCAGCTTTGCATGTGGTTACTGTGTAATATCCCTTGTAATGAGAATCCCAAATCAATTCGTTGAATGGTCATCAGGTAGGGGCAGAGTGATCAGCGTGTTCAGCCTCAGATCTGCAATCAGCGGGACCAGAGTTTCCCAGAGAAGGGGGGAGAAGGGGCCATAAGTGCGTCATCGTCATAGCAAACGTCTTCGCAAGTATGTACTTGTGCTTCAAATCAGAGAGCTTCTATTCGAAAGAAAAGAAAGGCTTGCGGCTGCTATGGTGTCTAATGTAAAACCAAAAATTCTAAAGTAGCCCAGGCAGGCAGCCGCTCAAATTTCCCAACTTAGCCCCCACCCTCTTGGTCTTTTATTCTTATTTTCTTCCTCCCCTTTCTCGTACTAGATAACGTGAGATGATCTGTCATTACAGCTCCATTTCCGCCGTCTGGCTCATCCCGTAGGCCTTCTCATCCTCTACCAACGCCTTGACATCCAGCTCTACAGCCTCCGCAGCGTCAAGGAAGCTTAGCGCTTTGGTAGCCTGGCCGCCACATGCTCTCTCGAGCGCGAGGAACGCAAAGTGGCCGCCCACAACCGGTCTGGCCCTGAAGCCCAGACCGTCAGGGTAGCCGCCTGTCCCCTCGGTATCGTACAGATCGGTGAATGGGTTGTCTGTTGTGCGTTAGTCCATCAGCATGATTCACCTCCACCTTTTATTACACCCGGAGGGAAAGCCTTACCTGTCGTCGTCTCGTTCAGCCACTTGGCCACCAACGTCAGAATCTCCGTCCGCGTCTGTTTGCTCGCGACAGCTGCCGCGAAGAACTCCCAGTCGCTCTTAGTGTACAGGTGCCGGCTGTCCAAGGGCAGACCATAATTTTGCATCACGTTGTGGTACCAATCGCTCGCCAGCTTGTAGACGTAATCAGGAACAAAAGTCGAGCCCTTCTTGCGGCCATCCTCGTCCTTGACGGGCGATTGCTTCGACTGTCGCCACCCGGCTGGCTGTGAGGCTTTTTGGCTGGTGCCGGTTGCAGACCCGTCTGGTAGGTGAAAGCAGAGGAGGGAGTCGGCGTAAAGGTTGTAGATGGTGGTCCAGGCGCCGTACCATTCGTACGAGAGCTTGGGGAACAGCTTGTCTCTGGAAAGCCCGAGACCCTGCCATTTGTCGATGTAGTCGTCGGCGATGTCGCGGTAATACTTGGCGTCCTTGGTCTCGCCAAGGATATCTGAGATCTCGCTCATGGCTCGGATCCCGATGATGCCCTTGAGCGCCAGATTGGTCTGCAGCCGCAGCCATCCGGCAAAGTCGTCTGTTGACAACTGATTCTTGGGCTCGAGGGCCTCCTCGATGAGGTAGACGGTCCACTGCTTCCATAGCTTGTATGACTTCTTGATCCACTTTTGGGCCTGCTTGAGGTCGGTCGTACCCACGTCCTCTTGGCCATGCCCCCACGACCGGTCGATGCCATTCTCGTCTACTATCGATGTGGCTTGGACCTTGATGGGATCGTCTGTGTTTGCAGGCAGGGTGGTAAGGAAGGCGGGCTGCGTGTCGTACTTGTAGGCGTTGACCAGGGCGAGACCCATGATCAGCATGTTGCCGCACTCTTCCAGGGGCATATACTCGTCATTCCCATCACTGTGGCCAGTAGCGTTGGGAAAATGGTAGCCGAGATCGTGCATGCTGTATTTGTTGGGATACTGGCCGCTTCCCATGTGTTCCAGGAGGGGCTCCAGTAGATAGGCCAGCCAGCGAGGGTTGGTGTAGAGGAAGAATGGGAAGGCTGGGAAGATGACATCCACCGTCTGGAAATTGCCGTTGGACGAGATCTCCTTGAGGAACAGGATCGGGTTGTCGGGGGTTCCTGAGAACTGTGTGGCGCCGAGCACCTGGCGTGCGGACAGAGCTGCGATATCTCGATAGTCGGACGACCCCGAGGCGTACGCGTCGACATCAAGCTGCTTTGAATAGTTGCTTGCCAAGGCGTTCGCCTGCGCGAAATCCGTGTAGTGATACTTGATCATCTCCTGATTCGTGGGGAAGTAGGTTGCCCAGAACGGTCGCATGAAGGTAAGGCCCCTCGCCGATGCAAACTGGACCACAGGATCTTGCGCCAGGGCGAATGTGAACATGACGCTGTCAGTCTTGATCACGGCCTTGCCCTGCCGAGAGTAGCCGTCTTCCTCGACAGACTTGCCGGAGGAACCCAACTTGAACGCCTTGGAGAAGGCAAACACAGGCTCCTCGTCCATGATCTTGCGGAAGTTGCCATCAATGTTGTTCCTCAGCTTGCCCTCCGAGGAGAACTGCTTGCGCAGGACGGCGGAGATGCCGCTCCCGTGCTGGACGTGCTGAGGGGCCGAGAAGTAGAGGGTCCCCCACTCGGCGCGATCAGCGAACTCTGTGAGCAGCTGCTGGGTCCGGCGCTGTATCCTCCACGACTTGATCCCAGCACCTGCTGAGGAATCGGCCCTGGGCTCTGCGTCCTCTAGACTCCATTCTATATCGTTGTCTCTGTTCCCGGTGACCCACTCTCCGTTCAGATCGATGTAGAGATTCACGTCGAAGGAACCCTCTACATAAACTGTCAAGTACGAGGCCGGTAATGACTGTCTCAAGGTCGAGGTCGGGGTGATGGGAGACAGGAATGACAGCGTCAGTGCCAGAGGCGAGGTCGCGTTGGGGGGCAAGATCGAATAGGTGAGGTTCGTGACAGACGCGTCGAAAGTGGCACCGAGGTATTTGGGGAAGGCGACTTTGAAATCGTGAGAGCCCCCCAGGGAATCTTGTGGGCGGCCAAGCAGCGGGTAGACATAGCCAGCCTCTGGCACCGAGGCCATGATCGAGAAACCGATCTAGATGGGATGTGTTCGTCAGCACTACCAGCAATTCCCATCCGAGACCCTCTCGAGGTTGCTTTGTTCTCTACTACGAGTATTTCTGCCTCGGATGTATACTGCTTAAGATACTTACGTGGTTTCCTGTCCAGAAGATGGGCCATTCCTCCCACGGCGCATCGCGAGACCGGAGCCAGGTGCTCAGGTACGGATTTCGCACGATCAATGGCAAAACAGGAGGGGTGAGAGTCGAGGCGCTCGCGAGAGCGGCCGCAGCGGCCCCGACTAAGAAACTCAATCGCATGTTGGACAGCAATCACCGAGCGGCACTCGGAAGCAGCAGGAGTCGTCAGGCAGGTGGCGAGTATATGGGAAGTCTCAATGGTAGAGACAAGAGGCGGCCCAGAGAATGCGGGCAGGTTGGTTTTCGACGGGCCGGCGCCGAGGAGAAGGAAGAGGAGGCAGGAGCACCACAGTTACCACAAGGATCAATGCACAGTGAGGCAGAACAGCAGAAGAGAATACACCAGTATTGAATAAATACGCACACTGGAGGGGACAGGAAGGGGAGGGGAGGGGAATTGAAAGAGGTGAGAACCTTGGAGAGGAGAGGCAGGATTCGGGCTTTGGGCCAGCTGACCGAGGTGTACTACAATGGTACCATGATACTACTATGTAACAATGTATGTTGGCAAGAGGTGCACTTGTACTGTGCAAGTAGCCCTAGTTGGCACCAAAGTAAGCCCCTGAGACTTGGTCACGTCAGAGCTCTAGCTGTAACAATATGGGGTAAAGTTGGGGCAATTGGGGCAATTGGGGCAACTGGGGCACTGGAGGCAGGCGATGACGTTGGGCTAGCCTACTTCCTGTGGTGAGTAAAAACACCCACCAAGAGGATGAGTGAGCTGTCATCGACCGAGTCAGTTGAAACCAAGCTTTTCCGTGTCCTCAATCTGATGTTTGGTCATTCAACCTTTCATCCAGCAGATGACGGTCTGATTATGAGGACCTTCTACCTTAAGAGCACACATACATACCATAACAGGGACAAACAAACAAATGCAGGCACCGAGCCAAAGAGCCAAAGTCAATGCAGCAGCCCCTCTACAGCGTTACCACGGCACCACCCTCCCCTTGAACGGTTTCTTTCTCCACCCAGCCGGACCTGGCCAGAGCTCGACCCACTGCATGTGACCTGGCACACCTGGGCGAAACCGTTGTCCCCGCTCAGAAAGGGGCCCGCTAGAGAGAGGAGGGGCACAGAAGAAGGATGAAAATCTGGGGAAATTCGACAAGGGTACATAACTGGTCTGTCTTTAGCAGGTGCTGTGTATGCCTGACCAATCTGTGTCCTTGAGGGGAAGAAGGCGAGGGGGAGAAAATGGAGATGCAAGTGACGAGAGAAAACCTGGTTTGGATGGCAGCAAATAATCCCCTCCAAGTCGCAGGCTCTCGCTGTTCTGCTCGAGGCATCAGGCAGGAGAGACCTACCTCGCACAGCTAAGCTGTGGTTGCCGTTTTTCTTTCTATTGTTTCTTTTTTTTTTTTTGTCTTTCTCTCTCTCTTCTTCCTCTTCTTCTGTTCTTCTGTTCTCTTTTTCTTTCTTTTTCTCCATCTTCTTTCTCATCCTGGCGCAGCGGGAGACTGTGGACTGGCTGTTCGCTGGCGGAGCTTGTAACCACTTCGAACCAAGTCTCGATCAATCGAGCTCTTCGCAGCAGAGGGTTGAGCCAGCGGGAGCATGTGATTGCGAGTATATGAGAGGATACCCTTCTTTTGACTCCCTCTCCACATATCCACTCACCCACCGACCTGCCCAGACACCTTTTGTCTAGACTCTGCAGGTCACGACCAGAGAAGAAAAGAATCGTACGATGTGAGCAACCTCGCAGGACCGATCACACCGCGGCTAGCTCCGGCCATCCGGAGACGGGCATCAAACCGACGGAGCCTTCCTATCTATCGGCCTGAATGGGCAAGCCTGCACGGAATAATGTTACCACGCCAAGCTGGGGACATTCCAAGTTCCTGGGTCTCCTGCGGAAGGGCTCCCAAGCTAGCACAACAGCGCACAAAGGCTCTTCGTCATGCCCTGCTCCGGAGGGTTGCCTGCCGAGGCGGAGTGGCGAGGCTTGCGGCCTCGGGACATGCAGACTCAACGATCCCTTAAATCTGCCGCGTCAAACTTCCAAGGTCTGGCCTGTCGAGAGATCATCTCTTTCTCTATGTCTGTCCCCCTCCCCACTCTCCTCCTTCCATCTCCACCCCCTCTTACCCTTCCTTTCTTTTTGACTCTACTATTAACCGACGGCCATTATAAACTCCCCCAGGAATGGGTCTCGACCCTGCTCGTGGGGCACAGCAACGATATATCCTTCGACCACGGCCAGAAGATGCCGTCGAGTTATCAAAGCTTACTTTTCAACCGTCGGGACTTTTCCCAACAGCACAATCGAATCTTTCTCCACAAGGCCCCCTCCAATGGTGCAAAGCCAAAACCCACGATACCATGCATCATTCATGCATCATCCATTGAGTGGCACTTTTACTAGTAGTCGGGTAGGCAGATATCCGTTCCAATCAATATTTCCCAAAAAGGCGCTGGCCCTCATGCAGGAGCACCTTTTGTCCGCAAAGGGCGCCGCAGAGTGTGATCATGCGCGGGAAGGCTATCGGCAACACCTTGAGCCTTCCCCCCATGCACTGCACCCTACATATGTGCCGCAGATCACCCGCTTTCCGATGGACGCGGTTTTGGAGGCGAAGAGGAGTGGACGATCGTCGCGTAGAGGAGGTAGCAGATCAGGAAGTCTGGGAACAATAGTACCAGAGGCCCGAGGCTATAATAACATCTTGGCATCCTCGAGAGTTGAGTTCTGGTCTTGGCCGAGTTGATTTCCTGAATTGTCCCTTATACACACCCACGCCCACACGCACATGAATATATATACATACACACATAATTGTACACATAAAGTTTGTACCGTCAGGCTTTTCTTCCTTCACCAGGCTGGGACTTTTTACCTTGCTTTCGCTTTCTTTCTCTTTTCGTCATATTCTTCACCCTTGCGGTCCACACAAGGGTTTGGCCAACACCAGGACAGCACACGAGCCATGGCCCTGCTACCCCTGGAAGGCAAGGTGTTTGCAATTACAGGAGGTGCGAGCGGCATCGGTCTCGCTACCGCCAAGAACCTCTCCAGCAAGGGTGCCACGGTCTGCATAGCAGATGTCGACCCAGCCGCCTTGTCCTCGGCAGAAGCATTCTTCAGCTCGCAGACATCCCCAAGGAGGTTTGAGACCGCCAGGGTGGACGTCTCGAAGCGGGTCGAGGTCGATGCGTGGATCGAAGGCATCCTCCAGACCTTTGGGCGCCTCGACGGCGCGGCCAACGTTGCGGGGATCATCGGGAGAGGCCACGGGCGGGACGCCGTGACGGACCTGGACGATGGCGAGTGGGACCGTATCCTGTCGGTGAATTTGACGGGGATGATGTACTGCCTCCGGGCAGAGCTGAGGAGCGTGGCGGACGGCGGGTCGATTGTCAATGTCTCGTCGATCCACGGGACCAAGGGTAGGAGTGACTGCACACACACACACACACACAATTTTCCCTTCTTCTTACTCCCCTCCCGCTTTCCTCACGGCTGACTGACATGTCTGTGTGTTGCTGTTTTTTGTATGTCCTCAGGCTTCGCGCAGCATGCCGCCTACGACGCCAGCAAACACGGCGTGATCGGGCTGACGAAGGCTGCGGCCCAGGAGAACGGTGCCAGAGAGGTACGGGTCAATGCTGTCGCCCCGGGGGCGATCTATACGCCCCTGATGCAACAGAACTGGGATCTGGTCGGGCGCTCGGCGGATGCCCCCTTTGACGACCCGAGTGCGATTCCTCGACAGGGCACCGCGGAGGAGGTGGCCAATGTGATCAGCTTCCTGCTGGGGCCGGACAGCACCTTTGTGAGTGGAGGTGTGTACGCTGTAGATGGAGCGTGGGTGTAATAAGGGTTGGTGGCGCCGTCTCTTGCTTGGGTTGGGCGGGTGGAAGTGGACGGACACCTTTGCAGGACACCTTTGCATAGAATGGTCAGATCAGGCTCTAGACATCTCTTCTTTTCTTCTTTTGGTTCTTCTCTTTTCTCTTTTGTCTCTCTCTTTTTTTTTTTTGTTCTTCTTCTTCTCCTCCTCCTCCTCCTCCTCCTCCTTCTCCTTCTCCTTCTCCTTCTCCTTCTCTTTATTCTCTTCTTAATCGACGTTATGAGAGCACAGGTAGATCAAGCCATCAGATCAAGCAACAAGAATGAAAGGATTTCGAACCGTGATTCTCAGCTGGTTGAGAGCGTGTGAGTACAGTCACGAGAGGGTTGCGAGAGGGCATGACAGCAAAGTTTGTCAAACCGTCGATCCTCACTCGCAGATGGTGGTCCTGCTCTCGGCTACTCCCCCGACCCGCCCTCCCCGAGGTCCCTTGTGACCACCACCCCCTCGTTCACCACACGTCCTCCGGATTGACCTCATGCGCCATGCCATCCTCCCTCACGTGCTGCCTCTTGACATCCCTCTTGAGCGCCAGCCGCATATCATACGCATCCTCCCCGTCCCGCGTAGGATCCTCCGGGTTATCCCCGTAGTAGTCCTTCACAACACGATAGACACTGTACCCCAGGTTCTCGTAGAAGGTGATGGCCTTGCGGTTGGACGCGCGCACAAAGAGGTCGACGAACCAGGCGTCGCTGGCGTCGGCCACGGCGGCCAGCTGCTCGCACAGGAGCTTGCCGATGCCTAGGCGGCGGGCTTCAGGGGCTACGGTGAGGGCGGTGATGTGGGCGTGCCAGGGGAGGTAGTGCTCGGAGCCCTTGTAGTAAGCTGGGGAGGACTCGAGCTTGCCCATTACTTTTTTGGTTGCGGAGGGAATGAGTCAGCCATGATTGTCATATGTGCTCATGGAGAGAGAGAGAGAGAGAGAAGAGAGGGGGAAGAGAAGGAGAGAGTATGTGAGAGCCTCACGGTAGCCAATGATGTTGCCGTCCTGGTCCTCTGCAACCTGGAACAGTGAAGGCCATTTTGCGTAGTACTGAAGGTAGAAGCCGAGCTCATATGTCTCGGTGAAGGGGTCGAGGTTGCATTTTGAGAACTTGTTCACGTCGTCGGGCCTGAAGCGCCGGAAGTTTGCCATCCTGACGTGGCTGATGTGTGTGCGTGTGCGTCTGTTGTCTTGACAGTGAGGCTCACCTCACTCGAATGGATTTTTTCCCCAGGTCAGGTCAGATATGGAAAAGAAAAAGGGAAGAAGTAGAGAAGGGAAGGATTAGAAAATGAGGAGGACGAAAATGACGGTACTGAAACCCAAACACGCCCACAGCTGAACACCCAACCTCTGCAAAGTCGAGAAGTGATGAACAGACGAATTTGGCAATTTTGAAGTGGGTGAGTCGATCGAACTTTGGGCGGCCTGCTGCAGAATTGCAATTGTGCTTAGCAGGTGTTGGTGCTTGGTGCTTGGCGGGGTGCGGGGGTTGGTCGACTCACTGCTGTGACCCGCTGCGGGAGTTGGTTGGAATCCCAGAAGGGGAACCCCAGTGCGGGTACAGCACACTGCACAAGGCTTCATAGGGCCGATCAGGAACAGAATGCCGCAGCGCGTACAGTGTAACGACTGGCATTCCGATGTTGTCTAATTCCCAATATATGCAATGCGCCATCAATGAACCATTAGAGCAAAAACTCCTTCCCGTGCCCTGCTTAAAAAACCAACACATCGCTGCAGTCCATTACTTCATCTCATAGCCTTCTTGTAGTTTTCTGGGTCCAGGCTGATATTCACTCACATCAGCCCCTATCGCCCTGGTGAAGTTGTATCCCTGCAACTGACAACAACGCGGGGGAGGGTCAGAGTGAAGATGCTCTGCGCAGCCCCTCATTTTCTTGGTTGGAAGCAGCTTACACTCTGTGTCCACTGCCATTCTGCCACTGGGGGGGCTGGGGAACTTGCTGCCCATATCCCTGTAGGTCAACGGCAGCTGCAGCAGAGGAGCGCGCTCTACCGCCCTGCCATCTTCCCTGGTGCGGAAATGGGCCAGGAGGGGGAGGAGGAGGCAGCATCCTCTGTCTCGCGCCCAGGCTGTCTGGAGGTGCGAATGCACTACTCTGTGCAGCATGCATAATCCTCGGTGCCACGGGGTAAGAGTGTCTGCCCTGAGGATAGTCCTCGAAAGGGGTCCAGGCGCTGGGTTGGCCATCGGGCACAAGCTGAGCAGGGACCCCCTGTCCTCTTTCAAGCATGTTCAATTCCATGCCACCTTCAGCGTAGACCTCATGGCCCTTTGCTTCATTGGAGCTGGTACTAATTTGACTTGTTAGAAACTATGAATGTCCTGACGACTAGAGTGTCATCAATACTCTAATAATTGTGTGGGGGGAGGGGATCAATTCAACGAGGGACGTAGGTGCGGGCTTAGTTGGGCGTAGGTAAGGGTGATCGTCGCGCGATACCATAGAAACCGCGGCCGCTGCTACGGCAGGAACAGTGACAGGCATTCAACTTACTCTTGTGTTCTGTTGCGCATTTTCATGTTGACAATTTGGACAAGAAGACTGAGTAGGCTGATGAAACCAAAGATGATTGCCAATAGTGCATTTAGGTTGAGTGTCCATGGGTCGACAGGTGCCTGACAGACCGTGGTGGCTATCTCATCAGGATAGGAGTTGAGGTTGGGAGCGGCCATGACTTGTTGCTCTGGCAGTAGGTGCAATGATACAGTGGCCACCAGAACCAAGGATTATTTGAAATGTAGAATTGATGTCTTGGGGAGGAGTCACAAGGAATGGATGATTACCCTGAACCACAGATACCGTTGGGCAGAACTCGTACTGGATTTATAGAAAAGATGTTGAGACGGGCCTGTGGGCCCAAAAAAAAAAACAGTAGAGTAATATCAAAATGTACAAGGCTTCGGGACGACAGGCGAGAGGGTAAGAAGGCAAGAAGGAGAACGAGATCCGAATTTGGCCTAGTTGGGGTTGGGGATCACTGATGATGAGGAGGAACAGGTATCCATCTTCAGCTTTCATTATCGTGTCTGAGCGGCGGCCTTGTTTGGTCTTGGTACGTAGAAACCAAGGTAATGGGGACAGACCCCTCGGTTTCCGGACTTGCGGCTCTGTGCTCTAATAGATCGCGGATAATCGTGGCGAGAAACAACATCCATGCGTCTTCACGTTATGCCCCATCGGTGCAGCGTCCTCCTAGTGGGAAAGTCTTTTTTTTTTATAAAAAAAATCAAACCTACGATGTGCTGCGGAACCGCCCATGCGCTACACACAATCCAAATCAAAAACTGCCGGTGAGCTGACTCGTACCCTCCGGACGTGGCTGACTGGGGCATCTACCATCATGTTACATTAGTACAGCGCAATATACATAGTACTGATGTCGAAGAACGGATTCATACGTGGTAATATAATGGAAAACAAAGGGCAGACAGGGGTAGGACTGTGTCCGTATTGTGGCAGATGACAAGTCCCTACACATGGCGCTGATGGCGGGGGAGATTATAGAAGCATCTCTGGAGAATTGTGCTTCGATAGCTGGCAAGAGAGATTTCCTGATGGAGCCGAACGTGTTATTATGATACATTTGCGTTGATCTGTTGCATTCCACTGGGCAAGAGCTCAGAACATGATGCTTGTGATACATTCTTGACGCACAAGGTTGAGGTTGTGTATTTGGCCTCGCGTGTTAGCAGCAAATAATCCGTCTGCTTCCATGGTTTAAAATGCGGCGACGAGAATACAGAGCTCGTCGGAAAATATTGCACTAAACGGCACGTCATCTCCAGCAGCCAAAGACAGAGTGCGCTCCTTTATCTTGGCTTCACTGGTCTTTCCTCCAGATCAACCTCCTGGCTAACTTGCGGGCCTGGGGGTATTATTGGATGTGCCTTGCCCTCACTGCTGACACTGTAGGCAAAACTAATGTTGGCTGGTCGGTTACGCGGGAGCGGAGGTTGAGCGCCGGTGCTGCCGCTTAGCAACTTGCCTTCAGAGCTCACTGCGAGGTTCACTTCCTGCGTATGCGGCGAGTCTCGTATGAAGCCATCTTACTCGTGCGTGGTGAGCTTAAGTGGTGTCCAGGCTGTTCGGGAAAGACCCGGGTACAAAGGCACTTGAGACACTACCATAATACATTATACATTATACACATGTGCTGACCCCTCCCCTTTTCCCCACCATCACAACCCTAACCCAGCCGGCAGGTGACACAGGGAAGACCCCTGTGTGCAAGTGCCAATCGGCCCTGTTGGAAAACGCGTCCACGGCGTCTTGTTTGGTTGTGCTTAATTTGACCCGTGCACTGCATGCCACCTCTCAATATTACGGGTCTCCAGTCCACCGTCCAGGGGGGGGTGGTGATTTGGTATCTTCATGCGTTGCTGCTGCTACTCGCTGTCATTAGCAAACCAAAAACTCTGCCAGAGCATCTTGACAGCCAGCCCCCCTCTCTCTATCTTCTTCACCGATGTTTCTCGATCATCCGTTCTATTGTCCGATTTCTATTCATTCTCTCTTCTTCCCACACTAAAGACACAATCACCTGATAGGAGCGCCGCGAGCGAACCACGTTCAGAACTGACCCCTCTTCCGTTTCCCCCTTCTCTCATTGAAAGACTCATACCTACGATCGAACCACCGACAAACTCTTGTCACTTCCCCTGACCCTCTCGAGATCATACTGTCACCCACGACGACGGTGAACCCAGTAGCCCGAGCCTCACGACCCAAACAGAAGAGGACCACAGGAGACGAGAGAGGGAAAAGGAGTATCGAGTCCTCACATCCTACAAATAACCACCAAGGGAAAGCTCACCCACCCCCCCCCCCCCCAAAAGAAAAA
>LAZJ01000009.1:416949-705606 GCA_006503525.1 Cryphonectria nitschkei | reverse complement strand
CCCTTTCCCCCCCCCCCCCACCCCCTCATGATATCCATCACCTGAATATGCCCACGATGCTTTCCGGAGTGCTTACAGGACCCTAAGGCGTTTTGTGGTCGGACCAGCGCCACGAGGTGAGCCAATGGAGCAACCCTGAAGGCTTATCAGGGTCGATTGCGTGATCGAAAAGCGAGCCAAATCCGCTGGGTTGTCGAGGAGGGCCAACGGGGACCGGATATGCGAGCAGGGCTCTTCCGCACCTGCATGGTGGCTTTTGGAGCCCTGGTCCAGCGCCGGATACATCACAGCGCTCTGTTTTCTGCCTGGTGATGTTTTCCCAAATAGACTCGGCCGTGTCTGCTTCTCTCTTTCTCTTTCTCTCGGTCTCTCGGTCTCTCTTGCCTCCAATAGCGGATGTCGTCCGAGGGCCTGCACGGGGACTAGTCTGGGAAGCGCACTAGTTCAATAGCGGCGAGGGAGCTGCACTTTCTTGTCCATCCTTCGTTCTTTTTTTGGGTTTTGGTATTAGTATTTCTTTTCTAGATACAAGCTTATCTAGGTCGATCTGGTTTCGTGATACAATTCCGGACCGGGGGAGAGGCAAAGGAGCGTCTGCGGTTATGCGGCCATCGGTGCGGCAGCCTTACGACATGTAAAACGGTGAAGCTGATGATAGCGCATCATGTCGGAGAGAGGAGGAAATCGTACCAAGAGGGCGCAGAGGGCTCCTCTTCACTGGCTTGCCCTGTCTGAGCAGATGGATGGATGGACTGGTCAGAAAGACTTCGACGACGCGAGCATTGCGCATAACCTTGCACCTGTGTAGTCATGATTATTATGCTCTCTTGTGCGCGCGCGCGAGGTTTCTTCCCTTCCCTGAGGAGGGTCGTAGGTCTTCCCCTTCGTCGAGCTCAGTCAGTCATCACCTGTTTGCCACACTCGGTGCTATGTCTGCAGTCAGTCATCTTTCCCTCGTCGGCGTGATGAGATCCTGCTCATGAACAAGCACAACAAGGACCCACCCCCTCTCTGTCTTGTCTCTAAACCTGATGGTCGTCGGTGGGAGGCTGCGGGTCGATATGTACATGATCAGAAGAGAGAAGACGGAAGTCGGGCGGCTCGTCGGGCGGCAAAGCATCCCAGCACGACGGCAACGATGCTGAGACCTGGGAATATCGAGATCAACAGCCGTTGGCGAAGTACCTCTCCGCCCGGAAGCTGGCCTAGGCCACGCTGTGCTGCACCCATCCTTGCACGGCCTCGGCTCAACGCCTTCTGTGCCGTCTCACTTTTTTTTGTTTTGTTCTGGGCCTGTGGGAAGCAGAAATGGAGCGACTGAACCTGCGGGAGTGACTTGGGTTCTGGTGCAAGCCAGTATGAGGATACAAGTAACTGCCAAGATCTCTTTAACCCGCTTGTTAGGGTCGCATGCCCATGGATACCTTGATTGCATCACGGCTCCAGCATCCGCGCGGGAACCCCCACTAACACGATCCGCCCTGGCCGCCCAGGCTGGAGATAGGCAAGGGTATCCCAAGTACTGTCTCCAGTCGAGACGAGAAAAACGAGAACCCCAGCGATATGGCCTGTGTTGATGGGGTTGCACCCCGGCTCTATCCCGGCTGGGTCAATAGCCCATCCCAGTAAGATGGACGAGAAAGATGCTTGAGGTACGAAGGTACTAAGAAGAAAACTTTGACTGTCAGAAACGTAAAAATAAGAAGAGGAAAAAAAAGTGTGGTAGTGGTCTGCAGAGTTGCAATGTACCTTGGGCAGAGGACGATGAGTGCAGTGGCACCAAGACTAGGGCTGCAAGATACCTTCTCAGCTTACAGTGTACTATGTAGAGAAAGGCCCCCCGTTTTTGGCAAGCCTTTTCGGACAGGGGTCAGTCGAACAATGACGTCCTGGCTTTCCCACACTGACCCATGCTACCCTTGCATCAACTAGCACACATCCCAAACCGCCTTCCGGCAATACGATGGCCCTCAGCTCGGGGGCAAGCCGGGGCCGCGCCTGGCCAAGTCTCGGTCGGCTGTACAAATGGGTTCAGGAAGAAAAAATGTACTTTGTGCTATGGTGAGAAGGGGATTAAAGTGAAAAATGAGTTAGCACACTTGCAAGGTATCTGGCATAGGCTATCGGTCGTGAGTGCTTTGTACCTTTTTCCTCGACCCCGTCGTGCCGGGAAGAAGAAGGGGTGGTGGGGTGGGCTTTCAGATTCCCATGGCGAGAAGCAAGTTCGTGGTGGCTATTGCTCCCACGCCCACGCGCGGATAGATACCTCTGGGCTGGTCTGTATATAAATATTATTTTCATCTTCCCCAGAGTTTGGGTTCTCGTGGTGTCGTTCTCTAGTGTGCAGTCTTTTTTCCCATTTTCCTCCACTTCATTCTCACACCATTGTCACCCCAGAACTTCCCTTGGGGTAGAGACCAAGAGAACACTTAAGAAAAACAAACAAGTTTTGTTGTCTACTCTCATCGAACTTGATACTTTCTCAGTCCTGCAAGGGAGGGAAGAAGATCCTATACATATTCATACGTCTACACGCACATACAATCACACCATCACAGTCACCATGTCGAATCGGCCTATATTTATGGCGACGCACCCTCGTGCGTGCTCGACCGCCTTTGAAAGAGTACGTCTATACCAATCAATTTAGCCTTACCATGGCATTGGGACCAAGCGGCCCGTTATTTCTTCAGGGTCCTGCGGGCGAATAGACTGCCATGTGTCTCGCGAGACAATGGCAATTCGCAGCCCTGGGATGGCGTGCTCACCAGTAGCGCACCTTCCGATATAATCAGAACACAACCCCGCCTGTGTCTTGGGATTTTCACCACTAACATTTGGACCTCTTCAACCCTTCCTTTTTAGGTCTTTATGACACGCCGCGACATCTTGCAATGTGCCCATGAGCCCTTTGGAGATGCCTTCTACTACGGCCCTGAGCGCCTGTCGGACCGCTTCGCCGACGACGAGGATGCCAGGGTCAAGAGCGGCTTCTCAAAGTCCACCTACAAGACCGTCATGGACCGTCTCGAGAAGGACGGCAGCGAGGTTAGTTTTTTGGCTCTGAATCCCGTCTGCCCCGAGTTTCTGCTGCGGTCGGTTCAAGTGTTTTGCGAGACATCTCTGGTGTTGGTGTTCGGTTGACCTTTTTTGGTCACAAAACCCTTCCGCCTCGGTACTCTGCGACAGCACACAGCACTGAAAAACTCAGATCAGCACGTTGCAACGAGTCATAGAAAATCACTAACCAGAGATACAGGGCAAGCGAGTCTTCATCAAGGACATCGCTCACTACCTCCTCCCACCCCATGGCAAGGACGCCGAGGTCGCACCCTCTCTCGTCGGCGGCCACGCCCTGACCGACGCTCCTGAGGTCAACAGCAACGCAAACACAAATGGCCACAACGGCTCTGTCTCAAGTCACACAAATGGTTTCGTCAACGGCCCGACGAACGGAGACGCGTCCAATGATGCCACCACACACATCACAGGCCACGTTAATGGTCCCACGAACGACGAAGAAGAGAACCCCACCGTGATGCCCACCGACATGCTCCGTGGTTTCCACTGGACCTTCCTCATCCGCCACCCCCGCCGCTCCATCCCCTCCTACTACCGCTGCACCGTCCCGCCCCTGGACGCCATCACGGGTTTCCACGATTTCATGCCCTCCGAGGCCGGTTACGAGGAGCTGCGCCAGCTGTTCGACTACCTCCTGTCCCAGAACATCATCGGCCCCAAGAAGGCCGGCGACAAGATCCCGGTCGACGAGGCTCTTAACGGCTCGGGCTCTGAGACCAGCTCCCTGAACGAGGACGCCCCGAGGCGCGCTGCCATCACCGTCATCGACGCCGACGACCTGCTGCAGAACCCGGAGGCCATCCTCAAGGTCTACTGCAAGGAGGTCGGCATTGACTATACCCCCAAGATGCTTGAGTGGGGTGACGAGGCCAACCAGAAATACGCTGCCGACGCTTTCGAGAAGTGGTACGGTTTCCACCACGACGCCATCGAGAGCAAGTGCTTGAAGCCTAGACCCCACGGACACGTACGTTACTCCCCTCCAAATCCCATAAAAATTGAGTCAGAAACTCAGAGTAACTGACCTGGATTTCTTCTTGCAGAAGACGCCCACCATTGAGGCTGAGAATGCCGACTGGCGCGAGAAGTTCGGCGAGGAGGCCGCCAAGGTCATCAGGGAGACGGTCGATGCCAACACTGCCGACTATGAGTACCTGAAGTCCTTTGCCATCAAGGTCTAAGCGATGTTTGATGATCATACGAAATAATGCATTTTGTTGGGTTTTAAGGGGAAATCATTGAGAAGGACATACTCTTTGCATACGGGAGGCTTGCGATTGCTTTTCTCGAGTCAGTGTGCATGCGCGCACACCGCATGGCCCATCCTATACAGCATCTTTAGCCAAGGGCCATGGAAGCAGGAGAGGGAGGTTGGCTTTGTCCCTCTGGCCTCTAGCGTCAATACAAGAAATACAACATTCTAACGGAATGTTGTTTTTTTTCTTGGACAATGAATTTTTGCTTGTCAACGAACTGGTGATTCAGCATATATTTGTAGAGGGAGTCCCTTTATTGTCAAGAGGCTGGCTCCCCAGCCATACTCCACAGCGCACAGCTCCCCGCCCACACACCCCCCTCAAGTGTATAGTCCGCATTGTAATCGCCCCACGTACTATCCTGTGCACAGTCTTCAGCAATGGATGTGTACAGATACTCATAGCAGTTGTCCTGCCCAAAACTCGCAAAGTCCAGCTTTTGCTCATCTGTCGCCGTACCCGGCTCACAGGAGTCAACATCAAATAACACGCTCAGAGCAATGCCCCCTCCGTTTTCCGCCGCATTCGCAACCTTGCCAGCGGCGGGGGAGGCGGTATCGGCGCTCAGCACGATCTTGTTGGAGACCAGCGAGCTGCAGTAGGATGACGCAGCGGAAGAGGCCTTCGAGGCGTTGAAGCGGACGAGCTGGGAGCCGGCTGCGTCGACTTTGTTGCATACGGGGGCTTGGTCTCCGCTGTCAGGTGTGGTGGAGGGGAGAGATGCTTGTGTGCAGGAGCCTTCAATCTGGTTGCCCTGGCAGGCATTGGCGGTGTTGGCTGGTGATGTGGCGGTGGTGGTAAAGGAGGAGGGGGAGGAGGAGGACACGTCAGTAGTGGTTGAGTGAGGTTGTGACGACGTCATGGTGGTGACGGATGATGCTTGGGTCGTTGACTTGGCCGTTGTGGACGACGCATGGGTCTTTGAGGTCGAGGTGGAGGGACCTGATGACGAAGTGGACGATGATAATGGGCAAGAGTCTCGGCGCTTGAGCTTCTTTGTTCTGCTCACGTCCCAAGTGAAGGTCAATGTGTATTCCCAGCTGTACGCAGCGCCGGTGCCGGTCGATGTCAAGTAATGGTTGTTGTGTCTCGTGACCAGATTCAGGTACTGCTCCCACTGCGTATAGTACTTTCCAGGTTTATTGTTCTGCCACACCCCCGATAGACCAAAAGAGGCGCGTACCATGGGCTCAATGCGATTGGTCCAAAGCTTGGTTAAATACACTGAAGGCGTGTTGATTTGCGGCAGAATCGTGTTGGTCATGAAGTCTTTATAAGCTCCGGCAATGCCACTGGGAAACGTGGCTGTGTAGGCTGCAGTGTTTCCGTACATATTCGATGGGTTAGCCTTGACGTCGTTGTCGAAGGCTTGCCTGTGAAGTAATCAATGAGTTGTCATCAGTCTCTAGAAATAAGAGGACACAGGAATTATTATATAACAAACATTCACAAGTATGAATGCGCGCACACAACTTACAACTCTTTATAGATGGCGTTATTGGTCCGATCAATCAAGTCAAGCATGTTGTCGGTCTTCATTTCCAGCACGCCGTAGAGAACAGTCTCCCAGTATTGAATCATTGTGCGGAGAGCATCGTCGGCGGACCACGGCTTGGCAGTTGAGCTGCCACGGGTCGGCCAAACCCACCCACTGCCAGTGGCTGGGATCACCCAATTCGGATCGTTGATAAACGACTGTTGGAAAGCTGGGCTTCCTGGATCTGTAAAGAACATGCCCTTCGCGTTGCCGTTCAGGTACTGCGACATTGCAATGAATCGCAAGTTGCTGTTGCTGCCGAGCTGGTCCCAAACATCTTGGATAAGGCCGACCTGGCAAGCCGTCCGGAAGAAGTACTGGTTCATCTGATTACATGTTAAAGTGTTGGCTGCATTGTTGGAGCTGATAATGCTGTTGAAGAACTGCTTGAGCCAAGCTTTTTCATCTACAAAAAAAGATGGTGAAAGAGAAAACAGACGTTTAGCTTAATTATTTCGACAACGGAGATGAGCTTGCCTAATGGCTGCAGCTTAAATGATCACAGGCAGTGCTTCAAGGGAGCAGGGCGAAATGGAGAAAGAGTAGAAGAGAGATGATCATAGGGCCAGCAAGAGAAGAGAAGAGGGAGAAGAGGAAAAGAAATCAGGAAGCACTTCACTTACAAGCATGATCCAGACTCGCATCATTGTTGATGTTGCGATAGCTATTCCCAGAAAAGTCTGACCATAGAGGTGCATTTGAAAACGCGCTGGCGCTCAGCCGCGTAGTGGTGAAGACGCAACCATCAGAGGTCGCTCGGTCATAACGCGAGATAGCAGTCAATGATGAAGCCATATTGCCTGCTATCTCGGGTTTCAACATCTGGGCGTTCACGGCGGGCCAGCCAGGTCGAGTGAGAGGTTGGCCGACAGGCGTAGCGAGCGCGCATCCGCCCAGGGTAGAGATTTTCGATGTAGGCCCCCTCTTCTGGAGAGGGTCCACGGTGACACGGCCAGCAACGGCGCGTTTGCGGTAGTCGGGCGTAGGATCCGGTCCAGACGTGTTGAAAGAAGGGACAGCGGAGCCTGCAGCTGAGCCCGTGGCGCAGCCCGCGTTGCATAGTGTTTGTGTGAGCGGGGCATTGGTTTGAGATATAATATCTGCGGGTGGTGTGCACACCGTGCCGTTGGATGAGACGGTCGTCGTGGTGCCTTGCGCGGAGCAGGCAGACGTAGTCCGTGTGCATGTGGTAGTGTACGATGAACAAGAAGTAGAAGAGCCGGAGGCGGTCTGCACGCAACTAACAACGCAGTCAGAGACAGTTTCGGTGGCGGAGCAGCTGGATGTAGAAGATGTTTCTGTCGAGGCTGAGCTTGTCTCTGAAGCTGTGGTCTGCTTTGTAGATTCTGACGACGATGCAGTCGTCTTCTTTGCAGACTGTGGCGACGTTTGAGTGGTTTGCTTTGCAGATCTTGACGATGATGTATCATCACCTGTATCGTCCGTCTCAGGTGGGGTAGTGCAGCTGCCGACCGAGATGCCAAAGACCTTGATGCACGGCATATGAAATTTCGGGAGACCAGGAAGCTTGAACTCGACATCAGGATCTGGGGGAAGATTCCATAGGATAACGCCCCGGCCGCCTCCGACGACGATGAATGGCACAAGTGTTGTTGAAGAGTGCGCATCAGTCGTGGTGATCCACTGGTTGGCCGTCAAGGACGGGTTCGAAAGAGTGATGCCCGTGAAATCAGCAGGGACAGTAGTCACAGTCGCAGTGATACTGTCAGATCCGAGTGTAGAAGAGCTACCCTTGGTCTGGCTTTTTGAAGAATCTTGAACAAGACTTGTGGTGGACTGGCTTTCTGTAGAACCTGTTGTGGACTTCATGGTATCAGAAATAGTGGTCGAACTTGCAGGTGAAGTCGAAGAATTGAATTTAGAGTTAACGCTGGAAGATGAAGTAGTTGTCACTAACGAGACTAGAGCTGTAGAGGCAGTTGTTTTGGCTTTTGAGGAGAGGCTACTTGTCGTAGAGTTGGCCGAAGATATGAGGCCTGTAGAAGTACTTGCCCCGGTCCCAGAAGCAAGATTGCTTGTCATAGATTTTGTCGAAGATCTTGAGCCTGTAGAGACGGTCGTTTCCGAGAGGGTTTTTGTAGCGGAAAGTCTAGCACTTCCTTTCGTACTTGGAGAAGATATCTGACTAGAGGTTGTCGTTCCCGAGATGGCCGTCTTGGAGGAGCTTCTAGCAGTTCCTGGCGTACTTTTAGACGACGTCTTCTCAGTGGAGGTTGCATTTGCAATAGATGATCTCTCAGTAGAGATGCTACTTGAAGTCTTGACGCTGCTTGAAGGGAGAGTGCTCTCGGATGGCAAGAAGCTGGGTTGAGCGAGCGGTACTTTATCAGAGGCCTTCGGAATATTCCAGCCAACGCCTCCCGGCCCAATCTCATAGCTGTAAGTAACGAGCGTGGTGGAAGATCCATTATTTACTGTCAGGAGAGTCTCGGTAAAAATGGTCGACGTGAGGTTGGCATAGCCAGAACGTGTCGTGGGAAAGAAAGTTTCCGTCCCTCCAGCGGACGTCTCAGTGACATTTGGACTGTTTGTGGATGAGAAAGAACCGCTGAGCGATCTAGCAGACGTGAGTAGTGGAAGTGATAGGTTAAGTAAGAGGGAAAGTAAGAGGGAGAAGACCGGGTATGTTGGCAACGGCATGTTGATCATTTTTGCGATACAATTACTTACCCAATTATGGGATGTACATATGAGAAATTAGGAGCTGGCTCCAGCTCTTTTAATATGAATGACCAATCTGGAGGGCATCTTTCTTGCTACTGCATAATCTTTACAACTATTAATATACACACAGATACCGAGCTGAAGTTTGGAGTGGCATTGATCGATTTCTCTTTCGATACTCACCATACGCACTCGGAGTGGTGACCGACCACCCACTATTCTGTCAGTTGGGGCGGAAAATCTCATTAGATTACACACGAAATCCTAAGTCCTTTGCATTTTTGAAAGTTGCAGGGGGTGAGATGATGAAGAAGAATGGCATCTAGGATGAAACCCGGGGTGAGATGGCCCATAGAGCAGACATGCTGAGGCTTATTTGGGCCGTTGAATTGGGCCAGGGCTGCGCGCCCGCCTTTCAGATTCAATGTTGTAGCGTCGGACTCTTGTACCGAATAAATAGGAACAAGGGAGAATACATCTTACAATACTCGCAAAGATTGGAACTTTGCCGTCAGGATCAAGCCAGTGGCCGAATATAAGCACCTCAAACAACCAATGCAGTGCGAGTGCGGTGTTTTGCTCGTATTACTTGAAACTCGCCCCCATACGAAGTGCCGCCGTGGCGTACACCCTCCTTGATTCAAATTTAGGCCAGCACCAATCCAATTTCGATTTCCAGCTGCATTATACAACTCGAAAACTACTCAATATTTCATAACGATAAGCCTTGAAACCTGGGACTCAGCCAAAATATACATCGGCTGCAAGACGAGTAACTCATGACAGCAAAGACGGCAAGTTTGATTCGCAATGGGCATTTCTCAGATCTACTGTGCCATATGCGGAGCCCCAACGCTTAGCAATGGGCTTGTGTACGTCTGGCCGTTCCTCCAAAGACTCCTTCCTGAGCTATGCTGACAAGAAGCGCAGAGAAAACGACTCCCAGAAATGGCTGAAGGAGAGTGTGCTATTGACCACTGCCCAACGAGCTCAGGACGGCGAGGGTGTCAAGATTGACGAGTACTGCCCGCCAGGCTTGCGCTCCACGTACGCCTTCGTCTTGGGCCCCAACCCTACACCAGATGAGGGGAGAACGGTCCTCCAGCTTGGGGCTGAAGCGGACGACTCAGGCCGATTCCTCATTCTGGATACTACTATTGCTCCTTCCGTGTCAGGCAAGCTCGTAACTGCCATGTGCGTCAGGATCGACGAGCCCCAACCATCTCCAGGACTGCCTGAGCACGGAGCACCGCTCTACCTTCCCGTCCACCGCGCCTGTCTCCAGGTCGCCGACCGCTTCATCAGCAGCACAGAAACATCTCTCCACAGCGGCCAGACCGTTGCGCCAGATGGCATCACGTCCATCCGACAACTGTGGGAAGTCCTGTATCGTCGATTGCCCTGGACACTCCACGGGCAGGCGTGGGTGCTTCCCTCGCCGCAGGAGTACTTTGGCGGCAGGCTCTACCGCAACCTTAGTTATGAGCCAGACGATGATCCTGAAGCCGCTGAGCTGCATGAGCAGAATCCGATACAGATCCCCGATCTCACTGCCTCGGTCCTGCAGAACCTCAAACCACTCGATGCAGAAAGCGGCGGCGGCAGCAGCAGCAGCAGCAGCAGCCAAGACAGCGAGTGGTTTCTTGAAGCCCTTATCAACACGAAGCTATGTCCCTGGATCTGGGATCTCGACTCCGATATCGTGCGCGAAAAACATCGGACCGGGCATTGGGACTGGGCGCGTCTTGCACGTGGGCTTATCCAGGAGAACGTCATTCAACCGCTCGCATCATCGGGAGACAGTAGTGGTGGCCTTCAGCTTAGCTTGCAACTGCGGAACCGACGCCGGATCTGGCGCCTCCTGGAAGAGGCACGTGTTGACGATGTCGCGACCCAGGAGGAGGAATTGAAGGCAGCGAGGGAGAAGACATAGGAAGAGGTGTTGGGATCGGGTTGGGAAAAACAAGCTGGCTGAGCACGCGTTGATTGGCGCGGTGCAGAATCCTCAAATATGGAAGGATGAGAGAAGCATATCGTGGATGCTGCCCGCAAGCGGTGCCTACTCGCAGAGAACAAGATTATAAAGTGCCAAACCCAGATGCGTATCTTTTTGACTCCCAAAGTCGACATGTCTCATATGATAGACAATACAAGTACAGTACCTGAGAAAATGCTTCATGCCATTTATCTAGGCTCTCGCATCCTGGCCGGGATTGACAGACTTCCCGCCCAGCCAGCCGAACCAGCCCTTCTTTTGCTGCTCTGACTTGGCATTTTCCCCCTCCACGGACTCCTGCTTCTCCGCAGCCTCAATCCCCTTGCCCTCTGCGTTCCCGGCGCCCGCTTCTGCAGCACCGTCGATGCTCTTGTCTCCCTCTGCCGAGTCCTCCTCTGGGGCCTCTGCTTGTCCCAGAATCTCTTTCGTGCGCCAGTTCCGGACCTTGACGCCGTCTGGCAGACCGACCTCATGCTCGACATTCTTGGACCACTTCCGTGCCCAGAAGAGGTCGACGTCGTTGGCCCAGTAGATGGTGGCCTTGTGGAGTCTCTTTGGTGGTTCTTCTGGCTTGCTGTGCTTCTTGGATGCCTTTTTGGGCCCCGTAGTCTCTGAGGAGGGTGATGCTGCACTGGAGGCTTGCGCATCGTCTTCCAGAGCGAGTTCCTGGGCTGCCTGGCTGTCAACAGTCGCCAGCTCAGCCTCAGCACCCTGCGCAGCGTCGATTTCGCCCTCAATCGCCTTCACCGGCTCCGTCGTCCACATCAGGTTGCCTCTCCCAGCGCCTGCCAGCACCGCTGCTATATCCGCCACGGTATTGGGCTTCTGGTTGTGAATCTTCTCGCCCCGGTCTCTCCTGCTTAGCTTTTGGAACTCCTTGGCCTGCCACCCCCACTCTAGCTCGTGGAGCGCCCTGAACTCGCGCAGCTTCTGGAAAACGCTCCGCCCCACGACGCCCTGCCCGCTCCCGAACCGTATCATGCATAGCGGCTGCCAGTAGTCATCACGGATGACAGGTGGTTTTTGTTTCTTGACGGTGAAGGGGATCTGTGAAAGGTATTTTTGGGAGTCGCGCTATTGGTTGTGGGAAAGACAGGATGTCAGCTCATGACGTGTTGACAGCTATTGAATAGCTCCTCATTGGAGTCCAGTCTCGCATGCAATAGGAGAGGTTGGAAGACGTACTTGTAATCTCGGCTCGTGTGAGTATATCACCATGCCATTCTCAATGTGGTTGAACACATATATACTCTCTCCATGGCCGCGCCCGAATCCCGCGAGGTGGTACTTCTTCCTCCGAAATTTGGTCTTGGAATGGGCCTGTCTTATGCTGGTCCTGGAGATGCCTATCGACAGACTGTCGATTATGCCGACCAGCGAGGCTGGTGAGGTGTTCATGGCGGCTTGCCTTGCGTGGGGGGTTGTGGGACTGAATTGAGCAGCACGCAGTCCAACTTCACCGTCGCGATGCTTCTCGCAATGCGCGAACAAATTTCCATCCACCCGGCTCGTCTTAGCTAAGCAAGCCGCTGCACCAAGTCGTTGGAGCTTGGGCCAGCGGGTACCCTCCCCTGCCCCCTGCCAGATTCTTTCTTCGCGGCAGGCTTCAAAGGCAGCAAGGGATGTCCAGCCGCACCTAACCCCGCTCTTTGTGGCTGGACCTTTCCCTGTGGCACCCCTGAAGGCCGCTCGAGCTTGGAAGCATCCAGATCTTTCCACTGGGCACTGGAAGCAACCAGTGACGTCGTGACCTTCCCAGAATCATCCCACAACAACCAGCCTGTGCCAGCTTGTGCTAGCCTCAACAAGAACCAACTCTCACCTGCAGGAAGGCGTGTCCAAGAGGTTCTCAGCAAGTCTACGGCTCCACAAGGGAATCAGGATAAAAGTATTCTGGCTCTTGGGGTCTGCACTTGATTTCCCCTCTCTTTTCTTCCAAGAAACAACACAAACTAAATCAAACCAAACCATACCAGCACGGTTTCACATCGTTGCTCCGTACAACCAACCCACATTTACAGACACTTTCTTTCCTTTTCATTACACGACTACAACGTTTTGATACCCACGCATTCCGTTTCTAATTTTCTGTTTCCTTTAAGAAATCATCCATCATGAATTCAAAGATGGAATTCACCGACAGGGCCAAGAAGGCATTGGAGGATGCCATGGCCCTAGCCGAACAATACGCCCACAGCCAGCTCCTCCCCGTCCACCTGGCTGTCGCCCTCCTCGAACCCCTCCCAGACCAGTCCAAGGACCAGCAGAACGGTCCTAAGGGCAACCAGCACACCCTCCTGCGACAAGTCGTCGAGCGAGCACACGGCGACCCGCAGCTCTTCGACCGAGCCCTCAAGAAGACCCTCGTCCGCTTGCCCAGCCAAGATCCTCCGCCAGAGAATGTCTCCATGGCACCCACCTTCAACACTGTCCTTCGTAAGGCAATGGAACTACAAAAGGTGCAGAAGGATAGCTACATCGCCGTCGACCACCTGATCACGGCGCTTGCCGAGGATGCCGGCATTGCCAACTGCCTCAAGGAGGCCAACATTCCCAAACCAAAACTGGTGCAGGATGCTGTGCAAACCATCCGCGGCACGAAGAGGGTAGACTCCAAGACCGCCGATACTGAGGAGGAATCCGAGAACCTGGCAAAGTTTACCATCGACATGACCGCCATGGCGCGAGAAGGCAAGATCGACCCCGTCATCGGCCGTGAAGAGGAGATTCGGCGAGTCATCCGAATCTTGTCTCGTCGAACCAAGAACAACCCCGTCCTCATCGGCGAGCCTGGTGTCGGCAAGACAACCGTCGTGGAGGGTCTGGCACAGCGAATTGTCAATGCCGACGTACCCGACAACCTGGCCCAGTGCAAGCTGCTCTCGCTCGACGTGGGTGCCCTGGTTGCCGGTTCCAAGTACCGAGGCGAGTTTGAGGAGAGGATGAAGGGCGTGTTGAAAGAGATCGAGGACTCGAAGGATATGATTGTTCTTTTCGTCGATGAAATTCACCTGCTCATGGGCGCCGGCTCTTCCGGTGAGGGCGGCATGGACGCGGCCAACCTGCTGAAGCCCATGCTGGCCCGTGGCCAACTCCACTGTATCGGTGCCACAACTCTCGCCGAGTATCGCAAGTACATTGAGAAGGATGCCGCTTTCGAACGTCGATTCCAACAGGTTCTGGTCAAGGAACCCTCGATCCCCGAGACCGTCTCCATCCTTCGAGGTCTCAAGGAAAAGTACGAGGTCCACCATGGTGTCACTATTGCCGACAGCGCCATTGTCGCCTCTGCCAGCCTTGCTGCCCGATATCTCACCTCTCGACGCCTGCCCGACTCTGCCGTCGACCTCATTGACGAGGCCGCGGCTGCTGTCCGAGTAGCCCGGGAGTCGCAGCCAGAAATCATCGACTCCCTGGAGCGGCGCTTGCGGCAACTCAAGATTGAAATCCACGCCTTGTCCCGCGAAAAGGACGATGCATCCAAGACGCGCCTTCAACAAGCTAAGCAGGATGCCGCGAACGTCGAGGACGAGCTGCGGCCCCTGCGCGAAAAGTACGAGAGCGAGAGGAAGCGCGGCAAGGATATCCAGGAAGCTAAGATGAAGCTCGATCAGCTCAAGGTCAAGATGGAGGATGCCAGCCGGATGGGCGACACTGCTCGTGCTGCCGACCTTCAATACTATGCCATTCCTGAACAGGAATCCAACATCAAGCGACTGGAGAAGGAGAAGGCTGCCGCTGATGCTGCTCTCCACGCCAACGGTGGCGACGGCGGCTCCATGATCACCGATGTCGTAGGACCAGACCAAATCAACGAGATCGTGTCTCGCTGGACTGGCATTCCCGTCACCCGGCTCAAGACTTCCGAGAAGGACAAGCTGCTGAAGATGGAAAGTGCTCTCGGAAAGGTTGTCGTTGGTCAGAAGGAGGCTGTCCAGGCCGTCTCAAACGCAATTCGCCTTCAGCGATCTGGCCTGAGCAACCCCAACCAGCCACCAAGCTTCCTGTTCTGTGGTCCTTCTGGAACAGGCAAGACGCTGCTCACCAAGGCTCTCTCGGAATTCCTCTTCGACGACCCCAAGGCCATGATCCGGTTCGACATGTCCGAGTACCAGGAGCGCCATGCCCTCAGCAGAATGATTGGTGCTCCCCCCGGATATGTTGGGCACGATGCCGGTGGTCAGCTCACAGAGGCTCTCCGCCGCAAGCCGTTCTCTATCCTCCTCTTCGATGAAGTCGAGAAAGCGGCCAAGGAGATCCTGACTGTTTTGCTCCAGCTGATGGATGACGGTCGCATCACCGATGGCCAAGGACGTGTTGTCGACGCCAAGAACTGCATCGTCGTCATGACCTCCAACCTGGGTGCTGAGTACCTCGCCCGCCCCAACGCAAAGGATGGCAAGATCGACCCGACCACCCGGGAGCTCGTCATGAACGCCTTGCGGAACTACTTCCTGCCCGAGTTCCTCAACCGTATCAACTCGATCGTCATATTCAATCGTCTTACCCGGAGGGAGATTCGCAAGATTGTCGACGTTCGCATCGGCGAGATACAGAAGCGCCTCTCAGATAACGATCGGCATGTCTTCATCTCCGTATCCGATGAAGCCAAAGACTACCTGGGAAATGCTGGGTACTCTCCAGCCTATGGTGCTCGTCCGCTGTCGCGCCTGATCGAGAAGGAAATCCTCAACCGCCTCGCGGTCCTCATCCTGCGGAATAACGTCAGGGACGGCGAAGCGGCGCGCGTCGAGCTGGTGGATGGCAAGATCACCGTCCTGCCGAATCACCACGACTCCGATACAGAGGATGAAGATATGATGGTGGACGATGAGGAGGATGCCTTGGACGAGATTGTCAAGGACGACATGGATGAGGACATCTACGATTGAGTTTCTCTTCCTCCCACTTCACAGGAAAACGGTGTTGGGCATTCATGATTATGAATTACGAATATTAATACAGCATCGCCAAATTGCGATGTTTTGGGAGGCAATACGATCCGGCGTTTAAGGCTTTTAAGGGATATCAAGACTGCAAAGATCCTGATAGATAGATAGTCTTTAACATGATACATTCATATTCAAACTTGTGGCACCTTTGCACCGTGATATTTGAGATGAGTATGTGTGGCCTCGGGATATCCGCCACATGGAAGAGGCCGAGGCGGGACAGAGCGTCTGCTAAGCCAAGGAACGCCCATGTAGTTGGCTGGAATTCTCTTTTGGCCAAATAAATATCTTGGAGGCTTGGAGCATATTTCATGGGATTATAATTTTCTTTTGCACTCGTTGTGATTCGTGATGGCTACAATTCGTGGGAAGGGGGCCCATCAAGAGGCGTGTATCGCTTTCGGGCATATTGAGCACCAAACCATCTCAAAGTGATTACCAAGTAATCGATGCAACCATTGCAATCGACCGTCATTGTCCACAATAACCTAGAACTTATCAGTTGGTCTGGCCCAGATTACTGTACTGTATTTTTGTAGTGGGCTGGCGGCCCCTCGGAAACCTTGGAAGCAAACAAAGCAGGCCCAGTCCCTATTCGGTTGTGAATAGTGGCCAAAAGCTGAAAGAACTTGAGAATACGCTGTCGCCACTTTCTACCATAATTCATGTGTAATTACCGCTTCATAGAAATTCAATGCACTTACTCTGACTTGGACTCGAGTTGTTCGAATTCACTTAGAGAGATGCGATCGAAAAGTCAAGCCCCTACCGACTGAGCCAACATCCACACCCCAGCCCAACACCCCCCTTCCTGTCAATCTCACTCACTCATGGACAGGCTGAAAGAGACTGCCCGCCGCGCCCTCATTCAAGTCGGCCTGCGGCACCCGTCTCTACCAACAACCGACGATGTCAAGGACAGCGAGCGGCTCCTTGTATCGCCCTCGCCGTCGGGTGACTCCGACCTGACGGCGTGCGAGAAGAAGACACGGGACTCGTGTGACTGTGTCTGCCACCAGAGGGGGCTGCCGGCGCCGGTGCGACGGCTGATGATTGCTCGGATCAACTTGTTTGCGAGCTTGTTCTGGCTGCTTGGTGCACTGTTGATGATTCTTGCGTTTGGGGGAAAGAGAGGGATGCCTGCGAATGGGATCTTTGGCTGGTGTGAGTATTCATTCGAGTTTCTTGTCTTGTCCAAAGACTTTTCGGCTAAGCAATGTTGACACTTCTATCCATCCAGCACCGGTCGTGGACGACAACATGTCTGAGTATGTCGAGTATACATTTCCTTACTTCGACGTCGATCCTGGCCAGGAGCTGTGGAACAACAAACCGACATATGAGCAAGACGTCAGGTGGTATGAATCGTACAGTGAGTCTCCCTTTACGTCATTTTCTTTCTTCTTGTTCTACTTTGGAAGAAGAGGCTCACTTTTGATGGTTTGGATTGGCTGACATGTGCGTGTACGTGATCAAAGATTGGCTCACGGCGGTCCCAACCAAGGACGCTGAGCAGATACCGAACGGCACGGTCAAAATCCCAGGTGATGAGGAAAATAGTGTGAGTCCATCTCTCTTCTGCTCCTCGATTGACAAAGCTGACAGCTGTTGCGCCCCCACCAGCTCGTGTGGCTCGGCGTCTTCCACGAGCTCCACTGCATCAACGTGCTTCGGAAGCTGGTCTGGTTCGAGTACTACAGCGTCATGGCAGATCTGGTCGCTGGGCGGAACAACATGAGAAACCATCTAAGTACCTCTCCCAATTGAAAGGCGAGACTCTGAAAAGTGACCCCGGCTGACCCGGAAAATAAACCACCCAGTCCACTGCGTCGACGCCATCCGCAAGGCCACCATGTGCCACGCCGACATAACCCCAATCCCCTTCTGGTCCAAGCCTGAGCTGAAAAACGGCGAGATCACGCCCATGTTCAAGATCCCGCACACGTGCCGCAGCTACGACCGCGTGCGCACCTGGGCCGAGGAGCACCGGGTCGAGCACTTTGAGTGCACGGACGAGGTGACGTGCGGCGCGCTGAATGCCATCACCATGACGGTGCCGCCTGGCGACCCGCAGCCTACGCACTGGCCGGACCCGAACCCGGCGGGGGCGGATGTGTATACGGAGGATGATAAGAAGATCTTGCAGTGTGACAAGAGCGTGCTGGACTGGTGCTGAAGTGGGAAATTGTCCATGCGGGGGTTATCTCGTTGTTATCCAGATCATTTGTTCCTTGCCATAAATTTTGAGGCTGAATTATTCTTTTGTTTCCTGACCTCTTCTTCTCGAGCATATGCATCGGTGATGGGTTTGTAGAGAGGAAAACCGAGGCAGAAATGAAAGCATTGTTGTTCTTGGGGGAATGAAGGGTTATTAAGTATCTTGCCAGTCTCATTCGATGTATTTGTAGACCTCTCTTTTTTATATATACTTTTTGTTGTTTCAGTTTTATTTAGTTCCTCGTTGGCCTCCCCCTCTTCTTCCCCCTCTCTCAGAACCCACCCTTTTCCAATTTCTTTATACCCCGAAAGTAAAAAGTAATTCACAATTTCAATACGAGCAAAGGCTCTGCCTCGGCATATCCTGTATAAGTTACCCGTTTCGGAAACCCAATTGGTTCCCCCACAAAGTCCGGTGCCGGCTTCCTGACTAAGAATCGTCCCGAGGCCCGGCTTTCGGTGCGGAAGTATGACGCTGGCGAAACTAAGGAGGGGGGAAGGGATTTGCATGTGCGGGCTTGTACACTATGTAAGCTGTGGAGATGCCGGAACCACATCAAGAGGAGAGGTTTCCGGATAGATCTGCGCCAAGAATTTTACGAAAAAAAGAGGACCAGTGCGTGCGGCGGCCAAAGCCGGAAGCAGGCACAGGAACTCCCAAAGAAAAACAATCACAGCTGCTCATCTTGATCTTCACCTTTATAGCAAGAACAGCGAGAAGCAAACTACGCTCAAGACACAGACAGCAATGGCTGCAAAGACCACCATGAAGGCCGTCGTCTTCGACGGCCCGTACAAGGTTTCAATCCAGGAGCGGCCGGTTCCGAAATGTAAGCCATATATCTCCCTCTCTCCGTGGTGCTGAGACGAAACGAAACGAAAGCCTGACTTGTGAGCAGTGCAGAGCCCCGAGGACATCATCGTGAAAGTGCAGGCTACCGCCCTGTGTGGATCGTACGTTGTCGTGCCCTCAACCCCGCTCTTCTCCCGCGCCAGATCCGGGGGTGTTGGAGCATGGTGTGCTGACGCTGGAACATTTCGGTATAAAGTGAGCTGCACGTCTTCAGGGGCCACCAGCCATCCGACACGGGCTTTATAATGTAAGCAGTCTTTCGCTCGCGGTTTGTGACAAGGTTTCCCCCCTTCTAATGCCATACACAGGGGCCATGAGTTCACCGGTATCGTCGTGGAGGCAGGCGGGAATGTAAAAACTATCAAGAAGGGAGACAAGATTGTTTCCCCGTTCACAACCACATGGTAAGCATGAAATAGAACCCGGGGCGTTGACAACAGACTGTGCCGGTAGCTGATATGTTCTTATTCGTGCAGTGGGAAATGCTTCTACTGCCAGAATGGATACTCGTCCCGCTGCGTCGAGTCTCTTCTTTTCGGCTGCCCAAAGCTGTGAGTGGGAGCAACCCCTCAACGTACTCGTGTTTCTGTATAACTAGACAGCTGTGCTGATGAGATACATAATCTTTAGAGATGGAGGACAGGCTGAGTACGTCCGTGTTCCCAACGCAGATGGCACCGTGATGAAGGCTCCTCCCGAGATTCAGGACCAATGCCTCGTGCTGATGGCAGATATCTTCCCCACCGGCTATTTCGGCGCCAAGAATGCCTTCTCTCGGCTCTCGCCTGGTGAGATCGAGAACGGCACCGTTGTGGTCATCGGTTGCGGGCCCGTCGGCATTTGCGCCATCATCGCCGCGCTCGAGTACAAGCCGAAGCACTTGTTTGCCGTGGACAGTGTAGATAGCCGGCTGGAGCAGGCGAGGCAGGCAGGGGCGGAGCCGTTGAACTTTATGACAGACAAGGAGGGCATGTTTGAACGGGTCAGGGGAGTGACCGAGGGCAGAGGCGCGGATGCCGTGATCGAGGTTGTTGGACTGAGTCCGGCGCTGCGAACGGCGTTTGACCTGATCAGGCCTTGGGGTGTGATTTCGAGTATCGGTGTGCATAACGCGGAGGTGAGTGTCGCAGGTTTGAGACGTGCCTTGGTGCCTCATTGACTGACGAGTCCTCGACAGATCCCCTGGACTGGAAATGACGCCTATAAGTGAGTTTGACCTTGTCGCATGCTTCAAGGCCCGTCGTGTTAACCCCAGTGCAGCAAGAACCTTCGCCTTTCCATGGGTCGATGCCCTGTGCGGTCGCTGTTCCCCGAGGCGCTGGCGGTGTTGGCGAAGCAGCAGGACAAGCTGAGGTATGTCTCCGTGTGTCCCCAGTACTGTTTCAAGACAGCTTGACTAACCAGCCGCAGCTTCATGTTTGACAAGATCATGCCATTGGAGGATGCCGTTGAGGGCTATGAGCTTTTCGACCAGATGAAGGCGCACAAGGTGATCTTCAAACCTTGAGGACCAAGATGAATCATCTTCAAGGTGTACTCAACTTCATGATGTGGTTCAGGTGTTGAAAGCCGTCCATAGTATGTATAGCTCTGTGAGATGACGGTGGTTCAGAATGTGACAGATCTCGCAGCAGTCGCTCGAGTGGTCAGTTCTGCCTTGGCTTGACGATCCCATCGTGCATCATGTAGTAGACAATCGTCGAGTCATCATGAACCACAGCCATAAGCACCCTCTTGCCGCGCCTGGAACCCCGCCACTTCTTCCACTCGGGACAAGCACCAGTCAAGTCCTCTCTGGCCTTGGCAGCAGGCGGCAGCGCGTCAACCGAGTCGAAGACGGCGGCAAACGCGCGCAGGCTCATCTTCTCGGAGAGGTGAACGGGCAGCACCCATTCGTACTCGGCCTCCTGAGGGATGGTTTGCCCGGCAGACTTCTCCGCCTTGATGATCTCGATCTGCTCGTCTGGGTGGACGTACATGCGGCGGGGCGATAAGCCTGAGATGAGAGGCCGTGCTTGGGAAGGGTTGTTGTGGGCTGTGACGTCTGTCCAATCTTGTTGGTTCTCGAGATTGTTGAGGACGACCTTGGTCAGCCCCTCGAGGTGGGGAGGGAACGACATGACCTCTTGTCCTGGCTCCTCAATGCTGTTCTTTGCTCATGTGTATGCGACTGGTGTCTGGACGGATGAGGTTGGTTGGAGGGAAATGTGACAAAATTACAGGTACGTACCCACATAGGTTGGACGGATGCTGGCTGTTTTCTCTGTTTACATAATCAAGCCATATTTTGGGAAATCGGGAGGAGTGTGACTACTTTCGGTGGAAAGGGTAAGTCACCTATTACCCTAACCCTCACATAAGTCAACCGTCTACAAAGCTGAATTAGCCGCTTGGATAAAGTATTTTTCTTCTTTCTCAGGTGCTATCGCATTTCTATCATTACCATGCCCAGAAGACTCATTTTTGAGGGTCACATTGCTGGTGGCCCATACAGCTCGAGCTCTAATTGCTACAGCTGTCAGAGTCACATAGTTCAAGGGCAATGGTTTGCATGCTGCACAGAAACGACATCAATTGACGAAAATCTGGTCTCTTTCCAGTGAAATCAACATCACCTTCTGCGGACATTCTTCAAGCCAGACCACTTCATGCAACGACTCTCGTCACATGGTCTATTCTACAAATTGTGTGTCCTATCAAGCTGGCAAGGAGATGTGCCGTCTTTCGCCTGTTGACGAAGGCCTAGAAGCTGCCTAGCCTAGTTCGATCCAGCTAGTCTGGCGCGGTATCTTCCAAGTTTACTTTCGATATCTGCCATGAATATCATAATCCTCTTCCTCATCATCATATACACGCTGCCCTCTGTTCCTAGAAGCGCCCGCAGCAGGTGCTCCTCCTCTGTGTCGGCTCAATGGTGTCTCCTCTACGTACTCATCAAAATCATCCGCCTTGGGGGCCCGTCTATCGTCTCCTCTTGGCCTTTCCCGTCTCTCCTCAATAGGCCCCCGTCGCATCCTCCCGCCACGGTCGGATGGCATGGCCACATATTCCGAAGTCACAGATGGCCGATTCCGGGCTCTGCCAGGGGCGAATCGCGACGGATGTCCACCAAGGAAGCGCCCACCAGCACGCAGTGACGTATCCTCCCATTCCTCATCCGAGCCTACGAAGTCGTCCCGGCGCAGGAGCATGGCCTTGACATAGTCCGAGTCTCGTCCACGTGTGAACTCGAGGTAGTCGTCAAAGCGTCTGATGGACCGCGCGACGATCTTGAACTGGTAGCTATCGAGCTTGCCTTTGTTCTTGTCCTGGCTGGGCGAGGCTTCTGCTGTTACCTCCACCTCCTTTCCTTTAGAGCGAGGCGACAGGTAATCTGGGTCGTCTTCCTCACCACCACCGTAGTTATAATCTTCGTCATCGTCAGAAACATCATCATCATAGTCTTCCTCGTGTTCGTCACGTTCAGGTGTGGTCGAGCTAAGCCGGCTGAAGTGCACCAAAGAGTATGCCACTTGAAAGGCGTTGCGAATTTGTCTGCCGTTCCACTAATGAAGCCAGTGTATCAGCAGCGAAGATGGGAGCAGGGAATCATAAGCAGAGCTCTACTTACTCGTCGGTCACGTCGCACCCGCGTCTCGTCCCAATGTTGTCTCGCGAAGTCAAGTATACTGTTCTCGTCGATCTCGATGGGTACGAACTTCGAATTCTCTCCCCCTTCACGTTTGTGAAGCTCTGCCCTGGACTTTTCAATATCCTTGACCCTCTGGATGTTAAGTTTGAATATCTCCATAGTCTGCTTTCTCTTGAGAAGAGGGTAGTATAGTGTGAGATGAATTCTCGACCGGAATGCTTCATCGACAGTTCCCACGCGGTTCGTTGTCAGGAACAGGACGCCGTCGTAGTAGTCAAGCACCCGAAGAAACACTGCGAAGAAACAAATATTAGCGGTTGTGAGCCTTTCGGGTAGGAGCAAGGTTGACGATATTGATTACTGACCAGACACCAGGGAGTTCCGCACCAGGTCTCCAACGTCCCTCTTGGCGAGGAACAGGTCAGCCTCGTCCAACAGCAAAACACAATCCCATAGTGTTGCAAGACGGAATGTTTCCCGAAGTGCTTTTTCAACGTCCTTCGGCGTCGAACCCAAGTCCCCGGACGTAAGCGCGAAGAGCGGCTTGCGGTTGGTCAGAGCCACGGCCTCGGCGGTGGTAGTCTTTCCTACACCGGGCACTCCGTGGAGAAGAATCACAAGACCGGAACCTTTGCCGCGGATGAAATCCTGATCCAGAACGACGTCTTTATTCTGTCGACGGGTATCCTGCTTTTGGAAATGGCTTCCCACGAGAGATCTCAGGATACGTTTGTGTTCGACGTCGACTTTCAGATCCCTGAAAGAGTTTTTGGGAGCAGAAATGACGCTTATAGAGTCAATGTTGGCGACAAAGAATTTGCGGGCTCGGAAGGAATATGCGATGAGACGCTGGGGGAAAAGAAGCATATGGTCCGAATCTGGTGAAGCAATTTGCCTGTTAGCCGATAACTTGACACCATTAACATGCCGTAGCTTGGATCACAGAGACACGTACCGAAGTCGGAAACCCTGTCCTTGCTCCTGAGAGCCTTCAGGATCTTATCGTTTTGTACCGTGCGATTGAAATTCTGATTTTCAAAACGCACGACCGTCTCTATCGTCGTCCTTGCAAGTCCCAGCATTTTCGAGCGTGTTTTATCAGACCACCAAAGGACATCGAGCACTCTTTTCAGCAAGATACCGCTGGTATAATCGGCATCTCCTGGTGGGGCCAATTGGGGTTTGACGAATTCACCGCCGGACTGGAAGCCCTCTTTGAAGTCAACAATGATTTCACCCTCGACGTGTTCCACTACCTGGACCTCCCGGACCCTTTTAGGATCTGATGACCTGATTCCATGCCTGCCAGATGGATATGTACTATGGATCAATGTCCATCCGTCATAGTACAGGTGCTTCTGTTGAACAAAGAAGAGGAAATCCTCGGCCCGCTTCGTGAGTTTACTGCGGATGTCGGCCTCGTCGGTTCTGAATCGTAACGGGTACATTACCAAGGACCAAATGTCCTTTTCTCCTTCGTACTCGAAGATGTTCACCTCCGAAGGCACGGATCCGTATTTTTCACCGTCGAAGTCGATATGAAAGAGATCCAGAGTGAGCTCCAGCCGCTTGACGCTGGGACCGTCCTTGGGTTGACTTAACGTCCTGGTTGACATGAATCCACTGCATAACTTCCAGTAATTTTGGAAGACAGCCAGCCCGCCGGTCGTGGAATGGTTAGGACTAGCTTTGTCAGCCGTGTCTTTATCCTCGTTGGTATCCTGCGGCTGGTATAGGATATCTCCAGGCCTGAAATACATGGGCAAGTCCGAGAACCGCACTTTTTGTCTGGTTGTTCCGGCGGCCTCGGTCCACATGGGGACGATATGATTCTCCACAAAGTCTATGTAGAGTTTCATGTGTTCCATGCCAGAGTGAAAATCAGGGAGACCAAAGACGATGTCCTCTAAATCCACGTCGGATGGCATGCTCAGCTTGTGCAGGGGATCTTCACTTTCGTCTTTTGGGGCCGAAGCTGTCGTTCTCCTCGGCAACGGGCCTAGTGTACTAGAGGAGGCTAGGTCAGGAGTCTGAGGCGCGTTGGATCGACGTTCGAGAAGTTCTAGAGACTGCTTTGCAAGCGGAAAGGAGTAGTAGAGGGTCTGGAAGGGTCGCAAGAAAGTGACTGGCTCGTCGATGCTCCAGTCATCTTGAGCTGTCAAACGACTTAGAATATGGAGGATGGCTGGCGACTGAATCCTAACTTGATGAATGAACTTGTATTCATTGTCGGCTGGGTGCTTGAGCAGTGATGGCGTGTGCTTGTTGCTGCGGCGCCTTGCAACTTCCTGGGAGATTTCCTTGCTCATTGAATCTGCGTGTCCCGCAAGAACTTCAATGATATCGAATCCCTCGTCACGAGAGAAACGATTTACGAAGGCCTCGTAGTTGCTCCACCTGACATTGGCAATTTTTGGGTGCTCTTTGACCCATGAAATCCGGTCTTCTTCCTCGCTGCTCCCACTGTCCGGAGAGCCTCTTCCACCAGAAGCATCGTGAGACTCACGGGGGCCATATTGATTGACGGTCTGGTCATCATCGTCTTGGAAATCCTCGGTGGTCTCTGGATCAGACTCCAAGTAAGAATCGTTGCTGTCGATGCTGTTCCTAGTCGGGTCCTCGCTGCCCTCCGAAATGCTGGCACGTTCTGATATTTCTGACGAATCATAGGGATGGCCACTCTCCTCGGGGACGGCCAGTGACGTAGCAATAGAGTGCTCTTCATAATCCATGATTGATGTACATTAGAGACGCCAGCTTTCAACGATGCAGGTTGTTGATTACGAGTGGTAAGTGAATGTTGCGCAAGCCGCACCTGCGAGATTCAAATCCTGGGGCTTGCACACCTGGGCAGGAGAAAAGGAATGAGCCGCAAACCCCTCTCCCAGCCTCATTCGCTACCTAGGTATCTAGTCCCCCCTCTTTCTCTCACGGCAGCTGGATGAATGACTAGAACCTATTAATATGCACAATGTCAGCATGTTTGGCCAATTACTTTCCTTAGATCCGAACCGCTAGTAGCCCAATATTTGCATGAGTGCCAGCCACGTTGCGGCTGATCGAAACGTACATAGATGGCTTAGCGGAAAACGCCTGGCGATGCACCTGGGCAACCGCTATGGACAAGCAGGCAGCAGATATCCAATTGGCGGAAATGATGGCTGACACCACCCCACGGTGCACATCAGCTGCAGATTATCAGTAAGCACAATTCACCCGGCTTCATACTCCTACTAACAGCCGAGACTGTCATGCGGTCACACTTCCTTCATGCATATATTTTGCCTGGCTAAGGTATGGTCTTCTAGATGTGTACCCTTGCCGTACCCCTACGCACATATTCACCCAGACATGTACCCCTGCTAATAGATAACGCCCAAGTATCACAAGCCCCAACAAACGCTGGTGCCAGCAGTCAATTTACACAAAGATCTTGTTCATCATCAATCATCAATCTCGGGAGGTCTCGTTCAGCCCCTGCTTTCTTGGTTGGAAAAGAACTTGGGCTTGAGCCTTGACAAGTTCAGTCACAATGGAACTGGACTGGACGAATCCTGGCCCGACCGAGAGAGCAGTCACGGCCGAGTTCATCCAGTCCGACGAGGCTCAGGAACTTCGCCAGATAGTCCCCAAGGCACCCCCCTACGATGCTGATAAGGGTCGCTTTGTCCCAGCTGGCGGGTCAGTGACCCAAAGGTTGGTGGTTTCTCCTCTCACCGATCATCCCATGTAATAAGCCAAAACTTGACTGACCTCAATAGACAATTACAGATATCATTAGAGGCTTTGGAGGCAGCCTTGGACGCAACCTTGCTTGCGGTACTTGGGTTGCAGAAGCCTGCTGCGACGACGTCTAAGGGCTGGGACGATCTCACGTCCAAGGTTCTCACAATCGAAGAGGACTATGCCCAGCAGGGAAAAGAGACCTGGCGTCGGATCTGGTATGAAATCGGCGGCTCGTCCAAGGCCATAGATCCTTGGATTGAATTAATACCAAACGAGTATGGCCTGGCAGTCGTGAAGACCGGTGTTGCTGTTTTATTCAAAGTAAGCGTTGTCGTTGACTTTGTGTCAAGACGGTTAATCACTGCATGGGCGACAGCTGACGTGATGTGCACCAGTTGGCCGCTAAGTCGGTTGAGAAGCGGAAAAACATATCTCAGGCTTTTGAAAAGATTCGGGATGCCATGGCTTCAGCAAACCCGTTGAAAGGGAGCTTTCGATCACACCCAGACGTTGCTGCCGCTTTAGACGAACTCTATAAGGCCATTGTCGATTCAGTGAATGATATGATCATTCTCACTGCGGAGAAAGAGTATTTCTGTGCGTCTGTTCCTCGTTCTGAAGGTTGCCCGGTCGGTGAAGCCCCGAACTGACCTTTGAGTAGGGAAAGGGCTGAAAAAGAAGCTGACGCAGAAAACAAAACGTCCCAATGTCGAGTCCGTTCTGCAGCTCATGGCTGAAAAGACTCAAGCACTCCAATTTGCACTGAACACAGCTCGAGATGAGTCAGTAGAGATTACGAATTGGGCGACAAAGTATACGGCCGTCAAGGTAACTGGTATAAGCAAAAAGATCGACTCACAAGGAGGGGAGATCCGAGGCGTCAAATCAATAGTCGAAGAACAAAGAGACATGGTCAAGGACCAGGGCCAGAAGATTGAAGAACTCCCAGACATTCTTGATAAACTTTGGAACAAGAAGCAGGCACTTGCTGAGGCCCATTTAGCGAATGCCTCGAACGAACCATCGGCGGAATGGGAGGCTCGGCTTCTGAACAAGTTTATTGACGTATTGATGTCAAACAAAAGTACATCATCTTGCCAGACTTTTGGATTATTTCTTCCAAATTGTTAACACTGTCAACTCCAGGGGATGTTCATATCCAGACTATTACCGATCGCGAGCCAAGACATACACCGAGACGCAGAAGAGGTGCGGTAATCAATGAAGAGCAATTCTGCGAGGCAATGGCCGATCCGCCCAATAGCGAGGTTGACATACCCGACGTCGAAAGCTTTGCTCTCCAGCCAGACAGTGATTGGAACGCTGTCTCTATGTTTCGAGGTGACTTCAACGCCAGGACGCAAAGCCGGGTGCAGTCCCTACTTCAGCAAGACCGATTCCTCAGATGGATAAAAGGCTCTTACCCTGACCTCCTCCTCATCCTTGCCAATCTGCCAGATACAGGCATGCAGCATATCACGGCCATGTCCGTTCTATGCGCAACCCTCGTATCAAGTCTGACCAACCTTCGCCGTGGGCACGTTGTCCTTCACTTCTTTTGCGGCCTGCATGTCAATTCTCAAGATCCGAGCCCAGGGCCGACAGGGCTGGTTCGGTCGCTTATAATGCAGGTATTCACGTATCTACGACGAGACGGCCTTCTCAGCTTGGACTTTCTCAACGACCGAGCCGATGTGAAAGCCATCGAGGATCAGGACCTGGATATCCTGTGCCGGACACTGCAGTCGCTTCTCGATCAGTTCAAGCCGAGCACGCAGGTGTACTGCATTATTGACTCCATTACGCTATTCGACAGCGAGGATTGGGCCTATGATCTAGAGACAGTCCTGAGATATCTGCAGGAGATCGTCGAAGATAGCCAACTGCCAGCTATATTCAAGTTGATGATGACGAGCCCGGCTCGATGCACCCCACAGTTGACGGATTTGATCACTGCAGAGGACCGGGATCCTGATAGGATCTTGAATCTATCGTCAGATCAGTCCTTTGTAACTGGAGGCATGGATGATTACGACATGGGGCGCCAGCTTTCGCAGATGTCTGTGTCAGCGCGTTCCAGTGGGTATAGGCGGAGGTCTGACATGGACCGCAGACGGTTATATGAGGACGATGATTACGACTGATGAGCAAACAGAGGGCAGTGTATCTTTTCTTCGGATGTTCCTCAAGTTTCTTCTCTCTACTTTTTCCTTGTCCAGTGGTGATATATAAAGCGAGATGTGCTATGGATGCAGGCAAGTATGAGTGGTTTAGCTATCAGTAGCTGTAATTACAGGGTAGCAAATCGGGATATCTCTAAAGAGTAGCGAGTAAGTGGAATACAGGAGATTCTACCAACAATCACGCCCTGACGTGTAAGCAAGATTCTGGAACCTGAGCTGCCATACGTTGTAGAAGTTTGTCATGTCCAACCTCAAGCGATCTAATGCTCATTCATATACTACAATCTTGATATATCGCACCTGCTCCTCAAAACTCATGGCACTGTGTGCATGTAACCCTGAGAAACAGCCTATTCTACCCCTAACCCTCTAACTTTTCGGCTCTATAAATTATCTGGAAGTTCGACGTAGGCAGTCTCATGTTCTGTTCTTCCGTTCTTCAGACAAATCTCGGAAGGCTCATGTTTCGCCTCACACAAGAGCTTTTGGGGTGACCCTTTTTGGGTGCCCTGGTTGCATGTTATATACCTCTCGATGTCGAATGTTTTTTCACTATACAAATGTTGAGGGGGGCGAAGTAATCAGTGCCGTTATTGTTTCCTAGTGCAAACCTTGTGGTGTACTGTACCATGCTATAGTAACACCCGCATCGAGGCTAGACCCCTTCCCTGTACTTTCCCGCCACAGCCACTTTCCAAAGACCTCTCGCTCCTTACTTCTATTCTATTACGGGAGCGAAACCGAGAACGGAAAACAGGTTGCTCGACTTCGCGCCAACAAATCTTATAAACAGATCCTAAAACATCTTTTCCACCATCTTACGAGACTCTCGATACATCACATTTCGTTCTTTGCTATCATTCTGATCAAGACTCGCCTGTTCCACCGGCCTGGCTCACCAATCATCTTCTAGGCCAATGACCCACTGAAACATTACCAAACCACAGCGACGACAAGCGATCAACGACTCCCAGCTGACCACCATGGCCGACGGTGTCGGCAGTCAGCCCACCAGCCCGGGCGCTGAGCCTGCGGGGCCGCGATCCAGATCATCGACCATGGCGTCCAGGATCTCTGGCAGGGTGCGAAGCCTATCTAAGGACTTCGAGGCGTCCAACCCACCAGCCGGCTTCATGGCAGCCACGAGCGAATTCGCCTCCTCAGCCGTGGTGGGAGACCTGCCGCGGAGGAACAGCGGCGCTGGTCCAGGGACCCCGTCCCGAAGACAAACATTCACCGAACAGTCGACCGAGCTCGTGCCTCGCGAGAGCGCCGAGGATAAAAGCAACCGCAGCCAAGATAAGACAGGAGGAGAAGGAGAAGGAGAACAGGCTGAAGAGGGGGACACGAATACGGTGGTTGCGTCTACATCTGCGGAGAAGGACGCCTCGCCATCCATCTCAGATGATACCGCGCCTGCCGTCATCATCGAAAAGAGCCAGGATGCGACAACGGGAACCGAAGCTTTCGACAACGGATACCACTTCCCACCAAGCTACCCAAAGCGTGAAGCCTTCAAATACGGCCTGTTGTCATTTCTGCGGTACTCGATCACGCCCATGGGCTTCTGCGTAGTGCTATACGGGCTCAACGTTGTGGCATGGGGAGGCATGCTGTTCCTCCTCCTCTGCAACGCCTCCCCAGCCATGTGCTACCCTTCTTGCAACGACATCAACTCTTCGCGGCGAGTCTGGATAGAATACGATTCGCAGGTGCTCACGGCCCTGTTCAGCCTGACAGCCTTTGGGCTTGCGCCGTGGCGATTCCGGGACTTGTACTATCTGATGAAGTATCGCCTGTTGAGTCGGCAGGATGCGCTCCGTCAGCTGGCTGGCATCCACCGCGACTGGTTCCGATTGCCTGCATCGTCGAGTTTGCCGGTGGATATCGGGCCCGAGAACGCCGACGGTCTATTGGAGCAAGGACAGATTCCGAAGGCTGCCGTGGCGATACCAACGAAGAAGATGCCTGATCCTCCCCTGACTGCTGTGCGGGCACCACCGACCAAGGTCTGGAAGCTGGATTTTGTCATCTGGATGATGGTATGGAACACGCTCTTCCAGTGCGTTCTCTCTGGTGTGATGTGGGGAATGAACCGCTTTACCAGGCCAAGTTGGTCTACAGGTCTTTTCGTCGCCCTGGGCTGTATCGTTGCAGGCATAGGCGGTCTCGCAATGTTCTTAGAGGGCAAGAAAGTGAAGGGCATCGAGGGCGTACCGCTCTCAGATCGGGATCGCGAGAGACTCGCCAGGGACAAGGAGCTGGGCATCACGCACTACAACAACATCAAAGACAAGCCACTGACCGAGGAGAAGAAAGAGAAGAAGGCAAGCAAGAAGACAAAGAAACAAGACAAGCCTGTTTCCTGAGGATGGCTTTGGTTGTCAGGCGACCTTTGACGACGCGACGACATACATACACGTTATAATACCTTTCTACGACGTATATTCTTAGACGAACCCTAGCATAGGCACATATGTACGCACGTTACCCTGAATGGCTTCTTTGCATGTGCTCGGCAGACCTGGATATTGCACAGTCTTCCTCGCTTTTCTGATATACCTTCTTGCCTGGTGGCTCGAGAACCCTAACCCTTTTATGACGTGTCACCTCGGAAGGCTCCGTTGACATCAGAGATGACGATTCTCGACCTTCTAGCATTGCGACGCAGAAAAGAATTCTTGGATCTCCTTTTGGTTCATGTATTTGAGCTACATCGCCCCAAAACCAACAAACACGTACTTCACCGTGCACGTGAACAAGTCAGCACGGATATTAATAGGGGGCCACGAGACATGTGTCTCGCCTTGCCCCCCTCCCCAGGCCTGCGGGCTCCAACCAAGCCCCCCCCAGACAGGCCTGTCCACGGGTCGTCTCAGCGGGAAGCTAACCATGCCGAGCGAGCGAGCGAGCGGGTACATACCCATGCACCCCTAGAACCACTGCACCGAGTAGTAAGCTCGGGCACTTCCCTCCCACGCCTTCGCCAACCACCTCGACCTCGACACAGACAAAGACCCCTCGGCCATACGGTATCGGGTCTTGAATAGGCAACATCCATCTTTTGCTTCTGTCCTTACAAAAAGGACCTCTGCACTGTCCCACAGCACTTGGCAGGGAAAGACTTGATCGCGACGACTTGACTGGCTGGCTGATCCACCGTCTGGTCCCGGATCGCTACCGCACTCCACGGCGAGGCTCTGACCTTGGCCCTTGATCACACTCTACCGCTACACAGCAGTTCAACACCAAGCAAAACTCGTCAAGATGGCCAACAGAGCTGCAATCCCCTTTCTTGTGGGGATGATGCTCCTCACAGGCGTGTGCAATACCCTCCTTACCAAGTACCAGGTGCGTGTGCGACTTGCGTCCCAGTATTGCCAACATCCCGCCTGCTCTCTACGGCCAGCTACTATACACCTACCGTAACAGCGCTCTAACTAAACTTTGAAATCTATAGGATAACCAATGCGTTCGCAACTGCGACGACCCTGACCTAAAGAACCACAAGACATTTGAACAGCCCGTGATCCAAACTGCCCAGATGTTCGTCGGCGAGACGGGCTGCTGGCTCGTCGTGGGCCTTATCAGCCTGTGGCGCCGCTACATCTCCAAGTCATCCGCCGAGGACGCCGAGTATGAGCCCGTGAATACCTCTGAGACCGATGCAGACGTCAACTCGGACGCGCGCAGCGTACACTCCACGACGGCACTGAACCCGAACGGCAGCGATGATGCCAACGGACACAGCAAGCACGTCGTCGCGAGCGACGAGACCCTCAAGGGCGCCAGGGTGCTTCTGCTGGCCCTGCCGGCGATCTGTGATATTTTGGGCACCACGCTCATGAACGCCGGCCTGCTGCTGGTCGCAGCTTCAATCTACCAGATGACCCGTGGCGCGCTGGTGCTGTTCGTCGGCCTGTTCAGCGTCCTGTTCCTCAAGCGCAAGCTGCACCTGTTCCAGTGGACGTCGCTCGTGGGCGTTGTCTTGGGCGTCGCGATCGTGGGTCTGGCAGGTGCCATCTGGCCCGACCAGAAGAAGGGCGAGGCGCACGCAAACGAGGTCGGCGCGGACGCGCTGCTGGCCATCGTGGGTGTGCTCATGATCGCAGGTGCGCAGATCTTCACCGCGACGCAATTTGTCGTGGAAGAGTGGCTGCTGGAGCGCTCGACTATCGACCCCATCCGGGTCGTCGGCTGGGAGGGACTGTTCGGGTTCTTGGTGACCTTGTTGGGGATGATCGTCCTCCACTTCGCCATCGGAAGGACGGACGCCGGAAGGAATGGCCCGTTCGATATGGTGGAGGGCTGGAAGCAGTGGACAGGCAACTCGAAGGTGCTGGTGTCGAGTGTGCTGATCATGTTTAGCATTGGGTAAGTTCACGTGTGCCCCGCACCCAGGAGGGCAAAACATTTGCTATATAGCGATGGCTAATCACAAGTATGACTGCAGTGGGTTCAACTTCTTCGGTCTCTCCGTCACCCGCTCTGTGAGCGCCACGTCCCGCTCTACCATCGACACCTGCAGGACTCTTTTTATCTGGATCGTCTCCCTCGGCCTCGGCTGGGAGACGTTCAAGTGGCTGCAGGTCCTCGGCTTCGCTCTGCTGGTGTACTTCACCTTCCTGTTCAACGGCATCGTCCAGCCACCCTTTGAGTTCCTCCGGCCGAAGGAGGAGGTTGAGGAACTCCTGCCCGAGGAGCCAGTTGAGCATATCTAAGAGACGTGCTAGGTGTTTTCTCTGTTGCAGAGGGGTTTCATTATGGAGTCTAGGTTTATTTTCATGCATCATTGAGTGATCAATATTGCATATCATTTGAATATTTGTGGGCTATTCAATCCAGGCTTGGAGTTGGGATACATTTGGAATTTTACTTCTTTTATTTGTCATTATGGAATTCTTGAGGGTCAAAGATAGAGGGTTTTCAGCTATCTGCATTTGCCAGTAGAATTGACTGGCTTTACCCCATAACCTACTGAGCTGTCGTAAAAGCTCTAGAGACAATGTCTGTCGCATAATCACTGACGGTGACGAAAATCAGACAAAGGGCAGACAAGTAAATGTAAGACTGATGCTACTACATCTGCAACCTCTACCTCCTTTGTCCCCTCCAGTCTGATGGCCAAAGGCAAACAACAAATTCGTTTCCAGTAAAAAAAGTTCGCCGTCCAGTGGTCCAGTGGTCCATCCAGTCTGTGCACCTCCAAACTCCAGCAGAAAACAAAGCAGATGCAAATGCAAGTGACAAATTGGCTCGGCCTCCGTCCTCACCTACAATGCTGTGTCGGCTGCATGGTTAAGGTGCACATGTCCCGAAGCAGCCTCAACCACACACAATCTCTTTGAGAGTCCCATAGCTTTAACGAAATCCCCAGTGTATTCTTTGCCATCGTCCATAGGCCAGTGTTCTCTTTTCATACACCACCCCCCCCCCCTTTGTCCCCCCTTTATCAGCTCACCACCATGAGCAGCTCCGCCTCCAGGATGAATTTGCCCTCCTTGTACTTCTCGGACGTCTCGTAGGCTCTGTCATACTTCCAGCCGACGACCTCGCCGCAGCCCCGGCAGGAGATGTCTCGGACCACGTGGCGGCCCGTGGTCATGTTGCGCTCGGATGGGTCGGAGCAGTTGATGTTGACGACCGTATTGAAGAGATAGGCTTTGCCGTGCTGGCCGCGGAAGTTCTAGAGATTGGGGAAAGAAGGGAGAGGGAGGATATGTGTTAGCCAGATGGGGTTGTGCTGGAAGGTACATAATTGTCCGGCGAGGAACGATGAGGACCAGAAGGCAGGACGGGAGAGAAAGTGAAAGAAGCAGAACATACTCGGCTGAGGATGTCATCGTGGTCTGCTAAGTGTGCATGACATTTATAGCAGCCGTAGATCTTGGTACCGTCGAGGTATGTATTGTATTTCAGACCCATCTCTGTCGTTGTGCTTCACGTAGTACACTGGTTTTGCCCACACCACCGTCGTCTCGGTCGTCGTTGTTCGTGGTCGTGCGTAATCGGGGTGTCTCTGATGACGGCAAAGGTTCGAGGAGAGAAAAGATGATTGCCGGGAACTTTCTATCGCGAGGACAAGTCGGGGGCTCGAATGATATCCAAGCAACCAAGGCCGGAAGGGGAAAGTAAGAAGAGTCACTCGTCGAGAGGTGAAGGAGGCCTTGTTGCCCTCGTTTGTGACTATTGGAACGAGGACACTGGCGAATGGCGGTCGAAGCGGCGGTCGAAGCCTGACAGGAGCGTGTGAGAATCGGTCACCTGCCTTGCTTGCTGACGACTGACCAAGACAAGTTTGCTGGCTCGGGCGTTCGGGGGGTTCTCAATCGGTGGTGGTGCCTCGGTATCGACTCCTGCGGATTACGTAGTGACGGAGTCCGACCTTGGCTTTATCCTGTCAGACTCGTTAAGGCAGGTCTCGTTTGTTTGCACATTCAGAGGTGACTCTTTCTCTTTCTCGTTGCCTTCTCACAGACCACACATAAGCAGGGAATGGGTGGAAATAGTTTTCGGAGAGACTATCTGATGGTCTAGGCATCGAGCAATCATGGTGGTGGAGGTGATAAAGTATGTATGTGGAAAGTAGGTGCACAGCTGACGGCTCTGGGTGTTACGGTGCGGGTCACAGGCCAGGAGGGCAGCGAAAGGAGGGGCTGGCTCACTGGCGTCATCATTGGGAGCAGGGGGACTCTCACATGCCGGAAACGAGCCGATTGGGGTCATAGACATCCAGCCAACAGCGTGTGGGGCTTAGTGTGTGGAGCTTTCCATTAAGACCCCTGCTCCTGCCCTCTGCAGTCAGTCTACTTTGCATACCAAGTACTTGTTAACTTACTTTTTCTTCTTCTGCAGTGACAAGTGACATTAACCCAACTGTGACTGGCTTCACTGTTCAACTTCTACACAGACTTGCTTCCTTCTTAACATCCCTTCTAGGATATGGATTGGACATCCTCAATTGGCTAGGAAAGCCTTGATGGGCCTATGAGGCTTGATGGAGAAGAAGCACAACATCACAACACTGTTGCTCGGCAAGGTACCAGTGCTCGAGATCCAGCCGCATCAATGTTGGCAATGCCACTCCATCTTGGCCGGCACCAATTCAAGTAACCGAGATGGTTAAGATGGCACAGAAATCTCGACCTTGGGGACCCTGCCTGAGCACAGGCCTCATGCTCGCAGCGTTCCTAATGTCCTTCGTTCTCTTCTCCGTCCTGCTATCCATGGCTTGGCCCGAATCTCCGCCGCCGGAGCTGTCTCACCCTCCAGAACCCGGTGCCGAGGACCAGAAGCCGGGACTCTATCTAAGGAACAATAAGACGTTCACCTTGGCCATCTTCTCTGATCTGCACTTTGGGGAGGAGGAACATGGATGGGGCATCGACCAGGACATCAACTCAACGAGGGTGATGAACACGGTGCTGGATAGGGAGCCCTCCGTCGATCTGGTGGTGTTGAACGGCGACCTGATCACGGGCGAGAATACCTACAAGGAAAACTCATCAGCCTATGTCGACCAGGTCGTCGTGCCGATGGTCAGTCGCAACATTCCCTGGGCATCGACGTATGGCAATCACGATTCCAAGTTCAACCTCTCTAGAGAGGCGATCCTCCAGGCTGAGAAGAAATACGCACTGTCCTACACGCAGCAGATGGACCCAGGCCTGCCTGGCGTTACAAACTACTACTTGTTGGTGCAGACGAGAGACGAGCAGCCTGCCGCTGTGATCTGGTTCTTTGACTCCCGTGGGGGCGCATCGTACAACAAGACCCATCTGGCCAGGACGACCTTCCAAACTGGGTGGCAGACGAGACCGCAGCCTGGTTCACGACAGCTAGCAGGCAGCTCCGCTCCCGGTACGGTCGCCTGCCGAGCATTGCCTTTGTTCATATTCCCCCGCATCCATTTCTCGCTGCGCAGGAGGCGGGCCTGGACCCAGCGCGGTTCCCTGGTCTCAACGAAGACGTCCCAGTGGCGATACAGGGGGAAGGAGAAAACGATGATGCCTTCGTCGACGCGCTCTTGAGGGGGGAGGGACAACTATTGCACAGCATCTACGTAGGACACGACCATGGCGATGCATGGTGTAGTGTCTGGCCGGTATCAGGATCACGAGGATGGCGGCGCCATGCTGAAGGATCTGCTGGAGGCGGCGACAAGGAGGACGAGGACGAGCAGCATCCGGGACCCTTTCTCTGCTTCTCGAGGCATACCGGCTATGGTGGCTATGGGACATGGGCTCGTGGGTCTCGCATCGTGCAGCTGTCTTTCGAGAACACTGACGGCGACGGGTTCTTGAACGACAAGGGCGAGCTGCGGGTTGACACCTGGGTGAGGATGGAGAGCGGGGAAAGCATCGTGCGGGTCTCGCTGAACGAGACATACGGCTTTGATGTCTACGACGGCGACCAAGTTGAGCCTGGCAAAGATCTCAGAGCAGCGTTCTCCTCTCAGCCGGGGGCATACGAAGACTGAAGTTCTCTGCAGGCCAACATCGACACGTGGGCGATGACCAGTACACGAAATCGTGCACGCTGAGGTTAGACCATTGCGTGGCCGTGGGAGATGATCGTCCACAACATAGCTTCTTTTTCTCCTTTCTTGTTCTCTGTCTGGATTGATACTGCGTGGGTTGATCTCCAGCTGGATCATAAGGTTTGTTTGAATCAGCCTGTAGCTGACTCAGGAATCATTAAACTCTGGGTGAATCAAGACTGCCTGTGTCTGCTGTCGGGGTGCTCTGGAGCCGTAAAGGTCAGAGTGGGCCAATTCCAGGGGACTTGCCAGGGGCGAGACCGCATGTCGTACTAGGTACTGTGGTACATACAATAGTAGCGGTGGTGGTGGTGGTAGTAGTAGTCTATAGTAAATGACTTACTCGTAATCATGTTTCGTGCCAGTGGGTAAAGAAGAAGGGGGAAGGGGACAAAACCAGAACCAAATCAAAATAATACTGCACAGGCAAGCGCCATGTCCCTTCTCGTGCAGAATTAATAATTGTGCGCTCAGTTTGTGCTTCTAGGCAAATAACAGTATGATATTTTATGGTCTTTTCCATGCTGCTGCAGCACTACTCACCAAATACTTAATGATCACCGTCGTCGTACTCGAGTACCGAGGCTGGAAAAGCTTAGCCTGGAAACAAAGTACTCAACCCGGCGTTATCGCGATCTCCGAGCTTGGCCAGGCCTTGTCTTCTCTTCCCCCCACACATACTATCTGTCTTGTTGTTGCCTTTCGCGCCCTGACTATGAATTGTACAGCAATCACTGTGAGGAAAAACACCGATGGAACTGCCCATCTCCCCAAGACCCAATCCAATGATGACGTTGGCAGCGGAGCCCTCTCATCCCTGAGCGGTAACGCCGTCTTCTTCGTCGTCTTCGTGGTCCTCATCTTTCTTCCCACCCAGGCCAGGCCCACAAGCACGACAGCCCGAACATCCTAGCCAGGTGAGGCTGCAGTGTTACGATGGTCTGCTTCTGGCAAGTCGTCACGTGGTATGAAACATAGCATCAGATTCAGGGCTCATCCTCCAATGAGGCGTCGTAAGTAAATGGTTCCGTGCTCGAGTGAGTCCGTCCCAGGGAGTCGGCTCCAGTGACCGAACCAAATCTGGAAGCAAGTAAGTGCAAGAACAAGTGTGGTCAGGACCAAACGACGCAAAGGCAGGCAGTGGGCATTCACTCCACCCAGTTCTTCTCTTCTCCTTCTCTGCGAAACTTAAATGACCCCACCGACTGTCTACGATTTGTTCTTTTCATCTTTTTATGTATTTTGCTGTTGTCCCATGATGTACTGTGGCAGTGGAGGGCCGGAATTAGATATGTACCCGCTTGCATGGAAGAGGCATCCCTGACTGTCAACGCTGCCTCCAAGTACGCGCGTCGTACATCATCGGATGGGTCCTTGGGAGGAGAACTCGTCAATTTCCATACCATGAGGGAATTGACCAGGCCGATCACGACTGGAGTGTGTGGAATTGTGGCTCCTCTCGTCGCTGCATAGCTATGGATCTCTCTGCATACCTCCTTTCCCGGCCTTTGGGTTTGTTGGAAAAGGCAGAAGGGGGGGGGGGGTGGGGAAGAGTGAGGAGAGAAGGGAGTACGTACGCAGCTCTTTTTATGGTTTGTCTTGCGAGGACTGTATGTAATGGTATCAGTTTGTCGCTGTACTCTTTCTCTGTCTGTCTCTTGGAAAGAGACTTGTCCTCTCTGGCTTCAACAATAGCAGGATGCATTGTTCGGCTGCTCTCTGGACGTCTCTATTGACCTCGACGGCCGCGGCTACCTCTGTGGCCGCCCAGAATTCTTATTGGTATGACTGGGGCCTGTATGGTGCATATCCTCGGATATCGTACGAATCTTTCTCCTCTGCCTCGCCCTGGCTGAACATCATCAAATCCGACCCAAGATGCGAGGACGGCTATACATTGATCGAGCCACGAGGTGACTCGGTGCCTTACCCGGGGCCTATTATCCTGGACAATGAAGGTAGTTTGGTATGGATGGAGACGAAATACGGCCAGGCGATGGATCTGAAGGTGCAGAGCTACAAGGGCAACGACTATCTCACATTCTGGCACGGGGACGACAGTGGATGGTTTGGGAAGGGATACTATCTGATGCTCGACTCCTCGTACAACATCTTCAAGAACATCACGGCAGCAGGAGACCTCGACGGCGACCTCCACGAATTCCAGCTTACGCCCGACGGCACTGCGCTCCTGACGGCATATCAAGCCCAGGCTGCAGATCTGTCAGCTTACGGCGTGGAAGACGGCAAGATCTGGGACAGCATCTTCCAGGAGATCGACCTCGAGACGGGCGAGCTGCTGTTCGAGTGGCACGCCTCGGACCATTTCGCCATCATGGACAGCCTCGCCCCTTACGAGCAGTACCAGGGCGCCTGGGACTTCTTTCACATCAACAGCGTCGACAAGGATCCCCTCACAGGGAACTACCTCGTCTCGTCGCGGTACGTGTGCGCCGTGGCCTACATCGACGGCACGACGGGCGAGGTGCTCTGGCAGGTCGGCGGCAAGAACAACTCGTTTGAGGACCTGAGCGGCGGCAAGGCCACCGACTTTTCCTGGCAGCACCACGCGCGCATCCACCACGAGACCGACAACGCAACCCACCAGGCGCTTATGACCGTGTTCGACAACGGCGCGTATTACACCAAAGCCCTGCTCCGGGCCCCGCACAGCCGCGGGCTGCTGGTCGACCTCGACACCAATGCCATGACGGCCACGCTGCGCCAGGCCCTCGTCGCCCCGCAGGAATTCCTCGTCCCCTCGCAGGGCAGCGTCAACATCCTGCCCGAGACGGGCAACGTCCTCGTGGGCTGGGGCCACCACCCAGCCTGGACCGAGTACGACGCCGCCACGGGCGAAGTGCTGTGCGACACCCATCTGGGCGCCACGCACCTGACGGCCTGGTCGCGGGTCAAGAACTACCGCACTTTCAAGAGCACGTGGGTCGGGCGGCCTCAGACGAACCCGGACGCGGTGCTGAAGGGGGGTGATGGCGGCGTCGTCTACGTGAGCTGGAATGGGGCGACGGAGGTGGCAGGGTGGTTGGTGCAGAGCGTGTGGAACAGTGAAAACTTGGACGACGACGAGGATGGGGAGGAGGAGGAGGACGATGACGATGATAAGTACGACGGAGAGGAAGAGTACGACGACGACGACGATGAAGACAGTGACGACGACGAGGGCAGCCCGACACTAGAATTCGCCAAGAACGTGACTGAGGTCCGCAAACAGGGCTTCGAGACGATGATCGACCTTGCAGGACTCGATCTGGGCGAGTACATCCAGGTCGTGGCCATCGACGCCGAGGGCCACAGGCTGGGCTGCTCAGAGGTCATCGACGTCGACACAGGCCTCTACGTGTCCGGCAAGGACCTGCCCGTGCCCGAGGAGCTGGGGTGGCAGGAGACGCACATCGTCTTCTCGTCTGTGCTGCTCGGCATCGTGGGCGGCTCCATGCTGCTGTGGAGGCTGCGCAGCCTGCTCCTCACGGTGGGCGTGCGGTCGGTGGTCGCCGTGAGGGGCGTGGTGAGGAGGGCGCGGGGGCATCGGTATGATGTGCTGCCGCAGACGGAGTCTAGCGAGATGCTGGCGCCCAAGGACTGGGAACGCGAGCAGCGAAGGGGAGGAGACGCTACGAGATCGCGGCCGCAAGAAGGCCGACGATGAGCGCATATTTGTATTTTCATATTGTGTCATTACATTCAGCAAAGCGTCTCAATTTCAATTACCATCACGGCACCATGGTGTTCTTTTGGTTGGTTGCAGGAGGTTTGCTCGACCGATCACCAGACGCGACCTTTTTGAACCCTGCACAACTCCAGTCGAGCCTCACTGTACAGGCTGCGCAAGGTAAGAGAATGCAGTACCAACCTGCCTGGATCTCCCACTGTAGTCGTCGTCGTCGTCGTCGTTCCTGTCCCCGCAACAGGCGGAGAAGGGGGGGTGCTACTATCACAAGGAGAGTGAATGAACGAATACATGAATATACAATCAGAATCAAACCTTTGGTAATCAACGCAGCGCTGACTCGATAACATATATGGAGTATGGTCTCTAAAGCTTTTTCATCCTTCCAGACGTGTCGTGTGGATAGTGTGTGGAGCGATGAACCCGCCGGTACATGTTGAATCTCGTGCTGACAACGAAATATGATATTTGCCCACTTTGCCTTCCAACAAAAGCACAGGTCATCGAAACAGCATTAAGGGGGGTTAAATTATTCCGGCCTGCAACCATAGCACTCAGCCTCTCTCTCTCTCCCTCTCCCTCTTGCTTGTCCAAATTCATCCCGACAAAAAACTGTCGGATTTCCCCCTCTCATTCTTTTTCATGGCTGGGCAAGGAAAAGACTTGACAAGGAACGATGAACTAACATTGAAACCTTTCCAAAAACCCAACCAACGAGCGATATCGAAAAAATTCATGCAAGTAGTGTGCTGCTTCGCATTCTTTCGTACCAAGTGAGAGGTACGTACTCACGCATAGGTCAACCCGGAACCCCCCCCAGATGCCAAGACTCGAGCATTAAGTGAGGCTCCCCCACGACCCTTAGCGCTCAGCCTCCCGCCCTCCCCTGTAAGTGCCCCTGCAGCCCTGTTATACTAGCACTAGCAACCCCCTGGCCCCCTGTCGACAGTACCTGGCCTGAACTAGGTAGGGGTCGACTTACACCAGCCCTGTCGATCAGACGAACATCAGGCTAAGGGGAATGTATGATCGCTGCTCTCCTTGAATTCTGACCACATGGTTCTGCAGACCTGGAGAAGTCGTAGAGAAGTCGTTCTGTATGTCTCTGGGAATGTGGTGCCAAAGTCTCTCTTCTGAATGGTAGTTTCTTTCTTTGGGAAGGAGGGAGTTCATTTTCTGGGGGGAGAGAGAGAGAGAGAGAGAGAGAGAGCGTTTGTCTCTATGGTGTAAGGTTCATGATATGTCAACTGTGGTGGTGACCACACAGGGCTCACCCTATATTCCGTGATCAAGGTGGATCAAATACCTCGCAAGAATTGAAAGTGAGGCGTGGAGTTCTCTCCCTGGGAGAATGTAGAAAAAACATTTCATCATAAAATGGCTCATAGTATATACGTTCGCAAGCGAGACGTTGAAACAATACACTTGAAAAATAAACACATCCGTCTGAAAAATCCGAAGCACATATGGCTGGCCATAGTGATTCTTTTTTTTGAAAGAAAAAAAGGAAATAATCTGGTATCAAACCCTCACAACGCCGTCCTGCAGCCTATCCTCCTCCAGGAACCTTCTTCCCTATAGTCACACTCCCTTCTGTTTCGTCTCCTCTCTAAGGGGCCGTCGAGTTTGCTGGAGGTGCTGGTGCCGGCGCTGCCGCCGGGGCCGGCTGTGCGCCAGCCTGGTTGACAATGATAGTCGGCGGTGGTGCCGTGCCCAGGACCACACCAGCAAGCTCAGCATTGGCGATGGCCTCCTGGGCCAGGAGCTGCTGCTGCAGGTTGAAGAGCGAGCCCTGTGCCAGGAGGGCGGCGTCCTCCTGGATGAGGGCGACATCACCAACGAACAGAGCCTGGTTCGGCAGGATGATGGCGGCCGGGTCCGGGAACAGCTGTGCGCCTGACGGCGGCTGCGGGGCCGTGGTGTTGAAAGGGAGGAGGACAGACCCGTTGGCCGCCTGCGCAAAGGCCTGGGTTGGGTCTGTCTGGGCGAGCTGGGGTTGGGAGGTCGGCTGCGAGACCAGGCTGCCGGCGCCCGAAACGCCGGGGACGTCAAGGCCTGTGGGGGTGGCCACTGGGGCGATGGTGAGCGGTTCCGCAGCTGTCATCATGACGAGAATCTCAGATGCGGGATTGTTGTTGTCGGCCTTGGAGTACAAAGTTAGAGTAAGTTCATAGAGATGAGGGTGGGGGGGCGGGGGTAATCTCGATGTTTACCTTGAGCTGGTTGACCATGTAACGCGTATTGAGGTTATTGGGATCCCGAGCGTCAACGACGTTGGTCACGGTCACAATCACAGTGTTCACCGTGTTCCACCGTGTCTTGAAGTGGTTGATGCGGATGTTGTTCTTGATAGTCTCGACCGTGTTGATCAGGACAAGCTGGGACTGGACCAGAGCAGCAAATTCCTGCTCGGCCTGCACTGCCAGGGCTTCAAGGGCGCCCAGGTTCTCATTTATGACCACAATCTGGGGCTCCACCACAGTCTGCTCGATGATAACGTCCCGCTTCATGGGGAGTTCCTCTCTCTCGAGCGCCCTCCTTGCATCTCGATCAACGGACGCTGGGACTATAGTGATTATATTAGAGAGACGGAGGGCTCATATATTTTCATAGGTGCATATATATCTATAGTATGACTTACCAGCAGCAGCGAAGGACAAACCTGCCAGGGCAGGAAGAATACTCTTGAAGAACATGTTGGCTGGACTGAAAGGACTGGACTAGTATTTGGAAGGAGTTCGTAATGTTCCGACCGTCAAGGTCAAGGAGCGTGATTATTTAAGTAGTGTAGAAATGAACGGATAGCTGCCTCTGGGGCGCTTAGGAGAAAGTAATGATGAGGTCGAAACGGAACCAGAGAAGAGGGCGAGAGACCATGGAAGAGAAACTCGAGGAGATCATGATCCTCCTTCCCGTGGACGAGACCCGTGGTGGAATATATCATGATTGCCCTCAGGCTACCGCACGACTCCTGAGAATGGTACTAGACGTCGCCGGAACGTTGACGATCCGGTGCAAATCTTTACACGGCGCGATTAGAACATATTCCAGGATCACGAAGGTGATCATGCACGACTTTGTGACCTCCTCGACGACCAGGGAAGCGATCAAGGGTGTCCAGAACCAGGGTTTCCCTAGAGCACGGCTCGGACGATGATAGACATTGGTTGACAGGCTGTCAAACAATCATTCGACTGTGCCATGTACCTTTCTGCCTCGTGGGCCTATAGCCTGGTACCTGGTGGTCTACCCGGGCTCAATAAGGGTGGCAATTAAGCTTAGAAGTCAAATGGTCCAATGGACCGGTTTCAAGCGTCTGAAAGGTTGGGATGAGAACCACCCATAACGGCCCAAGACCATGTCTGTGGACGGTGACAGCCTCGCTGTGGCCAATTGTACACGGTCTTGGCAAGTCTGAGGAGCAAACCAAGCTTCGCGGGGTCTGAGACGAACGGGGTTTTGTGTTACTAGCGCTGTGCGAGGGTCGCTATGGTTACTTTATGCCTTCGTCGGATCCCAGAAAGGGCACATGTCATCTCAACCGTCATTGAGACGGTCATAAAAGATGGGACTGTCATGGTGCTTGGGGAGTTGGTTGACTATTCCATAGGTACTGACTGACTGAATCAGGACTTGGGCGCAGTCGCACAAGAGGCCTGACACCAGAGCAACGGGCAAGGGCCCCCCAGTCGACCCAAGCATGCCTGTATAAGAACATCATAAAGGTGACGACAGCAGAAGAAGGCACAAGAAGGCGCAAGAACAGGATGAAAAGAAAGAAAGAAAAAACTTGTCTGAAACCTGCTTTAGAGGGTTTAGAACCAAAAAGAAGAAGGCAATTGTCTATTGTTGTTGTCTGTCTGAAGAATTATCGAAAAAGGGGCGGTCCTACCAAGTACTTGCTTGTAACTGTAGTGCGGACTCAGGTGTACCTTCTACTGCAGGATTGTCTCTCCCTCTCGGCCAGTGCCTTCCTCCCTTCCAACCGTCCAACGTTCGTGCCTGACAATGTTGATGCGGAATGAGGCATACAGCATGCTAAGAACAGACTTGCAACAAATGAACGTTATGAATGATCAAAGATCGTTTGAGACGCTGGATTTAGTATGAAACATATTCCCAGGGAACGCCACTGCATAAGATCCTAGAGCCTACTGTACGTGCTTCTCAGGCCTAGAGCAGCAGCAGGCTCTGTACGAAAACAGAAGGGGGGGGGGGGGTGACACGAGCACACTCGGTAGACCCAAAAATTATCGGCTCTTGACATTCGATTCCGATGTTCAGGCGCAATGCAGCTCAGATTCTCAAGATCAGAGACACTTGCTGGTGTCCTGCAAATTGGCACCTCTCAGAGTCACGGGCTCACGTAGAAAGATGCCCCTAAATCTGCCTTTGTGGCGCAGACTAAAAGAGATGCCCTGCTGGATGTGTCTACTATCCTTGGGGGCGACCCTTCACCTCTGACGGTCGCAGAATCTACGGCCACGGAGGAAATGTCTACCGGCAGCTTCATCTCGGCCCATGGATTTGAAAGTCCTTCCACAGTGTCGCCCCTGGTGGGAATTGCATGCCAGACTCCAGGATTGAGCCCGAGGCCTCCTAAGCCAGGGATCAAGGTGTTATCCAACAGCCATGGCACAAGGGCTGACAAGAGCCTCACGGGCCAGGAGCAATTTGACACCTGTTTTGGTGTTGTCAGTAGAGCCCGATTGTACTTCAAGATTCTTCAGGCTCATCAACACCCAACGGATCATTACAAAGCCTACAGGAACTTTCAAAGCCGATGAAGTTAGCATCGGGAAGCCGCTGACTATCAGACCCTCGGGGGACATCGCGAAACTCAGCCATCAAAATCACCCCAAATATGCGGGACTACTGGTACTACCGTCATTGTCCCGGCTTGAGCAGAGGTTCAGTATCCATCTCAGCGCCAGCATTTCGATTCAGACTACGTTTAATCAGCAGACCAACAAAAGCCCGACAAAGGCAAGAAAGGAGTGGCTAAGGCAGCCACGCAAGCCCAGGTAGAGGTAATTGTCCGCGTCTTGGTATATGGCTTGTCCGATGATAGTGTCGCCGTCGGAAATTTTCTCTCAGATGCTGGCTTGCATCTCCAGCACCCATAGACAACGTAGTACGAAGAAGGTCTCTATTACAATCCGCACTACCTCACACGACCCGGTGGAGAAATGCCGCCCTTGGAGGATCTAGATCTGGGCTCGTATGGCCGCACTGAACCTGAAATTAAAACCTTAGATGAAATTTCAAAGAGTAGGTTGCTAAGGGTTTTTGACGCCACGAATGGCGTTGATATCTCAGCGAGTGGTCTAGACATCTCCGCGCGTGTGGGAGTTAGTCCTCGGCTAAACCGCACTCTGCTCCCCTAAGTGCAAGAGACCTCATCCTGGGTTTCTGCTAGGACCATTGAATCCAATGCAAGCACCAGATGACAGCATTGGCCATGATGATCGAGAAGGAGAATGGCGATTTCAGGCAAGCCAGGTTCCCTTCTCTCTGGTACCCATGCCTGACTTCCATGATGGGGCTCGGTAGGTCATTTTGATACTTGCAACATCCATGCCAAACCAGCTGACTTCTTCGTTGTACAACCTCAAGTGGTTTCGGCAGGTTCTTGACGAAAGTGAGTGACCGTGTCTTTGCAGCTCATTGAATCCGTAATTGCTCTTCACAGAAATTCAAGGCTGTATGTCAGATCAAGGCAAAGTACAAGTGGCGCCTTACAGGCACACCCATTCACAATTCACTTCCAAGGTTGATGCTCATCGAGCTTTACTCAGCTTCATACGAATCCACTTCAGCAGAGAAGACACAGTTTACTAGATGGGTGTCACTTCCGATTCAGAAGTAGCAGCAATGCTCCGGACAACGCTTGCAAGATTTGGTGAGAGCTACATGTATTCGGCGTACGAAAAACACACCCAATTTTCCCCTAAACCTTCCTGCAAGAACGGAAAATGTTGGGCTGGTTCGTTTGCACTCCCGTGACCTCGAGATGTACGATTTCTCCAAAGTCAGGATTGTTCAAATCGCAACTGGAACTCATCAGGAAGACGGCATCTCCGACCTTGATGGATGGTTCAAAGGGGAAAACCTCTTGGGTATGATCACATGCCTGCGACGTATCTGCGATCATGGAAAGCACTTCCTTCCTATGGCAGCCTTGGATGCCTGGACACAAAGTAACAGCTTACTTGTCCCAACAGGTATCAGAGATATCTGTGATAACTGTGGATTCGACTTCGCAACCCTGAGTCCAGTGATTGAAGGTTAATGGTAAGTGTGTCATCTCAACCTGTCTTACATGGAAGTTAACTAAGTAATTAGAAGCAAACTTTGTGAGGTCTTGAGTCAACAAATTTGGCCGAGATGTACATTTCATGACGGATAAATATACATTTCAAGCCACTCAAACGCGGCTGCAGTCCCCCTCACCAAGTACTGGTAGCAATACAGTGTTATCATTTTTGTATGTTTGGACTGTATTTTGATGGCTCCGTGTGATTCATCACCATTTCAACATTGCCCGACAACCCAGAGTAGAAGTATTGTCCATCACTTTACAAGAAGGAAAACGTATTCACAGACCCAGTGGGAATGAATTACCAGTCTTGAACAGTCTTCAGACTAGCAAGCCCATACAAATCGTGTGAACCATTTGAAAGATCATGCTATGCTTCATTATAGTATAGTTATAACTTCACTTTATATGATCATTTTCTTCGCCTCTCAGTATGGCAATGTAATCGAATCTTTCTTGTCTCCAAATGTACTAGATCCTCGTGTGGACAGGGTCAAAAAAAAAAATCAAAAAAAAACTAGAGCAGTGATGGGCAATACTGGATCAATGCCTAGGTACTCAAAGCTAAAGTTGCGAAAACCCCCAGATCAAGCATGGACAGTTAGACTTGCTGACTTCGAATTTCTCCTCTGACTACTCGCTGTGAGCGCCGTCCGCAATGCCTTCACGACTTATACACAGGCTGCCCAAACACATCTCAGAGGAAACCTCCGTACAAGAGGCGACGTGGTGCCCCGAGAGAGAGTCTTTAGCTTATTTGTGTAGCAGACATTAGTCACAGGAATCTGTTGTGTCCATGACCGAGTCTCTCCCAGCCACGTAGTTCAGGTTGCATCGACGATGAGTATTTTTGAGGGCCACGCAAGTTACTTGGAATATACAGTGATGATGGTAGTTTTGTTACAGCATCGATGTCTTTTTTGGCTACATTTTTAACCGAAAATTACATTCAAAAATCAAAGAAGAGCATCCAGATTGAAACAACACCATCAAAGCATTTTCAAGGTTGCTCCAAGAAACCAGGGTTCCAAGTGAACAACAACTTCTTTGCTTCATGAACAAGTGCTTTGGATGTTGGCCACCATCCATAATCTTGGATTGTCTACCATAGAAACCCCTGTTTGAATCAACTTGAAAATCCACTCCAACTCATGATTCAAATTTTCTAGCTTTCACCATGCCTACTGACGATCGAGATGCTCAGGATGAGAGGCCGCCTTCTCCCGGCCGCGGGCGTACCAGCAGTACCTCAAAGGCTGGACCATCTAACCGAGCCCCTTTACGAGAAGGCAGCTCCATGATCCGGGGACGAACTCGCAGAATAGAGGTGGAGTATACCGAGCCGCCTCGAAACCCTGATGGGTACAATAGCTCTTCGTGCGTCTCCTCTTCAACTCCTTTTCCCTTTTCTATATCCCATCTTGTACTTCTATACCCTTCTCTCTGTAATACTATAACCCTCAAGCAGCCTGTAGAAGAAGAAAATCTGCTAATCTTGTCTCAAAGACCCGAGGACTATGTCTTTGAAGACGGCCTGGGCGGCTACGCCCCACGCACACCTGGTAGCCTATCCTCTTCAGCGCCGGGCCACTACCAGACCCGCATGCTGAGCGAGCCCCAGAGAGCCCCAGATCATGCTGCCTGGTGCCGAGTTTCTGAGGCACAGGGACCAGGAGACCCGGACACAAGCGGCCGAGACGAGCAGGAAAGAGAGGGTGTATCACCGCCAGCAGGTTCCTATGCAGGCGAGGGAGCCCAGGCGGAGGCGCAGACCCGATCCTCATTATCATCCGGCTAGATCCCGTACCTCGACGACCCTGTATCCGAACGAGGATTGGGGTTGCTGCGTCATTCTCTGAAGGCGCTTGATGGACGGGGACATCTTCCATCATGGGAGAACATAGGCGTTGTAGATGCGTTCCGAGGTCGTAGTTGATAAGGCAAGCCAGTCTTAGAGGACCCAGGGTGCTGCTTTTGGTTGTCGCATTGTGAGCGCTCATTCACTGATCTAAGGTTGTAGGGGTTTTATTCAAGCTTGATATGCATCGTTATGACGACTAGTCTAGTCGCTCACTTGAGAGTAGCAATGAGGTTGCTTAAGCGAAAATGATCTGATTTGCATCCATTGACATGGCTTTTGTGAACCTATACTGTAGCCACCACATAACTCCTCTAGGGCCGTCTAACGCGCGATTACTCGATTTCGTACTTGTCTGCGACAGACTTAATCTCTTTCGAGAAAGTCACGTCCTCGTTCATCTCGATCAGCGTAACAGAGGACACCTAAAAATGGAATTAGCAAAGAGACATTACTCGTTTGTGACCGGAAGAAGAACAAAAAAAATCTGAGGGTGGTAGTCTTACGTCGACATCCACGAACGGCGTGGTCTTCGAAAACCGGACCTGCATTGGGAAGAACTCATTCTCGTCATCTGCCTGGGCCTCAAACTCGAAAGCACCGTTGGAATTATCCTCGTCCACTGTGCCGATGGTCCACTCCACGCTGTCGCCGGTCACGTCATATGTAGCATCGAAACTTGAGATAGTAGGCTCGCTAGTCGCGTATGGAATAGTGACACTGACATCCTTAAGCGCGTCACCACCGGTCAGCTCATACTCAACGGTCATAGTATAGGTACCATCAGTGCCCTTGTTGACCCAAACAGTGAAGCTGATGGGCAGCGCGCTCGTGTCATCTGTCTTGGGCGTGGCACGCCACCGGAGCACACCAACAGATTGGTTGACAGGGAAGCCTCGATCGACCTTGCTCATCTGGATGACCTTGGTGCTGTTGAACAGGTTCCGGTCCACGTTGGGGTGAGTCCTGAACTGTGCGCCATGCGAAGGCTGTGCGCTCAAGTCGAGCTTGACCTTGGTCAGGGATGGGTCGGATATCCGCAGGTTCAGGTCGCCGCTGACTGCGATGGATTTGACAGCGCCTTCTCTTGAGATATGGGCACCAATTGTTTCGGAGATGGTGACATGTATCGCATCACGGTCCAGAGTTGTAGAAATCCGTGGGGCGGGCGCTTCTGCTGCAACCGGAGATGCCGCAGCCGGAGTGATCAAGGGACTGTCATCCACCTCATGGCCCATCTCGCCGCGCACCCGCTCAAACATATCGGTGGTCTTGGACTTCTTGCCGAGCTGCATTCCCTTGCCCTTGGGCGCGGCGAACTTGGACTTGTTCTTCTCAGCTTCGTATGAGTCGTAGGTATCGGTAACGGCAGGTCGGGTCGGCGGTGTGTAGGTTGGGTACACAGGCGTTCTGGGCGCATTGCCCATGCCACCCATACCCCGAGCGTTGCGGGCCGACTCCTTCCGCTGCATCTCGAGTTGCTTGGCCTTTCTCTTCCGCTCCTCGGTCGCCTCCAGTTCTTTGTTCTGTCATAAAGTCTGTTAGCCCAGCCGTTTTCCGCGCCCAAAACTCCACAAGATGGACAACATACCCGGGCAATAATTTCCTGGATGCGCTCCTCGTGACTCTCCATCTCCAGGAAGGTCTTGATCTGGCTGATCGTCAGATTCTCCCTGTACCCCAGCGTCACCAGCTCATCAAAGGCGCTGAGCAGCTCGTATGCATTCTTGAGGATCTCCCTCTCATCTAGGCTCTTGCAGGTGCTGGTGACAACCTGGGCGAAGAGGTGTAGCGAGTCGATGTCTTGAAGAATATTGGACTGGCGGTTCGTGATGAGGACCATGTAGAGCTCATCCAGGGGTTGGTAGACGAAGCGGACATTGTCCTGCTCAACAGTCGTATGCTGAGTACCGCTGTCGGCAAGTTTGGGAAACGAGGCGAGGAGGGCTTCGATACGCGACCTGGGCATTTCGCGGAACTGTCGCGAGAGGACAGCTTTGCCCCCGCGGGTGCAGATCGATGCTGCGAGGACAACCTGGGCCAAGCAAAGTCAGAACAATTGTGGTGCCATTTCGTTAGAGTGAATGGGGGCAAATACCATTTTGAATCTGCTACCGTATCACGGAGGGGGCGTCGTCACAGCTAATAAGTAAGATGCTCGTCTGCTGGTTTGCGAGCGACGGAATGGAGGTGTGGTCAATCGCAGTTACCAAGTATGCTATGAATTGGGGCTTGTTGATGCCAGCTAATTCGTAAATGTGGCCCGTGCTCCTCTGCGCCTAATGGGCAGGCACAGCATAGTGCATAAGCTTGATTTTAGTAAGCTCCAGAGCTTCCTTTCAAACGCGTCGGGACTTTCGTCCAACACTGCCAAAGAACCGCTGACTTCATCCACCTCACATCGCCCTGGGGAACCAACCACCCTCTCTTCTTCAGCTCTCTCACCTACCGCACTCAGAGACCCATTGTCTTGAATATCGTGACACAATCTCCGGGTTGCATCATCATCACTGAAGTCTCGGGGTAGCAGTGTGAAGCTTCCCCCCCCCCCCCAAAGATCCTTCACCTTAGCCGTGGCTTGACACATTCACGCAAACCTTTCACCTAGTCAACATTACCTGATTCTTCTGAGATACACTCTCCTGCTACTACACCGAAACTCATTTAACTGTTACGTCTCTCTTCATCTGCGAACTCCCTCAACATAAGCGCTATGCCAACCGCTGCCCGCCCTACCAACTTGTAAGCATTTCGCGGGCAGCTGAACATCTCTTTTTCATCAGCCTACCGGACCATTGTCGTTCTCGCAAGCAACACTCTACGTATTTGAGAAGCAACTGCAAATATCATGGAGGCTGCAGCAGAGGAACCACCGCATCATACTCCTGACGCAGAGATCGGACACCACAATGATCTCAATGACTTCATCCAAGACGACGAGTTCGACTTCGAGATCGGTGGCGGCGATGATCTGGGCGGCCCTGGAGAGGGCGACACCGCAAGAGATGATCTAATCCACCAGCCCGACAACGTCGAGGCACAGAACGGCGATTCGTACACTTTGAATCCACAAGAGCAAGTGCCGCAGGCATCGAATATAGAGCCCGATGATGACGGCGGCCTCGATCCCGGCCACGAAGCGGTCGACCTAGCGATTTCCGATTTTGATGCCTATGCTGGACAAGACGAATATTCCCAGGATGCCCATGATGGTGGTCTCGGCGAACTTGAGGCCGTTGACCAAGACGAGAATGAAGATGGTCGTACCAAGGACGAAGACGAGTTTCAGGAAGGAGTCGATTACGAGGAGACAGCTGGCGGATTCGAGGGACTCGACGCTGTCGAGCTTGATCCGGAGCAGACCCACGATCTCCTGAACGCCGCGACAAGTGTCGATGGTATTCATGAGGGAGTTGGTTTACAGGAGCCCGCTCACGATACTGATCCGATCGAGAACCGACCCGAGGCAAGCACAGACACTGTCCAGAATGTTCAATACCTTGCAGAGACGGCCGATGATGATGAGATAGCTGAAGCGCTTGTTGACGGCGATCACGCCCAGGATGCAAGTGTTGCAGGCGGGGCAGAGGGCAGCAACGTCAACTCTGATGTGGACACGTCGCTGCCCGTAGAGTACCACACGACCGACATGGCTGATGCCTCTCTGAACGAGTCTAATTGGGATACTGAGGACTTGGAAGGGGATAAGGACCTCAACTCCACCGTGTTTCCAAACGTGACAGTCTCGTACCAGAAGCAGGAGTACTTTCTCTTTGGAGGGGCTGCCGATGAAGACCCTAACACCTACTTTCTCAGTGATGTTGATCTGCTTCAACAGCCCCTGTCTGAGTTCCTAAGCAACATTCGCGACGTCATTTCTTCCGAGGTGGAATCTGACCAAGAAATTTTCCTACAAATCGACGGTCTTGGCCTCGAATTTGGCGAGTCCACAACGCAGGATTTCCTCGACCAGACCACGTTCGCTCAGATTATAGAGGTGAACAAGACATTAGTTCAGCATGATGGTGGCTCTCGGTCGCCCGAGCTTTTTGTCCATCTCAGTACGCGATCGAACCCTTTGCGCCGGTTTGCGGATCTCGTGGAGGGCGCGGACGAGGGCCAAGGACTTTCGCACTTTGAGAAGTACTACGAGGATGCCTCTGAGGATGCCTCTGGAGACGCCTCTGCCACCAATGAAGCAGGCCAGTATGGACTGTCCGAGGATCTCATCTCCGACGATCTGTCGCTTGATGACGCCAACGACGACGAGGGTGAGGAGGCAATGGGTGAAACAGCTGAACACTACGATGTGGAACAGAGACGGAACCCATTCCAAGTTGTTGAAGTTCCAGAACAATCGACCGTCGATACATCTGTCTCTGGCAGTGTGGTAGAGGACACAGCCGAGTACAACACCGACGCACCTGACCCCGTGGAGGCTCACGATTTTGATGCGGCTGCGAATGCCGACTCTGCACTCGAGACTACAGATGGACATGAAGTATCTGTTGACGCTATCATAGAAGATGGTGCGCCAGCAGCAGGGCAATTTGATGCCCAGGTTCTGGAAGTTATGCATGAGGTGGAGCGTCAGAATGGGGATGGCCAGTCAGGTGGCGGCGAGATTCACGAGACGACGCAAGAGGCCGAGACTCTAGTCGATCTGTCCCAGGAGGGACAAGAAGGCGCTGATGGTGAGGACTTCTTTTTTTTGCCAAGTACATGTGCGGAGCCGAACCTGTGTTTTTGCGATGACTGCTTGTCCCTGGATTCTCTTTCTGTTCAGGACGCTTCAGCCAGCCCTGACGCCATCACACGTTCTATATTTGATTCAATCACCGAAGAAGAATGGGATCGTCTTATGTCTGACACTCAAGAAGGCATCGCAGCAGCTAACGAAACCGCTCAAGATACCGTAGCCAATACGGCCGAAGACGACGACTATCTGGACCTTGGCAACGAAGGCGATCTTTTAGAACCTGCAAATTACACCGACACGAGTATCGACCAAGGTGCCGCCATACATAATGGTTCCTCGCGACACGTATCTGATAATTCGAGCGCAACAGCAACTCTTGACGGAGAGGACAGCGCGCATGGAGAGGATCCAGCTTTGGCTCAGTCCTTTGCATATCCTACCCAGACCCCAATTCAAGCCGACCTTGACAATTCCCCGAATGATGTGGACGAGATCGACTGGAATCATGACGAGGACGACGAGATTGGCGTTGCGCATCCGAACCCGACCAACCTGTCTCCTTCGAGCATCTCTGCAAAGAGAAGCAGACAAGCAGACGAGGTCAATGATGGTCCGGGCGACGAGAATGGTGCGTACCAACTCTGGTTCACTCTAGATGCGTGTACTAATATGGTACTAGCCGCCAAGCGCCGTCGCACTTAGGTGGACGGCTGGTCTTCCACACCTAATCACCATATCGATGTCAACCCCACGACATCGAATGTTGAATACCAGGAAGCAGTTGTAGTTCATCTGCACCCTTACTCTTCCCCACACCTGTTCCTGATTCTATCCCCGTAGTTTTTCTTGTTTTCCCCCCCGCTCTCCTCCCCTGGCTCTTGACCCCGAAGAGCAACAATGGGCGACGGGTCGACGACGACGACAACAGCAATAACAGATTTACGCCACGATCGAGCGTCTTCATGGATATGAAGGTAAGTGAGTTTGCGGCTGAAAAGAAGACAGCATCGACTGGTATTCGAAGTGCTCGCACCAGGACACAGTCCTAACTCCTGATAACGGCGACGAGCATCGCCTTCCGCCTCTCTACGACATTAATTTTGCGTTTGCGTTCCTCCGCGCCTCCGGCGAAAAAAAAAAGAAGAAAAGAATTTATTGATACCCTAACTTCAGCAATTCCTTGGTTTGCGATGATCGGGACCTGGCTGGAACCCTGGAGCTGAGGCGGAACTGGGTATGGTGCCTGTACACTACCTCGTATATCGCTGGAGTAGTTCATGACGGGCAAGACTCGGAAGTGGTCTCGGGGCGGCGTGGTTCATACAACCGATGGCCTGTTCGGATCTTCAGTCGCTGTGTGGATGTGGACGGGTTATGTTCTGCTCTCCCAAGCAATGAGGCTAAGTATCTTGCATATCCTCCTAACCTGCCAGGTGCAATGCGCCTATCGAGCATGTTGAGGTGTGTACAAGGGACTGAGCTATTCTCGTTGGGAAGGCAATGCAGTGGAATGGATTGCAGGCGTCTGGGCGCCCTTGATGGCGAGCGTTGAAGCGGGCTCGCGATATCTCGAGATACTAGCCACAATTGTGGCGATTTGTAGAGCGGAAGTTTTGTACCAAAAATCTGAAGAGATAAACCCAGTTCAATTCAATGCAGCGAGGCTAATTTCGTACCTGGGCTATTCCGCGAATCCACTTCATCTTGGGGCAGATGAACGGGACGCGGCAACTACTGTGTGTGGCCAGGCTGAGGAGACCGCTCCTAAGGGAGCCGGGATGTCGCAGTCTGGCTTATATGAGGAACACAGGTAGCAGCTCATTCCACTGCTGACGCGTTGGCCGCAAATTGGGCGAGGCTGAGGCTGAGCCAATTATCGAATCGGAAAATACTGGGTGGATGCCCAAAAACGCCACCAGAGAACACACAAGGTAAGCTTTTCCCCCGGCCGTCCTTTTGACCCCTTCTGCCCTACAATCTCTACTTAGTACTACCCATGCGTGAGTGGTGCGTGCCCGGGAGAGGGCTTGAGGTGAAAGGATTAGAAGCAACAAAGTGCGGGACGTTTCCCCTTGCCCCTGTGGGACGGACGATCGTTATCCCCCCCAATGTTTCGTGGACGGACCTCGAACGTTGCAGTTATATCTGATATACATATTACAACATGCACAGGTACTTGATGGGGGAGTAGGGTGTTTCAACTGTGGCCGATGGCCGGCGACACACTTTACCGGCCCTATCTGTTGCAGGAAGTCATGCTGGAGGAGGTTTTAGCATGTCAATTGATCAGCTGGAATCGTCACGAGGATAAGCAGGAAGACTGTATTTTGTATGCGTTTCGTAGTGGGATTGTGATGCGGTCCCGAGTGCAAATCGGCCAACACAATCAAGCTTCATACAGCACTCCTTGTCAGCAGTGTAAATCAACCTGCTCGAGCAGTAACGGGCTATTTGAGCGTGAGGTATGGCGGCATGTCTTGCTGAGACTCGACTCAGCCTAGTCTTCTGCAAGTCAATTGAGAGAAGCCATCGTGAAGTAGGCTGGCGCCACACATAATATGGGCCTGGCTGTGGTGGGCCTTTCATTCACCAAACCCACGAGAGCTACCGAAGCCATCATACCTCTGACCAGAGCTCTAGTGAGCTCAAGATATCAGCACTTCTTATGGATCTTATTCTGCTGTTGGGCATCTCGAACCACAAGCGGCCGGAAAGCTGATGAGTCGGGCGTTGAGGATGCCAGTGTGCGATGGTCCGGCTCCAAGTATCTCAACTGACTCCAGAAACAATCAGGAAGACGTGCGAGGCCTGTTGGCCGAAACATAGTAAGTACTATGTAACTGCTTCATATCCAGCAGACAGACCTGCTGCCAAACACGACCGGCCGCTCGTATTCAAACTTGGAAGAGGGCCCCTGAACTGGGCTTGCAGCTGGCTGGCAGTGAGGCGGGTCAGATTGGACTTACTCAGATACTAACAGCTCGTGGTGGCCCTCCTGCTGAGCCCAGGTAGAGGACGAGGTAGCGCCTAATGCAGGGCCCGAGGCCACAGTGCCGGGCACGCACGATTAGGTGAGGGCAGGTCTGCTAGCCAGGTGCCAGGCCATTTGGGGCGCGAGTAGCCAGGGGGTTCTGCCCAGGGGCCCTACAAACAGTGGAACCCACAGGCGGCAGCGACAGGGGCCCTGCAACTACCCACGGAGGGACGACCAGTAACAGTAACGCCTTTGAGAGATCCGAAACCTTTGGGGTGCTGCGACACACGATGGTGACATGGCCTCGATCCGTTCCAAAAGGAGTCTGATCGGGGATCCCTGTCCAGACCATCCAATTTTATCGACAGAAAATCGAACCCTGCCAAGGCACGACGTCCCCCTACACCCACCACTGTAGTGGTACATGCCATGGCAGTTAGTTGGTGTGCTCACGCCAGCCCGCCCTTGGACCATACTGGAGAGGAGATGCCTTCTGACACAGGGCGACGATAGAATTAACGGGGCCCTCTTCTTTTCACTCCCGCTCTCCCTTTCCCTCTCTCACACTCGGTCACTCGCTCTCCACCAAAGCACAGGCCAGACAGCTAGACAGACAAGGCAGTGCATGTCCCACTTTTCTGTCTTCCGGTCTGTTGAGATTTCCGAAAGGGAAACATCCTGACCGAGAACTATCCCGTCCAATTCAGTCCCTCCCCATCCTGGATTCGATACCATCACCACCACATCCTCCTCCTCCACTACCACCAAAAGACGACACCTTTCCCCATCACGACCCCTGGCCAGATCACCCTCAAACCAACGACACATCCCGTGCCACCTGACCTACAGATCGTCAACGACCTGACCCTGCGAAACGGACACGATTTCAGCAGCATTTCTTTCTTTTTCTCGTTCGGTCCCGGTGGTGCATGTGTCGTTATTGAGGGCAAAAAAGACGAACAATCTTCCCACAAAATCGCCTTTTCTTCTTCCTCTCGCCAGGCGCGAGCGAGCCAACTTCGTCCTTCACGTGTCAGACCTGCCTCGGGTTTGTTCACCACTCCTGGGCCCCGCGCCCATCAATCACCAGCCTGCACGCATCGCACAATCTTTTCAATCCCTCGGGCACAGGCGGCGCCCAGCTGCTGTCACGCTCCTTTCAAGATGATGTTGGAAGAGAAGTACGATATCCCTTACTCGCTTATGCTCGGCGCAGGACAGCTGGCGACCTGCCTGCTCCACCCTTCGATACAACGAGGACATTCGCGCTGATGGGTTTTCTTTTTCGCGCTGCAGATACATCGGCCTGGGACTGGCCATGACGTCCAGTTTAGCCATCGGTAGGGCTGATTCCCGTCCCTCGACAACATCCTTTCGTGTAGAAGTCGACTGTAGCTGACCTTTGCCGACGTTGCAGGCACGAGTTTCGTCATAACGAAAAAGGTACCCACACACCACCCGCCCACACGAACCCTCCTCCATCTCGCTCGAGAAAACCTCATGAATCAACCCGACTCTCCCGGTGTATACTCAATCAATGGCTGACCGTGTCTCTGTAGGGTCTCAACCAAGCGGAAGAGAGGCATGGCTTTGAAGGAGATGGCTTCATATACCTACGAAACCCGATGTGGTGGGCCGGTATATCCACACGTGAGAACCACCCCGACCACAGTCAATCGATGGATCTGTCCGGGACAAGACTTGGGAATGTGCTGACGTCGGGAACGCAATAGTGGTCATCGGCGAGATATGTAACTTCGCAGCATACGCTTTCGCGCCAGCCATCCTTGTTACACCACTGGGCGCGCTGTCTGTCTTGATAGGCGCAGTACTGGGATCATACTTCCTCAACGAGGAGCTGGGGATACTGGGAAAGCTGGGGAGCGCTATCTGCCTCATCGGTGCCGTCATTATCGTCCTCCATGCCCCGCCAGATGAGGATATCGAGACCATCGAGACGATCCTCTCGTATGCGTTGAAGCCTGGTGAGATCCGACCGCCGCACCTTTCCGACAGTGACACCCCATGGCTAACCCTTGTGGCTTAAGGTTTCCTGATCTACGCAATATCAGTGACGGCCTTTTCCGTGTTCATGATCTACAAGATCTCTCCTGTCTACGGGAAGCAGAACCCGCTCGTCTACCTCAGCATCTGCTCCCTCGTGGGATCCGTTTCGGTCATGGCCATCAAGGCTTTTGGTATTGCCCTAAAGTTGACATTTGCCGGCCACAACCAGTTCACACATGCCTCGACATATGTGTTCATGATTATCACCGCTGTGTGCATCCTAACGCAGATGAACTACTTCAACAAGGCACTCAGCCAATTTCCAACCAATATGTGTGTATCCCAAGGATCTGTCGGATGTCGCAAACCCATCGTGCTGACTCTGCTCTCGATAGCGTCAACCCCCTTTACTACGTCACCTTCACAACAGCAACCCTGTGTGCGTCCTTCATTCTCTTTAACGGCTTCAATACTTCGGACCCTGTCAACACGCTCTCGCTCCTGTGCGGTTTCCTCGTCACCTTCACGGGTGTGTACCTCCTGAACCTCTCGCGCCGCGACCCGAACGGCTTTAAGATGATCTCGGGGCGGGGCGGCAACGACGCCATCGGCACGGATATGGTCTCGCAAATCCAGACGCGCATGAGCATGGAGGCGCGACGCAGCTTCGGGACGCGGGGAAGCACCGACCGTGAGGGCCAAGGCCTGATCCGGGCGTACGACGAGGAGGCGGCTGCCGAATTCGGACTCACAGACCTCACTGAGGATAGCGACGACGAGGGCAGCAGCGGCCGGATGCCGCACCAGAACGGCTCGGCCGAGCTCAACGGCAATGGCAAGACGAAGACGTCTGCCGAGATGCAGGCGCCCAAGTCAGGAGAGAGATAACGTCTGCCTCGTGCGCCTGTCTTGTTGCGCGTCTGTGTAAAAATAAAACGAAGAGAAAAGGAAGGCAAGAGGCTACGATGTGTATGACGAGCCTTCATGGATATGAGGCTGGGGTTTATTTTGGGACTGGCTGACATCTTTGGGGAGTCCGTTAGAATGGGGTCCGGGTCGGCAGGCGGGCAGGCAGGCATTCACCGGGTCGCTTCTGGCTGCATTCTGCCCCAAATCCATTCATGCTGACTTTCGAATGGTACTTCTCCGACCTGTATATTTCACCTGCATTTGCTTCAAGCGTGACCGTCTGGTGGTATCCTATCAGATGCCCCCTTGCTGTGACGAAGGGGGGGGGGGGGGTTTCGAAGGAACAAATTATCTTCAGCCTTTGGCCAAGCAGATTTGTGCCAATGAGACAAACGGCTGCCCAAGATGCACACACGCATAACCAAGCACACTCAGTCAACAGGAGACAGGAACGGAGCCGGCGAGTATGGTTACGACGAAAAAAGCGAGAATCAACAGTTCTCTTGGGGTTATCAAACAGAGGACACATACAGGCTTTCCCCCAAAGTGTCTTTGGCGCCATCGCGTGTCGTATGGACTGTGTAATAGGTATGGGTCAAGATATCATGGGCACAGGAGGCCCGCCGCCCCTTTTCAACTTGGAAGTCGGAGTCTGGGAGGCGGGTGGTCGGCGAAAATGGCATCAGCGAGGGCCTGTTTTCGACGCCCCGTATCAGTTTATGAGAATATTACATGAAGAATATGTGCTGCTGCATCTAAACTGAGATTCCTTTGCTTGGCCTAGGCTGAAGTCTGACTATCCCAGCGTGACTTGAGAAGTCTGGGGGTAAATTAACGTCCACGCCATGGGTACTAAGGCCTATTCCTGTGCTTCTTCTGGACCCCACAGCTGCGCTGCTCAGGTGCCCTCAGTCAGCCGTCCAGCCTAAGGTTGCCACGATGCCAGACGATAAAAAAAAAGCCCGCAGCGACAAGTCAATAATCAGCCAACAATGCTAATGATGTAGACAGCCGACTTTTCGATATACATTTTGAGTTTAAGAAGTTCGAGGGTGTCAGCTGGTAATTAGTCAAACCAAGCGCGTGTAAAATGGGGTGTGCTTGGCCGTACTCCAGAGGACAACTCATACCCTCCAGGGGTGTTGCACTATACTTATCCACTGTCGACTGCCCAAGCGCCTGTTCGCTGGAGGACCGCCAAGGCATACAGTACTAGCTCAGATTGGTTTTATATTCGTGAGCTCTACATTATTTTCAAACTTTGACCTGAGCTTCTTTCCCACCCATGATCGTCTCAAACATATAATTACAAGAAAACAAAAAAAGAAGAAGAGGAAAAAAGACGACAGCAGACTGTAAACCTCTTGCAACATTCTCATCTTTTTTTTCTTTCAAACCTGGTCGAACGAGGTCGAACTTCTGGGTTTTCATCATGGGCTCGTTCCTTGCCAAGTTTGTGGCGAGCGAGTACGCTGGGCACGTCTTGGAGGAGAACTTTGGACCAGAGGTATTTATTTGTGTTCTCTCCCTGTCTCTCGCTCACTCACATCCACGCAGTGTCTCAGCAAACAACAAATCACTAACTTTGTCCCCCTTCCGTTTCAGAACCCCAAGTATGACTACGTGGTGACCGACGACGGCCGCCGCAGGAAGATCAAGAAGCTCACACCGCCCGGCCTGACCGCGCACGAAGAGCGTGTCCTCCGCACCGTCCGCCGCAAGGCCTGGCGGTACGAGTGGTGGGTGGACTGCCACTGCTGCTGCGGCGTGCACGTGCAGTTCGGCACCGTGACCCTGTGGGGCCTGCTCCCCGTCGTCGGAGACTTCATCTCCCTGCTCAACGCGCTGTCCCTCATCCGCGCGGCGCGGCGCGTCGAGGGTGGGCTGCCGGCCGTTGCGCTAGTCGTCATGCTAGCGTGGGCGGCTGTGGACTTTGCCATCAAGCTGGTTCCTATCGTCGGCGAGATTGTGACTGCTATCGTGAAGCCGAACACCCGCAATGCGATGCGGCTCGAGGCTCTCCTGGCGGCGAGAGGTGCTAAGAGGATGCCGTTGTCGTCGTCGTCGTCTGCTGGGGTTCAGGCGAGAGTGGTGCCGCCTGTGCCTGTGGGGACGGCGGTCGCGGCGGGCGCGAGCGATGATCCGCGTGCGCGTCTGCTGGTGGTGAGTGCGCAGCCAGAGGCTCAGAGGGGCATGAGTGTTGGGGCGGAGGCGGGAGCTGGTTCATCGTATGGGGCGGTGAGCACCGGTGCTGGTGCTGGGCTGTCGAGCAGATCTGGGCAAGGGCGGAAGGAACCTCGACACTGGTTGCCTTTTTGGAAGAGGAACGAGGACAGCGATGAGGATTGAGGGCGAGGTGAGATTCTTGGGAGTTATGGCCTCTGCTTAGCTATGTGACGGGGACGAGAGGATGGTCGGTCTTTGGTTTCGTGGTCAGATGCACAAGCCCGTCTGTATCTCATGCTACCGAGAGATTCAGCACCTGGGCATGAGCTGTACTAGATCTTGTCTATCTAGGTGCAAGATCCGGGGAGGGGGGATTGAGCTTGACTCTCCATGGTAATTCCCGGTTGAGACCCGGGCACGTCGACGAGCAGGTGGTCAAGAAGCCCAGCCAGGGTGGCTCGCATCCCGCAAATATACCACAAACTTACACCAATCTCAAGAGTCCGAACGGAATAGCTGGTTCCTGAAGGCAGTTTTGTGGTCTCAGTAACAGAGCTGAGCTTCATTGCATTGCCATCATCATGTCACAACTCCCAGCGGGCCTCTGATTGTTCATCTCTCAATGTTGCTTTTCGATTGTCCATTATGTCTCCAGCCGGGTAGCAGAATTACAAAACGGATGCGAAGCAGATTCCTTTCCCTGATTCCAGCAAAAAATGCATATCAAATTACGCCGGACCCTAGTGTTTTTGGTGATGGAATCCTCCTCTCCCTTTCTCTCCTTCCCTCGATGCTGGTCCTATCAGGTTCCGCTGCAGCTGCTCATGAGCTGCTCATGATCGAAATCCCCAGTGCCAAACAAAAAAGGCACTTCCCTGCCTGTCGTCAAGGCTGGACCGCTTTGCCGAGAACCACCACTATGAGGAGTATTGTGTCCATCCAACCCGAAAAACCTCCCAAGGTCTATGTGACGGACCACCCCCCGCTGCAGTAACCTTACTATTGCTCAGCAGCAGGCTGCTCATCACCCTCCGCCTGCTCCTCCTGGGCCCGGGCAGCATCAGCCGCAGCCTGCACCTGCGCGGCCTTGGCACCGTAGTCCTGGCTGACGGGCTGGACAACAGGAGTCTCCTCCTTGGGGTCGAGGATGGTAACGGCGTCGGGCAGCGACTTCTGAGGACCAGCCTTGCCCTCGGGGTCGGAGCCGCGCATGATCTTGACCTTGATACCCAGGACACCCTGTCGGAGGAGGACGTGGCGGGTGGCGCTGTCGATAAAGTCCTTGGCGGGCTGGCCGGAGTGGATCATGAAGCCATCGGTGAACTTCATGGACTTGGCACGGGCGGCACGGAGCTTGCCAGAGACGACGACCTCGCAACCCTTGGCACCTGACTCCATGATGAAGCGCAGGACACCATAGCAGGCACGACGGACGGCCAGGCCGTTGAGGAGCTTGTAGCGGAGGGACTCGCACTGGGCGACGGCGGACAGACCACGGTTCTGGACCTTGGCGGCATAGAGGGAGACGCTGTTCTCGGGGAACTTGAAGCGCTTCTGGATCAGGCTGGTGAGCTCGCGGATGCGGCGACCCTGCTCGCCGAGGACCTCCTGGGTGTGGGTGGCGCGGATGATGATGTCGGTGACGGTGGGGGTGACGCGGACTTCGACGCCCGAGTAGCCCTCCTCGGCCAGCTCGCGCTGGAAGAACTCGTTCAGCTCGGCGTAGAAAACACCGTCAGCGACGAACTTTCTCCGCTTGGAACTGTATGGTAAAAAGGCACTGTCAGTGGAATTGTCCAGGTGGGGGTTTTGCAAGCATCATCGTGATCTTGCTGCAATCGTGCCATTGTGTCCATAGAATCATCAATCCGCCTAAATTTCAAAAATATTGAAACCATAATTCTTCGTTGACCACCTCTTGCAACAGCCATTGACGATTCTGAGCTACCACTGGTTTTTTTCCTGTCCCTCCTGCCGGGCCATTGGTGAAACATAGGTTTTCACTCACATCTGGGTTCCTGGGACCGCCATGTTGACTGATTTTCTCGATGATCGATAGACCGCGGGTTTGACTTGAGGGGTTGATTGTTAAATCGTCTCGAGAAATCCCAAGGAAAGTCGGTGGTTGTCGCGGTGGATAAAGGTTGGTCTTCACGAACTTTGGAAGTGGCACCCGTAAAACGAAAAAGATCGGTGGGGAGAGTAGGGTAAATCTGTGCTCGACCAATCAAAATTTGGTTGAGCTGAGTAAGCCAGATAACCCTAACCCTTTAGGTCTCACAGGTGCCTGCCCCACGACGCGTGAGCTGGGAAGGTGGGGCCACCCCTGTAGCTGAATTGCATCACAGCTTGGTCCCCTGTGGCTCTGACAGTGCGCCTGCCAGGGCCATGGTTGACGCAGGTGAGCCAAACGACCTCACATGCTCAGCTCTCTCCATCCTGTCCTGACTGCAGTCTTCCTCAACGTCGAGGGGTACAAACCACACCAATCCGATCCAGTCCAGCATGCCACAGTATCAAATATGCAAACAGGCCATGACTATCTCGACTACAGCTCTCTAATCTAGAAGAAGTTTCCATCCGACAGCAGAGCTTCTTGTCTTTGCACTTCTACCGCTGCCCTTTCTTTCCAACCTGTCTCGTCATCACCCTCACAAGAATCCCAGCCCAGGAGCAGGGACCCACTGCTTCCAAGCAACTACACGATCCTCTTTGCTGTGCAAAACTGGCACTTTCTCCAGCTGTTTTGGTCAAAATGTTGGAAGTGCGCCAAGTCAGTCCATCTAACCTCAGTACCTTACCTGCATAGCAGCCTTTCCTCCTTCATCACTGACGACTAATATTCCCCCAGACCATAGAAGATGTGACTGCAGTTGCTCGAGGTGAGACGACGGTGGGCAGTCTGAGACTTACCGACTACCACATGGTCTTCTCTGCCCCTGCCCGCAAAAGTATCGAGACCGGAAACGACGGAAAAGACCGCCCGCGCGAGATATGGATCGCCTACCCAATGCTCGCTGGTTGCGAGTTCAGACCGACCGCCCCTGCAACGAGGCGAGAGCCCAGCATTCGTATACAAGGCCGCGATTTTTACTACATCAACCTCCATTTTCCAGATAACAAGACCGCCCAAGACACCTTCAATTTCATCAAAGCCCGGACCTGCCGGCTTGGGAGCATCGAGAAGCTGCATGCCTTCACATATAAGCCGAGCTCCAAAGAACGATCCATAAGGGGCTGGGAAATATACGATGCGAAGGAAGAGTTCCGCCGCCAGGGCATCTCTGAGAAGATGCCGGACAGAGGATGGAAGATCTCGGACGTCAACAGTACCTACAGCTTTTCTCCGACCTATCCCTCCGTCCTCGTGGTGCCGAATAGGATGTCCAACACAACTCTGAAATATGCCAGCAATCACCGTACTCGCTGTCGCATCCCGACCCTGACCTACTTGCACCCCGTAAACAACTGTTCGATTACTCGAAGCTCTCAGCCCAAAGTGGGCATCACTGGCAACCGCAACCCTCAGGATGAGGCTCTTGTTGCCGCGTGCTTCTCGCAACCCTACTTTCAAGAGCTCGGTCCCTCCCAAGGCGCGGAGCCTGGTTCGATGGTGAACGAGCTGACCTCTCCGGACAAGCTCACCGACGAGCCGCCAGCTGCGGTGGATTCTACCGAGCCTGAAGTTCTGACCGCTGACGATGCGATCTTCGACGACAGAGGCAAGCGCCTCATCTTTGGCGCGCAACAACACAATCTCATTATCGATGCGCGACCCGCAATCAATTCTATGGCAATGCAGGTAGTGGGCAAAGGGTCTGAAGATATGGCACACTATAAATACGCAAGCAAAGCCTTCCTCAACATCCAAAACATTCACGTCATGCGAAAAAGTCTCAACAAAGTCATCAATGCTTTGAAGGATGGCGATATCTCTGCGGCACCACCAAGCCAAGAACTCCTCGCCAAGAGTGAATGGTTGTCGCACATCAAATGTGTTCTGGATGGGTCCGCAATGATAGCCCGTCAAGTAGGCATTCAGCACTCGCACGTGCTCATCCACTGCTCGGATGGCTGGGACCGGACCAGCCAGCTAAGTGCCCTATCCCAGCTTATGCTTGATCCATATTACCGTACGCTGAAGGGGTTCATCGTCTTGGTGGAGAAGGACTGGTTGTCTTTCGGGCACATGTTTCACCAGCGCTCTGGCTTTTTGAACAGCGAGCAGTGGTTTGTCGTGCAGAATGACGCCATGGCTGGGACGAAGATAGAACCCGGAGAGGGTGAGCGCCCGAGCGAGGTGATCGAAAATGCGATGGAGAATGCCAAGCGCTTCTTCAGGCAAGCCTTGAGCTCGGAGAAGGACAGGGAGGACTCAGACCCCGACAACCTCGCAAATGCTGCGACGGCTATGGAACAAGAGTCGTCACCCGTCATTGAAGACCAGGCGACTCGAACTAAGGAAATCAGCCCTGTCTTCCACCAGTTTCTCGACTCTGTCTTCCAGCTGCTCCGCCAACACCCAACGCGCTTCGAATTTAACGAACGCTTCCTACGCCGCCTCCTATACCATTTGTATTCCTGCCAATATGGTACTTTCTTGTTGAACAACGAGAAACAGAGGAAAGAGGCCAAGCTGCACGAGAGAACGGTTTCTGTCTGGGATCATTTCCTGGCCCGCCGCGAGGCATTTGTCAATCCCGACTACGACCCAGAGGTAAACGACCACATTAGGGGCAAGGAGCGTCTCATTTTCCCATGTCTCGATGACATACGATGGTGGCACCAGCTATTCGGCAGGACGTATAAGGAAATGAACGGTTCTCTAGATGCGGCGGCGGCGGCCAAGGACAAGGTTGCAAAAGCAGTTCAGTCTGCTACGGCCAGTCCGCGACCTGGCAATAGCCCTCCAGACAGCAGTCCGGGAACCCCTCAACCTTTCCCGGGGCAGCAACAAAGCAACTTGAATGCGCCGACTTTTGGTAATACCGTACTGGCTGGGATTGAAGTCAATCCATCCGCCCTATTTAGATATGAGGAGTCGAGCCCCGTGGGTGCAATCAGCACACTTACTAAGGGCTTGTCCGGCTTCAGTCTCGGGGGCGTCGGCGAGCTCGGGAAGAATCTCGCATCTCATGGCAACAACACTGCAACGCGTGAGCAGGAGATGGCGTCTATGGACGTAAAAGATGTGGCGCCCTAGGATGGTGCGCATTTAGAAGACAACGAACATGCGCACCTCGACGTCCTTCGTCACGGAATCGGCTGGGCAATGAGTGGTCTGCGTACTATCGACATAGATGCTGACATCTCTTGGACTGGCGTGAACTCGGTTGAACAGCACCTGACTTTGAACTCGGAGCCTTTATTCGGCATCGAAATTATCAATCACGATGGGGCAGCTCATGTTTTCAAGTCGCCACGACCTTCGTACACGCTTAACGAGCTGCAGGAGCGCGAAACTAGGGAACGCCTGATGCGGGAGCAGTATCCACGCTATAGCGCTCCTCTCTCCATCGCTGCCGAGGAAGTCAATGTCTGGGCACTCCAGCACCATCCTGCTGAGGGGCTTGCGGAGAACATTGCAACAGAAGACACTGCTGAAAGACAACAAACCGAGAGTGTCAGTGACACAACCGATACCGCTATCGTTATTGGGACCTCAGAAGCAGGGGAGATCCAATGGGACGATGAAGTGGCTACGGACGACGAGCCCGAGACAGACCTTGAAGACAACCCCGAGGACGGCCCCAAAAACTTTGTAGTCGGGGCCGACAGCAGCCGACTTGATGCTTGGGCCCTGAACGGTCTCTCGGCCGAAGAGCGACATGCCTGGGCCGAGGCTGTAAAGCAGACACAAGGGGCGCCTGTACTGGCTTTGCAACATGCTGCCGACGCCTCGCACTAGTATGCCGGGCAAACAGGCAGCATAGCTCAAGGCAATAGGAAAGCTCCCGCTTGGAAGCCTACGTCGTGGGAGAAATACAAGGGACGGGGTGAAAAAATCCAACAGGCGATTTCGAATAGGCTTTCGATGTTGTTGCGGAAGTTGAGAGAGAGGGCGCCTGGCAGCTGCTTGGGCCGATGGCTATAGCAACAATCCGGCTGGAGCTGGTCACCATCATAGACTGTGCTTCCTTGCAAAGCATGTGAGCTAAGTAAATACAGCATTGTATGCATGAACCTCAAGCAGCAACCTGGGAGATAGCAGCTGCTTGTGGTAGAGCAATAGATAGAACGGTCAGGTCACACCTCGCAGGAGAGGTTTAGCGAGGCGTTCAGCCCTTTACTAAATGAAATCCCACGGATATATCATGAATTTTTCTCATAACTATAGAACGCTGACTATCATTTGTGGCGAGTCGCAATATCGTTGCCGTGTGCTTTTCAATATTTTGTGACCGTGGCCCCAACTGTGAGCCCCCGCACTGTGCCGCACTGTGTGTTTTCTTCGGAAGGCAAGTGCAGCGTCACAGGACGCGCCTGGTAGAATCAGCAATTCAGCTTAAACCTTTACCAACGAAGCTGCACGGCTGTAGAGTGCAAACAAGGTTTCGCCAGTCATGAGGCCGGAAAGACCTCGAGACTCTCCCCTTTCGATACAATGCCGGCTAATGAGGAATTTGAGCTGAAGGGGCTCAGCCAGACCACATTTCCGGCGCATCTCTCACCAGGGCTGCTGGCGCCCTCACCCACGCCTGGTCTCGTCGCCACTGTCGCCAATGAGAACAACCTCGAAATTCGCCGCGATCAAGGCGAGCTCGTGTCGAGTAATACGGAGAGGGGCAAGACGGTGCAGGCTCTGTGTTGGAGGGCAGATGGTTGGGTCACCCGTTACTCCAGACAGGGAAGAACGCGTTCACTAAAGAGTATTTACAGGCCAATTTCTCGCTGCAGGCTGGGACGACGGCACTGTGCGCCTTTTGAGTGTAGAGAACACGAAGGTCGTCCACCGCCTCAACGTTGCGCAGCGTCATGGAGACAACGCAGAACCAGTACAGATTGTACACATTGCTTGGGTGCGCAACCTAGCGCGGGAGCGTCGCCGCGGCCGTGGCCGTGCCCCCAAGGCTCATGTCACCGACGAGATGAAAGCGCTGGGCTCTGAAATCGGAGGATTCCTCGATGTGAAGGATGATGGCGATGTCTTGGATCTGCCGCACGCCCTGACATTCTTCGAGATTGACGCCTCGCTACCCAAGATCAGCCCGCTGCCTGTCTCGGGCGGCACGGGCGATGATATGTTTGCGTTCTCGACCGCGACCGCGCTGGAGTCCATGTTTCCACCGCTGAAGCTCAAGGATAGCAGAGTGGTGGACGTCATGGTTGTGGGGACAAAAGACGGCCATGTGCATCTGAGCATTTATGATTCCTTCTTCATAGGGTCCTTCTACGTTCCTATTGCAGTCCGTCTCGGAGGCGTGGAGCCAAGGGTGAATGTGGATGGGGTTCACGAGCTAGTCCTCCACGCCTCACACCCAAAGGTGTCAACACACTGCCTAATCATGGGACCAACTGATAGTGGCGTGGGCGCGACGACTCTGTATGTCGTCCCCATGGACCTGAGGTTTATCTCAGACTCACCTTTCGACCTGTCACTGCTAGCTTCCAAGACGACCATGCTACAGAAGCTGCTACGATATCTCAAGCAAGCACAAATCCATATTGTCAACGAATGGCAGGCGACGAGGGAGCTGCCGTCGAGGTTTCTCAACTTCATTCAACAAGATCTGCAGAAGATGGACTGTCGGCCCAACAATATTGTCCAAGCGCTGTATCACACGGTACTGACGGGCCATGTGCACGCGCCTGTCAAGGACTGGCTGGTTGAGAGCATTGGGGATCGGGTAAGTCTTGTCTTCCTTTGCTCATATATTCTGAACATATGTGGCTGATGTGCGCGACCAGGGCCACAAACGATGGGAAAAGGCTGTGACACCCAGCCTCGAGTCCCTCTGCAACCTCATCCATGAGAATATGCTGCCCGCCCTCGAACGAGTTACCCTCATTCTCAGCCGGCTGTCGGGTATCGCACGTTTCCACGAGCAGGACGACCACATTGGCTTTACCAGCATCGATATTACACGGCTCGTCAATATCGTCGCTGCTCTCCATTTTGTATGTAACAAAATCCTCCTCCTCGTGATGGAGGAGCTCGACCTCTTCCGCGTATTTTCTTCGTGGCTGCGGATCACCATCGACCGCGTATCGACTAGCAACGTGTCCGACGAGATTATGGAGAAAGAGGCACTTCTGGACACTAGCAAAGTGCTTCAGTACGTAGAAGGTTATCTGGTCAGCAGTCCTTTGGCATTATATTTTGAGAAGCTGCCAAAGGAAATCTGGGAAGACGACCGGGCAAGCATCCAGGACTGGAGCAAGGTGCTAGACCAGGTGGATCAAGAACTGAAGCAAGAAGAAGCGGGCAAGCCCTTCAAGAAAGCACTGCCGCAGCTTGGATTCCTAGTGGACCTTCTCACCGAGAGGACAGGAGGTGTCTTGAAGAACATTGCCGAGGCTGAGAGACGGAGTGTGCGCTTCGGTGCGGCGGCCAAGTTCGAGCTCCAGCGCGGTGCTGGGAAACCGGAGACCTTCAAGTTGTTCGACGGAAGAATGCGTTCTACTCACAAGGACGTGAGTTACACAATCCTCTACCAGCTGGATTTACGCACCACTAATGCTTCAGATCGACAGGATAATTCTGGCGCCACTCTGCTCACTGCTGCTGTCTCGGTGGAGAGCCCTCATATACTATGGATGGGCGAATTCTGCATCGAGATCATCAACGGTATCAGCCAGATCAACTCTACAAAACTTGGTCAGATAGACCTAGGTACCAGCCCCATCATCGACGTCAAATTCCTCAACGAGCAGCTCTTGCTTGTATTATGTCAATCCGAAGGCAAGTCTTGCCTCGAACGAATTAATCCTCCTAGGTCCACGGTATACTGTGTCTTGAGAAGAGTATATGCATCAGCTGACAGCCTCCATACAGGCGAAAAACCACGGCTTGTTATTGTGCCATTTGGAGCAGACACTCCATCAGCCTGTTTAGAGAGGGCCTTCCCTGGGAACCTGGCTGACTTTGAGCCCAGGCAGATGAGGGTTCAAGAGGCGAATGATTATCATGGACAGGTTCCCCACCGAGTGTGCCTTTTAGGGAAAGATGAGGTCAGTTATAAGGTGTACACTCTGATACGCGAGCGAGAGGAGCTCGTTGAGCACGCAGCCGGCTCGTCTCACGGGGAAATGACATAGCTCGCCAGAGGGCATCATAGGTTTTTAGGTACACTACATTTACTCTCAACCAGCCAGTCCATGAAGTTCGGTATTTGCCTTGTCACTCCCTCGAAATTACGTAACATTTGCCAGCAGCTGAGACTGCGTTTTGTCCTGCACCCGTCTGTCCGTCCTCTCGGATACCAGCAGTTGAAGAAGGCCCACGAGGAAGTCCGGCCATTCAAGAGCAGACCATCCTCCCCAAGAAGAAGGATTCATAAGAAGAAAAGAAATAAGATTAGTTCATTACAACGGAATCATGTCCCAGTCCTGTTGTACCTGAGAACTTTCTCAAGTCGTAAAACACCCGAAAGAGGCAAGAAGAGAAGGAAGGGAAGAGAAAGGGGGTCCAGAATCACCCGCACACGTCCATCTCCATCGACATGAACTGCCTCCTCACACTCTCCTCCAAAGAGCTCAGCCTGGACAAGCCAACCCCAGCAACCCACGCCCCTTTCGCACGGTTCTCTTCCCGAGCGAGACCAGCCCTCCTGCATGCACCTCGTGAGCTCCTCCAGTGCAAATATCCACTTGTGACACTGCTGGCGTTCTCACCATCATTATCTCTGCCCCTCTCCTCCTCCTTCCCCGTGCCCCATCCCAGAACCTGGCGCCCGTAGACAGGGGGGTCCGGATCCGCGGAGATCGTCATGACTCTCCAGTTCCAAGCGAAGCCGCCCCCTCCCTCCGCATCCTCCGACATGGACCCGAAGGCGATCCCCATGGCCTCCTTGACCTGCCTCGCCAGGCGGCTCTGGACAATGGCCGGCTCGACGAGACAGCTGTCGCCGCTGTACAGCGGGTTCTCGTCACGCGGGACGAATACCAGCTCCCGCAGGCCCGGCAGCCTCGCGCGCAGCAAGGCCAGGATGTCGACGAGGAGGGAGCTCGCCATTGCGGACCGAGCCATGCCTGCCCTGCCGCTGCCGATGCCGATGCTGATACCCCTGCCGTTACAGGCACTGCTGCTGCGGCCGTCGTCGTCGTACACCCAGAACAGCGCGTCGTTGATGGCCACCCTCTCGACATGGGCGAGCTCGGCGGGGTCGCAGAGGGCCAGCACGGTGCGCAGCTGCGCCTCAGAGGCCATGAAGCCGTCCCTAGGGCCGAAGTAGAGCGTGTCTGCGCCTGGGTCGAAGAAGATCTGTCCTGGGCCGCGCGTGATGCCGAACGAGAGGCGGTACCGGCGGAGGGCCTCGCGGCGCGACTCGTGACAGGTGTGGAGGTTAGCTGGGATGGGAGCTGGCGAGGAGCAGCCTGGTGGAGGGGGTGACGACGATAACGACGATGAGAATGAAGGTGATGACGAGGAGGTGTCCTGTGGGAAGATCGGGTCGGAGCCGCACCGGATGGAGACTATGCGTGGGCCGGGTAGGTTGTAGGCCCAGATCTTCCACCTGAGCTCAGGTGGTAGACGAGAAAACGAGTGCTGTGTGCGTGTGTGAGAGATAGAACGCGTGCTAGTTGGGTGCGAGGGGGTGTAGTTGTGAGGAAGGATATAGGGCCTTTGTAAAGCTGGCGGGTTCTGACCGTTTCTTTCCGCATTGAGGATGAGGTACTTACAAAGGTCCTTGCCTGCTGGGCCTGGGGAGACTTGTGCTTCGTCATGGCCGTGACGAGATGTTTTCGCGGGGCATAAAGCTGCTGCTGCCGACACCTGAGGCTTCAGCCTAGTCACCGAACAGGAGGTGAGATGAAGAGGTTTTGATGTGCTTGTTTACTCTTCAGCTTGAGATTGGGAGGCTAGCTGAGGGTTCATATGACTCGAGAGGAGAAAGAATTCGAAAAGAAGAATCTGTACTTATACTCAATCCATCATTTATACGCAGTGTAGCCCTTTTGGTACCGATGAAAATGATCCAGCTGAGAGATTTGCAGATAAAAAAAGAGACCAGGGGAGAAGGAGAGGAAGGTTGCAATTGACATCCGAGACACAAATTATCGAGGCGGTCTAGTTGTTGCCCTTTTTTTCTCTTTCTCTTCCTCACCACTATGATGCTTGTTTTCTTTCGCTCACACAGAGCGGCCATGTATATGGACCAAGTCCACTAGTGGAATGGGCGGGGAGTAGGTAGGCTGCCAAGGTAGATAGTACAGAAGTATACCTCTCTCAATGCACTGCACGCCAAGCTCTGAGGGAGGATAAAAGGTTTTCCTTGGAGAGCGGCCGCTGTGGCGGGTGCGGAATTCCCGATGTACATTACATCGAGCTGCTGGCTGGTGGCCGTCGTCGACTACCATCCCCAGAGCCCTGACTCTCTCTCTCTCTCTCTGCTCTCTCTTTCTCTCGCTCTTTTGCATGAAAGACAAAGTCTTCGTCTCCTGGCGTCACTGGGTACGCTCCCCCCCCCTGTCTCCAAAGCTCCGCGAAACAAATACAAACATCTGATGATGATCATGAAAGATCCACGTTTGTGTCACACTTCGGGTTGAGTGACCGCAACTTTTGATACGGATCGACGTTGACACACACAACTGCCTACAAGTGGGTTGATTTCTCGTGGTTTCTTTTCCCTCAGCTCCGACATCACTGACCCGGCCGCCTGGTAAAGGGCCGAAAGTTGACAGGAAGAAAAGAAGAAAGACGGTGCTTCCGTGTTCGGCGAGACACGGCACAAATCATAGCATCTCACATGACCATGACGACTTGCGATGAGGAGTCACTTCTCTTGAAAGTGGGAGAGAAGGGGGTTGGGGAAGGCACAGACATGCTTTTCACTGCCGGGGAGAGCCTGTTGCACAATGAACGACCAGCCAGCGACAGGGACCAGGTCTGACGCACGGGACAGGATATTCAGAGACAAGAAAGGAAGCGCACACCCTCTCTCAGCGGTACATTCCATGTCTGCATCTTCCCCCTCCTCCTGTGTAACATTTGAACGTGTAGAAAAGAGCAAGAGCGTAAGGGGTCATGAGACGTGATCGAGAGCGCTGCCACTTATCCGGGGGTTCACAGTGAATGCTAACGACTCTCTAAATCCTCGTTTCCAGACTGGCGGGACGAGGTGTTGGCCAAGACTGTAGGCTTCCGATCCGAACAACATGAGGGTGGGTCGTCTGGACCAAAGACAGGTACTTCCCTCTGCCTAGGAGGCACTTGAGCAAGCCATGAAGTCAGTATCACACAGCAGATTCGCTTATCTCATACCTTTATGTGAGATCATCTGGAGCAGATCCTCTGTGGACAAAACGATTGGTTTAGGCGGGTCGGGAGGCTTGAAGGTCTCGCACAGTGAGACTCCCAGATGGGCAGCTCCGATACTGTCTTGTGTCTCAGCGGAGACTTCCCAGCCTCGGGTGCCTCGTCGCTTCTGCAGCGAGCCGCTAGCGTTAACTCAAGATACGTCGAGGCGCACAAAGGTGGTAGGAATCCCATCCTTACCCCATGTGTGCGACCGGCCCATAACAGCAGGAGCCCGACACATGAAGCCCGTCCCAGCTGATGGCCCATAGAAGACCACTGCAGCGAGGAAAACACCGCCGTTGTGATGAAGGCGACGGAAAGATGTGCAAGATTGGGACTGCAACTGCCCTTTCCAAGCAGCCGCGTGTCTCTGCAACAATCTGCAAGTGCCGTCACAACAAGCCACCCTCGAGGAAGAAGAAGAGTGCGTCGTGTGGGTCACTGCTGCGGAACCGACAGAACGTACGACGTGCCTTCTCACCTCAAATCGAAATTCCGAGCCAGGCGAAGGGGGAGGAAAGCTGCAGATAGTCGGGACCATCGTCCTGGGATGGAAAGTACCGACCAGTACTGGAGAGTGGTAACGGCGTGGGCAGACAGCAGCCTCATCAGTCCAAGAGTGGCCGATAACCCTAACGCAAGACCATGACTTGAAGGTTGCAAGGAGCCACCTCGTGCGAGCGACCACATATGTCGACCTGCATACAGGGGCTGGTCAAGCCCGTCGATCTGCTCCGAGTTTCTTCGGGACCTCAAGCAACATTTGTTGGGACACCCGTGCAAGGAAGGAGACTGTAGCTACGAAACAAGGGGGAGACAGTAAGGCACACGTGTTGAAATCGTGGCAGTCCTCGTCCACAAACCTCACGATGCTGTGCGAGGGCTCGTGACACCCAAGAATTCACCGAGGGGGTCCGGAGGTGGCCGCCTCACGACTGATCTGTTATCCGTCCAAGTGTTCCGATCCCGGTGCCAGAGAGAAGAGGAGGCCGGACAGGTTGAGCCTGCCGTCCATGGCTGATCGACAACGAGTGTGTCTCGGGCTCATGCATCTCGAGGGACATCTCAGGCCCAAGTCCATGAGGCCCCCTCCAGCGTCTGTCTGTCTGTCTGTTTGTGTCAAGATACGTTTCGAAGATAAACAGAGCAAAAGGGAAGTTAGACTGAACATCGGGCCTGACGATTGCCTGCAGGGAAGAGGAGGCTAGAGGTCGGAAACAAGGGGGAAGATCGTTCCAATGTCGGCAAGACGGAGGCTCGGGAGAGATGCTAGTGTACAGATTAATCGGTATTCTCCGGTTCGAAACACTTACATGCCGCCCTTCTGCCGTCTGTGCTGGCCAATTGTGAGGTTGAGGCTCGCGCAGGAAATATCCACTGCTGCTGCTACTGTAGTTGTGTTGTAGTGTAGAACAGTTTGAGTAGTACTATGGCGGGTGGAAGGCGAGGAGGAGAAGGCGGAGGAGGGAGGATGGAAGGACGACGTGGTGTGGGGGATTGGATAAGCTGGAGCCGCTGTGAACGAGGCTAATCCCTGAAGGTATAGCGCGATGGGCCTACCGCGTGTCTTCTGATTGGATAGAAGGCGGAATAGAGTTAAGCGCCGGGGTATCCACCAGCAGAGATACCCTACCCTGGTGCCGCTAAGAATATCTTCCACTCAGAACCTCTTCTCTCCCGCGGTCACCAAAACGACGCATGCACTGCTTGTCCAATCCGAGCCGGCCTCCCACCCCCCTTCAATGAGACTGCCCATACTACTATGTACATACGCGCCGACAAGTGCACACAACCCACCCTGCTGGGGTCCATTGATGGACATCCGTCTTCCGTCCTGCGTCCCTGCAAGTGTCTCTCCCAAAAATAACCAACCTGCGCGCCAAAAGCGTAAACATGGTGGTGGAAGGTAGTATTTCATCCCGTCTCGTAGGCCTGGTACGGCACTCGACCAAAGGCGCGTATGGATAGCCTCGAGGTCGAAGACGTGTGTGTCCAGCGCTTAATCCTCGCCCTTTGGCCATCGCAGCAGAGAAATATATTGCAGGGCCCCCAAGATTAGAAGTCTAATCGGATCCACGTTTCGTATTGTTTCCTGAGTTCTCAGAGTATCTCTTTATTCAACTATTCTTGCCTTTCTTCTGTTGTATTTTCTCTCTGTGTCCTGTTCTCTCCTGCTCTTCTTTTTATTCTTCTCCTTCGTCTAGTCCTGGTGTCTGGGTTTTCACTCTTGCAAACAAAAAATCGTCACTCTCATTCGGTCTCTCCCACATCTTCATCGCCACCATGGAGGCCAGCTCTTTCAAGAACCCTGCCTCTGTCAAGCACGAGGCTGCCTCATCACACTTCGAGGTGGACGGCAACGACCTCTACCTCCGGAAACAGGCCAGGGCTGTTGCTATGATCGATGCCGTCAGGATAGGCATCACCACTCTTGCCCTCCTCAGCGGCGTCGCCATCCTCGGCTTGTCCGGCAATGCCCTTTCTGTCTACAACTCGACACGCCTGTCCGAGGCCAGCTGGCTGTCGCTGTGGCCTGCCAAGTTCGACCTGCGGCCCACGGTGGCCCTCGTCGTTGGTAGCTCCATCGTCACCCTCGCCAACATCGCCGGGCTGTTGTGCAGCAAGGTGCCACATGTGAGTTTTCCCACTCTTTTCTTCCTCCCACATCTCTCTCTCTCTCTCTGAGGACTTCCCATTGACCGAATGGCCCCGTCCTGGTTTTCAGATCCGCAACAATACCCCCTTCCACACACCAATGATGTTCGCCGCCCCGTTCCTCGGGTTCGCCGCCGCCCTGATTGCCATCATCTTCTTCTACGCCATCAACGCCTCCACCACCGTCGACTCCCTGCTTAGCTGGACATGCCGCTGGACCTCCATCTCCATGTCTTCTGCCCCCTACTTCGGCACACTGTGTCATGCGAGCTGGGCCTCCGTCGTGCTGGCCGTTGTTCTCGTGCCGCTTGAGGCACTTGCCCTCTGTGCCGCCGGCTGGCAGCTCAAGACTGAAAGACACACTATGAACTACGCCTCAGCGAGGAAGGGTAGCCAGAGCCCCGGTGCATGAGCAACCCTGCGTGGTAGCTGTGGAAACGATCGGGGTAGATGATAGGAGCATATCAATGGTGACAGTCTAAGGGGAAGAAGATACTTCAGGTATGGATGGAATATGCTTGCTCGCTTGACAAGCATCACGAAGAATGAGGTTAGGTCTGGTATAATCTGTACTTCAGCAGAGGGCTCAAAGGGGGCTTGATGTGGTTTTTCAAATTTGTTTTCTCTCTTTTTTTTTTTTTTTCACCTCCTCAATTCTCATATCTATCCTGGAGTAGAGACAAAGTGCAAGCCTGGTATCATGTCTCAAGGCGTATAGGCCATCATACAATTGATTTATTTTAGGTTAAACGAACATCTCGCAGAATGTCGAAACAGCATCACTCTTCATAGCAATCTGATTGAGCCGCAAGTTCTTTTGCCTAGATCAAATAGGACTCTAGATTTAGATTGTCCTTTCCCGCCCCTAGGTCCTACACGCAGAAGCAGTACCGTGTGGGGAAGGTGCCTGGAGACAGCCTTGGAAAAGTATTAGATCATAATTAATACATATCAGATTGTCACATGACGATGACTTCAATCCCGTATCCCATCACCTCAAAACTGCTCATGTTTTGTTCTTGCAGTGAGCATATGCAAATCTTGTCGCTCTCACCCACTCTCGATCATTCTCCCTCTCTCCCCCATCCCTTCAGGCTACCCAAGTAGGAATTTGCCGTTCCATGCATGCTGAACCGTCCCCAAGGGTGGGTCATATCGGGGCGACCCGAACCCAGATCTTTTCCGTACATAAACCACTCTTTTTAAGCGTCTTCTTTTCCTCACTTTTTTATGTACTTGAGTAAGTACTTAGTCAATCCAATCCATTCTTTCAATGCTCACAAGAATCATAATGTCTCTCACGGTTCATGTCAAGGAACGGCTGTTTCCAAGGTTCTTCTGCCTGGCAGCACAGTTTGATTTGCAATTACGCAACCGATAGGTCCGAAGAGTCAGATAGTATCAAAACAACATAATGATAGAATGCAAAAGTAAAAGAATGGTTATCTAGGTGAAAATAAACCATACATAAAATGGATTCATCCAAAGGTTGCCATCGGTAAATGCTCAGAAATACTATGAAAATACATGACGGGAGTTTTGCTCTGGTGCAATCCATGGATGGCCCCACATGCCCAGCCCTGGAGGTGTCCACAGCAATCCACTCTGTCCTGCAGCATTCTCAGTGGAGCAATGAGGCTCAACTTAATCATGATGTCGACTTGTCTTCTTTTCTTCATGATATGGGGATCGGGGATGAAATCATCTCAGCTGTGCTTTCGCAAGCAGATAATCACTATGTAGCTAGTGAGTATTTTGACAGCCTTATCGACGTATTCTCGCCCTCCCCCCACTTTCCCTGAAGGTGTGTGCCTCGAGATTTGGGCTCCCAAACACCTACCTTCAAAAGGGAGCGCCGATCCAAAACGGGACTTTAGCAGTGCCGAAGTATTCATGCATTGTCAGGTCTACACTGCTTCAATAGTTCCAAGCATAGAGCCTCTTGGAACATGTACAAGGCAAATATTATATGCTGGCGTGGTGATGTGCAGTCAGCGGTCTGCATCATGGAAAATAAGGCTGTACCCCTTCTTGCCAGCTTCCGAAATCACATCCCTCATTTCGAATCAGCACATGAAGAATATAGGTGACATTACTAGCCGAATAGTCTGACTGCATATGCAAATGAGTGTCTTCAGTGCTACAAAGCAATACGAAAAGGTCCGCCTGCATGCTGCGCCCACGTAGCAGAGCTCGCACCCACCTGGGCAGGCTCCAACGTCCCCTGCCCTTTCGGGCGGACCCTGTGCCTCTTAAGAGGAAGACCAACTGGGTTTGCCCCCAATAGAATTAGTTTGCTTCGCCTTGTTCTCAGCCTGGTTCTCGGTGATCACCGCCTTGACTGCTCGGCGCTCCGTCTCCATGATATCAATGTGATTACCCTGAGTAGCACTGTGACGGACGATGTTTTTGTCTGTGTAATTACGCAAAAAGGTTTTAGTACAAGATATCTCTGAATTAGGCACATATCACTAACTTATGACGCGTTCGTCCCTCTGATTATCGTCGAGTGCTGGTGTGCGGGCTTGTTGCTGAGCCGGCTGCTGCCGATCCGTAGCGATAGGGACTATCGCAACATTAACTACCAGCTTCCCATGATTGCAGTGGGGAAGCAACAGCTCATTCTCTTGAAGCTGGCGTCCTATATCGGGAAATTTGACCGAGACAGTGCCGGGGGGTAACTGAAACAATTGGCATATCTTCTCCGTGATGCTATTCTCGTTATCAGTCTTGGAGAGGGGTATAACCTGTGTACTGCTACCAGCCGATGAGGACCCTGGCAGATTCAACAATTTGTCAGTTGGAGTCTGCAAACAAATTTGATATAATCAAATCTCTCCCGAGAGCGCTTACCGGTCTGAACCTCAATTTGGGCAGACATGATGGGAATTCAAGTGTCGTTGTAAGGTTATGTTCTGCTGTGGAGCAATTGTAGCTTGTGTCTTGGAGGGCAGAGAAGGCTGGAGGAGATAAAGACTGGAGGTTTTCTTTGAAAATACAGACGTAGATACAAAGTGTTTATAATTGTAGCCCATGGATATCCCAACTTGCATTTCTGAACGTCCTGCCGATATTTCCGCTCGGCTCAAAGCCTCGTATGCCCCCGAGGACAGCAGAAGGGTTCTTCGTGCATTGGGTTGCTGGTTCACATGATGTATAGGCTGCGAATGGTTGCCAATCATACCCAAACCAGGAGCATCCAGCCGACACCGAAGAAGGTGGTTGTGGTGGTAAGAGAGAGGAGACGGAGAGGGGGTGATATCGGTGGCGCAATCTCGGAGCCTCTAACCGGTTTGAACAATGGGACAAGAGTGATCATCATTTGGGCCAGGTTGTGATCTTGATGCAAGTTGAGAATCAGATGATTGAGAAGCCGTTTGCCACCTCACCATTCCTGCGCCTTTGAATAGCTGGAAACGAGGAAGCACAAGAGACGAGACGGCTTCGAGGTGGGTGTGAAGGCTCTATACTTTGATATAGGAAATCACAGCATAGATTGATAGGTCTGGTGAAAGGAACCAGTTTACAAACCACTACCAATAATGCAAAGGAAAAACACAAGTCAGTCCCTCAAATGTACGAGCATGCTACGGGGAACCGTCCCGCCCAGAATCAGGTTTGTCTGACGACTGTTCCCCAGAGCCCTGTTGCCTGTCAACTCTGCCGTAGTCGACAGTGCCAAGCCTTCCAGTGCCATAATGCCGTTCACCTGCTCCGCCTGCTCCCACGCCTCGTTGTCCTGAAGCACCAGGCGATGATGGGTAGCCTCTTCCGCACTAGCACTACAGGTCGTCTCCGGTGTCGCCGTGTGCAGTTTTAGCTCGGACTTCTGCATACCCTCCACCATTTCCCCCATCAGGCCGACTTGAAGCACATTGATCCTGACGAGCAAGTCGCCCCGGGCCCCGTAGAGCCGTTTTAGGATATCTCCCAGATGAGCCTCTTCTGCCTCTCGGCGGCCCAGTGCGTGTAGACCCTGCCATAGCGCGCTTCTGCGCTGTCGTGCTACCATGCCCTCCAGTATATGGTTAAGCTCTCCTGCGACAGCATATATATGCTTCAGAGCTTGGTCGATGCTAGGGTTTTGCAACTTCGGCTCGCGCTCGACGAGGTGCATCGTGTCGAGTAGACTAGACAGCAGGCTGGAGGTGTTTGCGCGCAGCTCGGGTGCTGTACGCACCGCCTGACGCGCCCGCGAGACCATCTGCCATAGTTTGATGGCTTCTCCGAGCAGCTGGGCGATGGCTGCAGCGGAGCCGATTGCATCCTGGAAATCGGCATGGTATTCAAGTCAGTGCACAGACTCCCAGCGTGTTGAGTAGTGAGGCGGAGTAGTTGCTTGCCATGGATAATCTATGGAGAAAGAACAGAAAAAAGTTGTTGATCTGGTGATGAGAATTGATTTTGAATCACTCAGAGACTAGACGGACTGACTCTAAAGGCCGTTGCAGTGTCCGACAACAGAAGACATTCGCAAGGGAAGGGGCGGCGGAAGAGGGAAGAGAACACCAAGAGCGACCAGCACATTATGCAGAAGCAAATGCCACACAACTGCCCATATACTTATTTTTTTGCCAAATAACTCCACGCCACTGAGAGGCTTAGAGGCTTGCAGTGGCGGTACACATACATTGCTTTTGTGTTGTGCGGCACGGCAGGCGGCGGTTACGGCGGTACAAAGCACAGAGTGGTCGATATTTATCAATTCTCAAATTTCCGGTGGATTCTGTCTCTTGCTACAGCCACCCTGCTAGCCTGCCACCCTAGAAACGGAATGGCGGGCGGGAAGGAATCTGACCAGAGTGCCGGGTTTCACGGGACTTAGTAAGCGGGAAGTTATCGAATTTGGAATTCCGAAGACATAGAGGAAGGGTTAGGGTTGTGGTGCCTTCCTGGACCCCATCGACAACTGTGCTGCCGTGGAGCAGCATATGCAGACACTGGAGGGAGCAACCACAATTAACAACAATAACAACAACGATAACAGCAACAACAACAATCATATCTATTAGACCCCCTCTTCCTCTCTCACTGGAATAACTGCCTCCCTCCCTCTGGACCAGTGATGGACCAGTGATTCTGTGTTCAGGCGAGTGTGTACAGCCATTGGCGATAACAAACTGCATCTACTCTGAACTGCTCGTGCTGCTGAGAACAGCGGAACCCTCCTCTAGTCTGCGAGAGCGTCATGTCTATCTCGGCTGAATCATACTCTAGTGCTTTACCTGTCTCGCATATTGCCCTAGTTCCCTTCCTGCTCCATACATAGTCTAGCCTCGATAGTCTTTTCTCACATGGTGCGTACTACATTCCCTTATTATTTAGGACGCGATGCTGTTACAGTGATGCTGACCATAACCATACGAGGACCCTACAGCGTATTATGGCCGGTATCTGAGAGACTTTCCTCTCTGGTTTGGTCCCTTTTCTTCTTCCGAGGCCCCTTGTTGTCGGTCAGAGATGTCACCTCGATTCATGTTGAACATCCACGGAAGGGCTGTATTACGATACGTTATGTAAAGGTGCACCGTGCACGAAACGAGCTGGCTTCCGTCTCTCAGAAGCAGTGTCAACAGGTTCGGTTTCCCTCCGATATAGCCCTAGTTGTGGAATGGTTGTACACTCAGGCAGTCCACGGGTGAGAAAGGGGAGTGGGTCAGGCTGGTATGGATGGTCAAAGGAGCCGACGAGAAGGGCTACCGAAAGCTTGCTGGCGTTCGTTGAAATGAGGAACCAGAGCGGTGCAAGATTTGCCCAAAGAATTCAGGGCGAGCCCACCATAGTGCCTCTCCTTCCGGCAAGCCAACATGGCCACTGCAACCGGCACTCTCAGCCTGCAGGTCGGTCTCTCCGAAAGCACGGGGCCAGGATACAAGACACCCTCAGTATTACAGTGTCAAGGGGTGAAACTCCAACCCAAGGGGCTTTCAGACCTCCTCCATTCGGGATTCTCTGGCTTACGATGTTAATAGTCTGTCTGCAAGGAGGCCGGCCGGTGAGTGGACTATATGCGCCGTCGGTATCTTGCACTACCCTACACGTTGCGTTGTATGTGGGCTGAGGACCGCCATGCCTGGGATGCGGTGAGCTTCGAGGTGGTCAGAGACCGGCCTAGATGGTGATGGTGATGGTGATGGAGGGCAGCGAGTGGCCTATGGACGCCGTCGGCTTCAGCACCATTCTGCACGTTGCGCTGAATATGGACAAAGGGCCGATTTGCCCGGGGTGTGATGATCGCCACGGTGGTCAGAGACCAGCCATAGCGGTGATGGTGAGCGGCGGAGGGAGCGCGGGTTTGTGACAAAGATTAGCCAACTGGCCCATGGAGGGAGACATCGAAGGGGGTCTTTATCCCTCCCAGTTGCAACCCGACTATGGTAAGCTGTTTTGAACCAAGGCACTCCCTCGTCTCCCATCACAGCCATCAACCTCGCTATTATATCTCATACCCAGAGCCAAAAAAAGATCAAGAAAAAAAATCGAAGACATCGAAAGGTGCTGAGCGCAGACGACAACAAAATGGGCCTGTTTCTATCACAAGCAAAGCCAGGAAAGGGGAAAGCAACTGCCGCAAATGTCTCAACCATACCCAACGAGCAGATAGCCGTATTTCCAAAACATTCCGGTAAAGATCTACGGCTACGGTACAATGGCGAGAATGACAATCAGGCCAGACTAAACCTACAGGATCGTGCCAGTATGGAGGACTCAGGCTTTCCTTCTGCGAGCGAACGGCAAAGCGGTGGCTTAAAGCCATCACGGCTTCCAGGTGCAGCGAGAGAGCCGGATTCCTCATTCTTCAGCTCACTCGACAACCAATACTCCAACACCACTCCCAAGACCGACCATGATCGTGTGAGAGACCGGGCCATATCTAGCAACAGGATCTCACCGAGATCTTCTCGAATATCATCTGGCCCCGACACAAGCGGTACAGTCTATCAACAAGACAATTCTCAGTGGAGTGGGCAACGTAATGTAAGAACTTGAAATCTGAAACAAGCAAATTTTTCTACAGTCCCGGGCTAAGCTAAATAACAATGTTGCGCAGTCTACTGGAGAAGCCGGGCTAGTTGAGAGTATCGTGCGAAGTCCCTCGACCGGCGAGCCGGTCTTTGGGAAGGTCGTCGGGGTCCAGGTGAAAACTTTGCGAATCCACTCTCCCTTGCTGCTTGATGTAATGGGTGTGCCTCCCGCCAACAACCCTGCCCTCCCTCCAACTCCGACAAGTCTCCAAGAACCATACGAGTGGATCGTACATAACCGCAAGAGGCTGCGATCCCTAAGCCAAGGCGAGGCTGGTCAACACGCCAAGCTCTTGCTGGAATACGTGCAAAAGGAGGACTCCAGTACCTGGTACAAGATCAGCGAGATCGAAGCCAACAGCTGTAGAAATATCGCCTTCCGGGATCTATGCCTTATATACACACCAGGCTCGACGGTGTTCACCAAAGATGACGGTGGATGGAGAGCGTACAAGATTGGCACGGTCGAGTCCTGCAGGCTTTCGGAGCAGGAAGACTTTCGAATGAATTGCTATTACCTTGACTTTGATGAGACAGGACAATGGCTGGTTCCACAGCTCGAGGTGCTGTGCATACGTCCATTCTCTTCCGAACGATTGATCGAGACCCTAGAGATCCTGCCGGCCGAATTTGTCCGCGGTCAAGACTATCTCAGAAAGAAACTTTCTCAACGAGGTGACAAATACTGGAGATATCGACGCCGGCCTTTCTACCAAGAATACAAAGGAGATGCGTGGCCCCAAACAGCGCAGGATGTAAGAAATCCTCACCTTCCTCTCCTCCACCTTTTCCACAATTAGACCCCCGTGACCCTCCATAAGTACTTGAGACTGACCATCATCATTAGGATCCAGTGAAAGTCGTCGTTGACTACGCGACCGCCAGCAAGCACGAGTGGGACGGTGGGCGAAGCTCTACTCCCGTCCATGATTCTGCCTGTCGCGGTTGTCTCGGAGAGAGCCTGAACCTGAGACCTCACCCAGAAGGAAGCCCGCACGACCCAGATACATGTAACCAGCAGGATGCAATAACTGCTGACATATATGAAGACAACTTCTATGGTCAGCTAAGCTTCTGCCCTTCCAAGATCTGGGCTTTCTCCCTGGGGCATATGTCTTGGAAAATGGTCAAGCCTGAGCAACTCCACGAAGTCAAGCGTCACCCGCAAGCCCTCGATCAGCTATGCCTGGACCTGGACAGTAAAAGATTTCTGGAAAATGTAATGCGCGCACATTGCACCGATGAACAAGTCAGTTTCAATACTGTCTCTGGGACAACCGCTGGCCTCAAAATCCTCCTCTACGGTCGGCCCGGAACGGGGAAGACCTTGACAGCCAGTAAGCCGCGTTTTTCAGTCCGCCCTCTCTTTCCGCTGACTCGATATATGTGTTTTGGTCGATCTGACACCTCAGCAAAGAATGCCTTTCTAAGGAATTTGGCGTGCCTCTCTACACGGTCACCTTAGGTGATTTAGGCATGGAGCCGGACGTGCTCGGGCAACGACTTCAGGAGGTCTTGCTCAGGGCCGCTAACTGGAAAGCCATCCTCTTGCTCGATCATACAGAACTGTTCACCTCGAAACGCACAAGCGGCTTTAGTTACACTTACATCGCTCTCATGTCCATCTTCCTTCATCATTTGGATCATTCTAAGGGGCTCATCTTCATAACATCCACCATCCGTAACCGGTCGGCCCTTGACCCGGCTTTTGAGTCACGCCTCGACATGTCACTGCACTTTCCCGACTTCACTGTTGAGGCGCAGAAGACTGTCTGGACCCAATCAATCGTCAACCTCCAAGGCCTTGAACACCATGCCAAAATGTCACTCATTGGTTTTGTGAATAATGAGCTTCCAGGGCTGGACGAAGGGGCCTATATCCACATGAATGGGCGCCAGATCACAAACTGCCTGGCTGCCGCCTTATACCACGCACAAGGGTCCAACAATCATACTGGCAACGGATTGACTTCGCAGCATATCAAGACAATGTTGAAATTGGGCAAAGAATTCAAGGATCACTTGGACCGAACGCTGGGCCTTGCTGGCCTGCCTACTTCCTAAGTGCGTAAGACTGGTAGTGATTCCTTCAACGCTTCGTTGATGACTCTCCCTGTGGCTTCATACATCAGTGTTACCTAGCTATATTGTTAATTTTCTCAATGAATGTGGTTTCCCTCTGACTGTTTCATCTTACACACAGCGTAAGTATTACGGCTTTGCTTGGGCTTCATCTAGCCCTAACTTGGCATCTCCGCGTAGGACGTCGTCCCTCTCACCATCCTGTTAAATCCATCAAGACTTCATCACCTCGGTCTAAACCCTGTCTTACTCTCGGGAGCACAGTTCTACAGCGATCATGTCCAGTGTCCTGCCACGGCCAGTACCCTCGCACGATAATAATCCGCACACGGACTTGCCCGCTCTTTTGCCACTCATCTCTCGTCTCGTTATCAGAGCAGGGACCAGCGAAAAAGATGCTTGGAAAGGGTGCGACGAGCGAGTAAACATAGCATGTAATATACCTGAAGAAGAGAGGAGGACACCAAATCTTTAGCTAGCTATCATGGACGACTAGTCGGCAGATGGCCAGCTACACATGAGCCGCCTCCATTGATGCCACCAATGGATGTGTCAAGAACATCAGGCGCTGTCTTTCTTTGTTCAGTCCTTATCCTCCACCCATTGCCGAGAAGGGATTTCATGTAGCGTTATCTTTGAGTTTGTCATGATGTCCTCAAAGTGGCTACGCTCGATTGGCACCCGGCGGGTCATGAAAACCTTGACCACGATTCCGTTCTCTTCGATAATGACTCGCAAGAAATCTCGAAACCCTTTAACGAACGGCTCGGACGAAGCGTCGAGATTGTCGAGATTATCGAGCATAATGAAGAGTGTCTTTACGCCAGCTCGACCGATGAGCTTCTTGAAAATCTCCCCGAGATATTTGGGTTGGCTAGCTGCGTCTGCCAAAGCGGATTTCGTCAAGCTGGCCTCCTCGCATACGATAGGGCCAGGGAATCTGTCCGTATAAAACGCCAGCAGCTGAAAGAGGAGGTGCTTTATTGCCATCTCCGGCGGTGTCTCTTGTATGGCATCACGGAAATGAGCTACCACGGTGGTACTTTTCAGATCTTCCGAAGTCCTTGGTGCTTTTATGAGCATCATCATTTCCAGGGTAAGGTCTGCTGACCAGGTCATGTTGTCCTCCGACCCATCATCCTTATCGCATCCATTTATCAGCACGAGGTGGGATGTCGGGCAGGACAACCAATGGTTTAGCTTATTCATATCGCTGTTGTTGAGTAGTTGTATGACGTATAACCCAGTTTCTTCGAAACGGCATAGATGATATTGTGTGGTGTCTTGGAGATTGCGAAGCTCAGGGAAGTAGCTATCATCTTCAAGCCGATTGCTCTCCGGGTTTGCTGTCCCATCAGGCTGAGCGCAGGAACCGCGATCCTTCGTCCGTCTTCGAATGTTGTCTGACTGAGCTGATCTCTGCATAGAAAGACCCTCTGGCATCAATGACATGAGATATTCGATCACTGTGCCCTCTGTGTGAGCAAATGCCAGCGTAAATCAGGAGGCGCCTCGAACTTACCGGGTTGCCCAGCCTCAAGACCGCGATCTAAGTCAATCAAGATAAGTTGTATGTTATTTTGGTGTCCAGATCCGTAACACACGTTCCCCTTCACTTTGAACTTGCCCCATGCAGACGGGCTCTGGCTCTCCATGATGGCATTCCATAGAGCCCACCGTGATGCTGAGGGAGGTATTGGTCGAAGAGGAGAAGGCAACGGCGCAGGGCAAGTAGTCGTCCTCAGGCACTTGTGGCACTGTCTGGATCTTGCAGTACATGACTTTGTCTTGCGTTGTCGTTCATGGTGAGATCAAGTGTACATGGCCACTGATGGCCAGACAAGGCTGGCGGCTACCAAGGAATCGATGTATGGCACTGCGCTGCGCGGGTTTACAATTACCCCACTGCATTTGATAGCCTGAACTGTATCTTCCCAAGCGCGTTAAACTGATTTGGGAAGGATTCAGGCTGACTTCTCCCACTGGCTCTTTCCTTGGTCAACCACCGTCTCACTGTGGCTGTTCACGGCGGACCCAAAGTTGCAATCAAGGAAACGGCCTGCAACGAGACATTGCAGTCTTGGATGTTGACATTCCCTGCGGATGATAGCGGACTCGCTGCTCTGATCCGAGGTCGAAGGACTGGATGGGAGAAGACCGGAGATCTGCCATCTGCCATCTGCAACCTGAGATCTGACGTAGTCCTGCAGGTCCCGACAAGATCAGCAACGAGTGAGGAGGAAGGTGCACGAGCTCACGGTCGTTGCCCTCTTGTTTACCCACTTATGAAGTCACCTCAGTCTCATGGGGACGTTGGTGCCCTCCAATAGATATCTTGCTGACTTTACCTCCAACCTTTCTCTACAGATAAGCTAGCAACCTTCCAGGACCTTGTCGCGCAGGCCCTCTAGACAGAAAAAGTGACCACGGTCTACACAATGAATCGATCAAGCTGTCTGCGCCCATCACAGATTTGAACCCTTTTTCTCTCTTCTGCTTAGTTCCCTCCCAAAAAAGTCTCCCGGTGTCTTCGAGGCATACAAGACGTGTTCAGACACCTGCGCAGACACACGCGGATACTACACTGCAGGATCAGGCCACGCCGAAGCGGGAAGCATACGGCGACCGGCGAAGTCTCCCTTCCGCTTTTGCTTGCTGCGATCGATTGATCGGCTTTTGGTTTTGCAGCAGGGCCCAACAACGGGAAGCCAGGCGGGCGGCCCCTTGCTTTAGTTGATACTTATGTGTGGTTCTCCCTTCAAGACACAAAATGAAAAGGAAGGCGGGAAACCAACAAATTGGTAGAAGGAGGGGAAACAGTCAAAAGTAAAGTTACACCATCCCGCGCCGCCACTGAGAAGAAATATGTTTTCTGCATAGCCTGTCAAAAGACCAAGATATTTCCAGACCCATTTATCCCGTCCCATCTTCATAGTGTGAAAGAAACTTCAACTTTCTTCTGGTCTACATATTCAGTTTCTCCACCACTGATAATACCGTAATGATCCCGCGCTCGAGAAAGGGCCAATCGCAAGAACAAAAACAAGTCAGAAGCAGAACCCGCTGCTGGACTTGACTTGTCAAGTACGACATACACAGCAACACACGGCGGGCCAGGGACCGGTGCATGAAACACGCGACCCGATTGTGAGCGACAGTCGAGCAAGCCACGGCTCGAGACACATGCGTACAGAGATATTACAGTACCACCCACAAACCGATTTCGAGTCCTTCCTACGTGACAGGCGAGCCGCCCTCTTTGCCCTTTCCCCCCAACCCTCCTTCGACTCTTGGGGGTTTTTAGGGCTTTACTACCATCTGCTGCTGCTGCTGGTGCTACCAGGGCCGCGTTGTTTTGCACTGCAGTTGACACCATTTCGTCCCTCCTGCTCTGGTAGTAACTGAAGAGCATCCTCTCGAAACCAAAAATTACCGATCAGATATCCCGGCAGCTGGTGGTCCTGTATCAACTCCCTAGCTTGACTTTCAAAGATGTCCTTCACAGAGCGGAAACGCGTCTCTGTAAACAGGCACCCATGGACTTTACCACAGGTCTCCGAGATGGACGAGCTGACACGGCCCATCGACCGCCCACCACCAGGAAACCTCAACAGACAAACAGCCAAGACGATGGGAAGGGCGGAGAATGCGAGGCGCAAGAATGAGTATTTCGAGGGCGCCTTCTCCGTGCGTGGGGACGCCAACCCGCTGCGCGAGAGAATGCGCAGCGACTCGATCGTGCTGGTGGAGCTCAGGACGAACGTGATCGTAAGGCCCGTCCACCATGTCGCGTTCCGAGGGCTCAAGGCTAGACTAGACATGTGTATGCTGACAAGGTCCTGTTTCTTGTTGAGAATCCAGATTGGCGACGAGTTCATCTTCATCACCGAGCTCAGCTCGAAGCTCGCAGAGAGATATCAGAGGCCACTCTCCTCGATCGCCGTCAACGTCCAGCACTCGCAGTGCATCTTCTTCTCCGGCACATTCGAGCCCGCCTACACCGCAAAGGTATCGGCTCTGGCACCCTATGTCCAACCTGCTACGAACCGACGCAATGCCTTCGTGCTGTCGGAGCACCTCCATGAGGCGTTGGGCGTCCAGCCGCAGCGGGGCCTCATCAGCTTCGTGACACTCCCCGAGGACAACGTCGCTTGTAATGGCAAGACGATCGCGCACGCCCTGGAAGACGCCCTGGACGGTGGACCCTATGCTATGGGCGTGATCGAGGAGGAGGGGCAGGCGAGCTACGCGTCGAGGAGGAAGAGGTTGAGTGTCAAGGTGAGGGGGAGGAACCCCACGAATCATATCTTGAGACGCGTGTCCCCAAGAAACTAACATGGGCGTAGTCACTTACCAATATCAGGACATCAGGGCGAGCCGATATGGCGGCTGGCGAGATAACTCCGCCGACCAGCGCCGATGACACCCCCATTGGCGAGGATAAACCTATCAGGATAGCGAAGCGCCGGAAGAGTTTTGTAGCAGGCTTGTTTGGGAGGGGTACGAGGAAGGAGAACGAGAAGCACGTATGTGAGGAGTCGTGAGCATCACTAGGGGGCTGTATGATTAGACGCCATCTGCAGCTTGTCAGCAGACAGGGAATTGAGTGTGATACGGGCTGGTCTCTGAGACATATGCACGCCACTGCATGATGAGCATTCGTTCAAGATATGGATTATCGTACAGCATGGTACATTCGCTCTTCTCTCGATGATGCCTTGAGATCCAAGACGGTGCCACAAGACGCTCGCCACATGATTCGTACGGTGAGCCTGCCCAGGCTAGGTCCCAAGGACCGTGGTAAGTGTGCCGGACGTGAGTGTCATCCTGAGTGACTGCATGCTGTCGGTCGCAGACCGCCATCTGGACTGATCACGACGTATAGTAGAGACCTCTGCGCGTGTGGTCTTGGACATCGAAATGGACATCGCATGGTTGGAGCCGGGACTCTGACCTGATCTGTTACGGCTCTAAGGCACTCTCTGATTTCTATCAGGGCCTATAGGGCTGTTTTGTCACTGATGCAGCTGCATTTTCCAACGAAGCGGGATGAATATGTGTTCCAGCTATCATCTGCTGCCAGGTGTCAGCTTGTTCTGTAGCAGTAGGTAGTAGTATATGTGTGAGTCCGACCGTCTACGCAGCTATACAGGCCATAGGTTCTTCCAGGCAGCTTGGGGTGGTCAATCCTTTTAGCTGTTGCAAAGTATTAGGTGTTTTTTTTTTGTTTTTGGCAGGGGGGGATGCCATTCACCTAGATCCTACTCTATGAAGTAAGTATGTTGAAAGCAGCGCCTACCCCATTTATATTGGAGAAATGGGCCGCTTGTGTTTTCTGAGTTTATTTGTTAGAATCTATGCTGGCTCTGATACCGGCACAAATCCTGGCGCAAATTCTCGATAGCTAGCCAGAGGGTCCTGGTTTGACGAGCGGCGTATGGAGATGAACATATGGTTAACAGATCTAGTTTCAGTGATTCTGGGTTTATGCCATTGAAGAGTTGGAGCTGCTTGGATTGTAGTTGAGAGCTTGAAGGGTTGGAGGGGTAGGTCTCAGATTTGTCGTCGCTTTCACCTTGGAATTTCTTGAGGTTTTCACTAGATACCAGCCGCACACGAACTAGACCCTTAACATCCTCCTCATCGGAATCCATCTTGTTGTCTTCCACAATCCTCGCTCTCGTCCTCTTGTGGTACTCAACACAAGTCTCGTTCTTTCCCGAGATATTTTCCTGGACCGGTGGTCGTGACCCAGGGGAGATGAATTCGTCTTGCTCGGCGCTACTTATCCTCCTGTAGCTTCTGTTGCAATTTTGACTGTAGTCTATCAGTATCGCTGGATCTGGTAAAATCGGAGAAAAGGCGGGCACCAAGGATTGCTCACCACTGGACTTCCATCCCAGTACTGCTTGTTGAGACGGTCTGACACCAGGGGCAGCTGGTAGCGTTCTTGTCGAGTGACTCTCGGCACATGAGACTCATGTCCACCAACTGGCGCGACGAGAACAATGTCTCACAATCTACATCTCGGTCGATCTCTGATCGAGAAGATCGTTCTTGCAGGATATAACGTCGTTGGAGAACCCGGCGACCACCTTTTTCCCCCTTGAATCTCCACTACAGCCAAAAGTCGAAGGCTTCCCAGGTCGGAATATTGGTCATGTATATCTTCTCAGGCTTGCCAGCTGCATCCTCTGGAACGCATTGCTGCTCGAAGGGCGCATCCAGCACATAGCCACTGAGGAGCTTCGAATGCACTTCGTTCAGCATGGCTGACATGGGCATCAAGGCTGAGAGAATTTGGCAAGTTGACCTCTTGATCTCGATACCCAATCCAGATATGAACCTCAGCCTTCCGATTATTTTTTGCCCAAAGAAGCCCCAGAGTCTCTGCAAAAACCGTGTCTGATCGTCTAGAGTGACTTCTATGTGGCCTTGGACGGTAGAGATTTGCTCGGCTGTCTTGTAGTGGTTTTTGAGAACTTCGTCATGATGGCGCTGTTCGTTGATGCTTTTATTTATTGAATGTAAGCAGTGAGATTATTCCTCTCTGGAATGATATGGTATTGTAGACTTACAGAGTCGTTGCTTGGAGCAGCGTGTTCAGCTGCATGTTGTCCATGCGAATTTGTTGCTGAAACTCATTGACCTGGTCTTGCTCGCACGTGAACTGGAGTTTCCTGGCACGCCTGGTCATCTTCTTCGCCACGTTGTCCGAGCCCCGGGGACCTAAACTCTTGGCATATTTCTCCATCCAAGCTTTAAATTCCTCAAGACTTTTGCGGATCTGTCCGATGACCCTGTAATGCCGTGACGAAAATGCTGTTGAAGGTGTCGGCATGCTGTGGGCTGCGGTAGACCTTGTCGACCTGCCGTATTGTTTGCTCCAAAATGGCGAGTCTCTGGACCAACTCCTGGTACTTCTTCGCGGAACCACGGTTATCGTCTAGAGTCGAGACGACGTCCTTGATGAGCAGGGCGATGGAGAGGAGGTCTCCAAAGGAGCCGAACGTCGGAGCGAACGACATTGCTAAACGCAAGAGATATAACCACGGATGTGCGATGCAGGTGCTTGGATTTGTGATTGTAATGAGGGAGGATAGGGGAAACAGTATCACAAAGTACACAAGCTCGCTGCAGCCCCTCCTCGCATACGCTTTCAGCAGCGCCGGGCAGCATAGCATGGTGGGTGGCTCGGCAGCCACTCGCTGAGCTCGTCCATTCAGGGCTGCAGGACCTCCCGTGGATGGCATGTACCATAGTATGAGTGTGCCTTGCACTGCCTCTATGCATATGCACGTCATCCATTTCACTTGACGGCGTCCCATAACGACCACTCAACGTCGGTCGGCCACATTCAGGTTGTGTTGCCCGTTCGTTGGATGTGCCGTGCCGTACCATGGCGAGTAACCCGCCGCCAAAAAAACATCAAAGGGTCTATGACAGCTTCTTTTGTTTAAATATATATTTATATGCTTAGCAGAAGCTGGTCAACGTGCAAGGCTTATGCTCAAGCACCATTTGGGATTCGATGGTCGACACAATGTTCGACACTCAAAGCTTGTTGTTCAGACAGATCAGGAAGGGGCCTGTCGGTACACCATAACCCTAACCCTTCTGTGGCGCTTGTCCCGTTCCAAGGATGTGCACAGTCCCATCTGAACGTTGCTCCTGGATGTGCGGTACTTACCGGCTCGCGACTGCTTGCACTCAAGTCCAACCCGACTGACGTCTTCTGTCATTTGCGCCTTCCGTTGTTTGCTCGAGACACAACCACAGCTCACACCGTCTCGTATGACAGCTTCGTGCGATTCTCTGAGAGAGAGAATCACAGGGAGCCAAAAGCCAAAAGCAAGATCCTGTGGCCGAGTTAACATCACCACAGGCCCACACCGGAATACAAGAGCAACGCAGCTCTGATCTCACCACGCAGTCTTCACTCACGTCGCGTCGCGTTGCATCGCATCGCAGTTCGCCACAATAAATTCAGCCTCTCAGAGACGAGACCAAGTGGAATTACCGTGTTGCGTATTTCGGCTCTCGACCTTCACGGACGCCATCTCGGCTCTCGTTTGGAGGCGAGGCTGCATCGCGTCTCATCTGGTTCGTAGCCACTCAGCTTGGTGGAAGAGGAAGAGGAATGCCCGCTTACCTGATATTTTCAAATTCTCAATCGCACAAGGTTCTTGGCCAGCCAACCAGCCGTCCTCTCTGTCTCGCCCAGCAAACTGTCAGCGTCGCAGTACAGCTACGGAATCCACAGAGACTTGACTTCTTCCTTCTTTTTCTTTCCATTCTCCAAATCCTTTGGTTCGCAGCCCCTCGGGGGCCGCCGGGACCGAGTTGGTGTGTGTAAGAGAGAAACCTCATTTCCCTCTCATGAGAAGGCTGTTTTTGATGGTTTCTAGGAGAAGGAAGGGAACCTGAGTGCTCAGGTCACGTCGCAGTTGTCACTATGGAGGTAAATGCTCGCGCGCCCCCTTTTCTAGATACAACCCTTTACTTGCTTGTGCTTTTGCGGCATCACAGTACATGATTTGTGGTCTCCCCCAGCCAGTCACAGACCTTACTTGGCAAGACATCACTTGTCAGAGTTGACCTGCTGTTTGTCTCGGCCGGGGTCCCGGCGAATGACCAACACTGCCTGCACCACCTGCGACAGCTGCAACCACTACCACCACCTCCTCGGCTCCTGTTCGTCATACCTCAGAGATAAGACACCTTCCGTACCTCCTGCATCACTTCGCTGCTCATCTAAGTTACCCCTTTCAACATGCTTCATGTCTGTCCAGTGGCAGCTCACTCTTGTTTCTTCGTCTTCTTATTCCGCTAGAGGCACAAGACTAGTCAGCATCGTTTGCGTCCTCCTGCTACCGCCTTGGGTCCAGTCAAAATTAGGCAGGGAAAGGCGAGAGTTGAGTCACACCTCTCTCCTATTTTCTCTCTCTTCTTCTGATTTTCCTTTCTTTGCCCCAAGCTCCATCCTCCTCTCAGCTCTGACCAGACTATTACTGAGCCACTCTGTGAGCCTGTACCACCATAAGAATGACAAATACCCTGCTTTCCCCTGACCCGTCTCCTTCGTGGTGGCCTCTGCGCTCCCACAGAGTCAGGCAAACTGCTCGGTAGTCGAACAGCAGCGGGTAAGGGCAGCAATTCTGACGAGCGTTGTGTTCGCCAGCCAACGTTTCCTCACCCTATGCTGTGCAGGCCACAGATGCCTCGGCCGTCTCGACCAATCCCGTTTGTCTACTGTGCGACCGCCTGTCGACGCTCCCGGCGATGAGGCTCATGATACTGTCCTCCCCGCCCAACGAGATACTCTTTGGTAGCCAACCGCATCTAGAGAAAAGCTGGGTCATTTTCTGGCCAACCTCGGGGCCTCACTGCTGGATCTTGCAGACATACTATCAGCTTCTCAGAAACACCCTTCCCGAGGTTACCGGCCCCTTCCGTCCGAGCCATTCATGATAGCTGAGCTGTCACTTTCCCAACTCTCACTACCAGCCAGGACAGTGGACAGGTGCCCGTCAAAGGCGTCAGTCAGGTCGTGAAGGCAGCGTGGACTTGAGCTCCCACGGCACTCTTCTTGTACCATCTTACGCAATACGCCCCGAGGTCTCGACTTGTCTTGTTATACTGAAGACGACCTGTTTTCTGCCGTCACATGCGCCATCCCCCTCCCCCCCCAAACAAAGAGACCCCCTCTGGTTGTTGATTATTTTCATTTTTTTCTGGTTTCCTTTATTGTTTCTCTTAGGCGTGTTTCGTCTATTCTTCATTTCCATAATGTCTCTTGATGAGGCCACGGGGAGCTCTTCTGCCCCAGGAACACCTCGGCGATCCAACGTCAAGTATGTCAGTGCAGCGGCGCTAAATCTAGAACGTGTCTATGAGCAGAACCGAGCACGACTACAGCAAAGAGATGGCGCTCTGTCACCAACGAGCGAGCAGGCTTCTGTCAACGCCGGAAAGGGAAAGCCCAGGCTGTTGTTGATGGGCCAGAGAAGGTATGTTTGAGAGGGAGAGCCCTCCTATCGTGAGAATTCAAGGCCATGCTGGATGCACCAGTTGACTGACTAGTGAGCAGAAGCGGAAAGTCATCCATATCAAGTGTGGTCTTTCACAAGGTACCACCAAACGAGACACTATTCCTCGAGTCGACAGTGAGAATACACAAAGACTCAATGGCGTGAGTCCGCAGGCCTTGCAAGAAGATGAAAAGAAAGGGTGGCTCCTCTCACAGCTGGCAGAGACTGACTTCCGCGGGGCAGATCGTTCATGGACTTTCAGGTCTGGGACTTTCCCGGCCAGATCGACTTCCTCGACAACCCCAGCTTCGACATCGACGCCGTCTTCGGCGAGATTGGCGCCCTCATCTGGGTCATCGATGCGCAGGACGACTACCTCGAGGCTGTATCCCGCCTTAACGCCACTATCTTGTACCTCCAGCGCAACTACCCCTCTATCAACATCGAGGTGTTCATCCACAAGGTGGACGGGCTGTCGGACGACTACAAACTCGACATCCAGCGCGACATCACGATTCGCATCCAGGACGAGCTGTCGGATGAAGGTTTCGAAAACGCCCCTGTGACCTTCCACCTCACATCCATCTACAACCACTCCATTTTTGAGGCATTCAGCAAGGTAATCCAGAAGCTGATCCCGCGCCTGGGCCAGCTCGAGGCCATGCTCACGAATCTGTGCCGCACGTGCCGCTTCGAGAAAGCCTATCTGTTCGATGTGCTGTCAAAGATCTACATCGCCACGGACTCGGCCCCAGCCGACATGGCCAGCTACGAGATCTGCTCCGACTACATCGATGTCATCATCGACGTGAGTATGGTCTACGGCAGCTGGTCCCGGAGCAAGGCCCACCGCGACCGGCTCGAGGGTCCACCCTGGTCCCAGAAGCTCGAGGACCAGGTCGCCGTGTCCTTTGCTGAGAGCCACATCGTCGTCAACGAGGGCCTGCGCCCCATCATGCTGCGCGAGGTCGACCGCTACCTCGCCCTGGTAGCCATCATGAAGGAAGGGAGCTATGAGAAGATGCCATTGGTGAACATGAACGTCGATGTGGTTGCCAAGGGGCTGACAGACTTTTTTGAGGTGACGAAACGGGGGAAGTGAGGATTGATGTGCAGAAGAGAGACAGGTAGAAGGGGATGGAAAAGGAGGCCAAAACGAAGACGAGAAAACAAACAGTTATTTTGATGATGAAGAGACCCGAATCTCTGGTGGGCAATGCGCATTCGATGGGCGGCATTTGGATTACATGTACAAAGACAGTTTTATAAATGTGTATTCTTCCCAACCCCTTTTCATTTTTCATCTACTCTCTCTCTACATGAGACCAATGAATCCTTGTCACAATAGTTCTCATGTTATTTAACGAGTCTTTGCTTGAATATTCATCATGTGGAAATTGCTGACATATGACTTTGATATTGTACAGGTGAGTCTAATGTTATGCTTGATCTTACTTTTTCATTTCATCGCGTGAGCAATTGGTATAATGTAAGTTGTCTCTTCCTTTTTCTCCTTCTCTTTTCTTTCTTCCCCTTTCTTTTCTTTCCAAATTCTTTCTCTTCTCTCCCAAATCAAGTCTTGCCACCACCCTCACGACCTCCTGTAGACCCCATCCCAATTCCCTTCGCCCTTCCTCTCAAGACGCTCTCCACCGCCCTTCCCACGGCATTCAAATCTCCCAAGAGCGAAATATGCCCTTTATCCGTACTCACCCGACCTCCTCGTACAATCTGATACCCAGCGGGCGGCATAGCGGCCCGGCTGAGAACGACGCCGTCCCCGGAGCCGAAGACAAGGTCGTCATAGACATCGGCGCAGGGAATGGCTTCGCGGCAGGGGACTCGGGTCGCGTAGACAGTGGGGATCTCTTTGCCGTAGATAACGGCGATGGGCGGGTAGATGTTGGCGGACTGGTGGGTGGGGTTGTGCTGCAACTCGGCGCGGAAGCGTTTGATCTCGGCGAGGGTGCGTGTTAGGTAGGCCAGGTTGCGGGCCTGGTCGGTGCTGGTGCTGTTGCTGCGCTGTGGCTGCTGCTGCTGCTGCTGCTGCTGCTGCTTAGGTGGGGAGGCGGTGCGGGTGATGGGCTGCTGGTGCTCCTGGTTGTCGGACGATGACGAGTCCAGCTGGGGCGCAATGGTTCGGTCCTTGACCAGCTTGCGCGGGGGCGAGGGGTTGGTTCTTCGGAATAGAGGGTCGCTGCTGCTGCGGCCGCGCGAGAGGGAGAGGGAGTCGGACAGGCTGAGGAAGGAACCCAGGGCGCTGGTGCGCTTGGCGGAGAAGGGGGGCAGGGCAGGGCCACCTACGCTAGGGCACAGCCTATACTTGACCCAGTCGTCCGGGTTGTAGAAGTCGATGTTGTACTCCTCGCCTGTCGTCCTGTCCACAAAACAAAATCCGTCCTCGGGCAAGAAGACGAAGGTGGTCCGCAACGAGAAGTTAACGTGGGCCGTGAGGACCTTTTCATTGAGAAGCACGGCATCCCCGTTGCGCAGGGGCCCGAGGATGTTGATGCACCGCTGCGGCGACCCAGCGTAGACGACGCCTGAGAAGAGCTGGGGTGCGCGGTTCACAGCGTGGCGAGTGATGATGCCGCCCAGGGAGTGGGCGATGACGAAGGCGCCGCTAGGCTTATCGCCACGGTTCGAAGGCAAGCTGCGCATGAAATCGACCAGCTTCTGGGAGAGGCGATGTGGGCTCAGCCGCCAGTCGTAGCCGTAGTCGTGAACCCTGAGCTTTCCGGTCCTGACGTTTTCGCACTCGCGCAGCCTCTTGAAGAGCCGCTTCGATATGTCGACGGGGCCAATGTTCTTGAGCATCCCAGACGGAATGATGGTCTTCTCCATCCTCTCCTCATCCTCCGGGTCAAGACCAACTTCTAGGTTCACCTTCCTCACTTTCAGTCCCACCTTGATCGGCACCCATAGCTGTCTGTGTGGCGGTTCCGCAGAACGAAGCACAGAACCTCTGTATCCGCCCATAATGACCAAGTCCCCCGTCAGAGACTCCAGGGCGCAATCCAAGGGGTCCTTGGGGCTTTTGATCGCCCGCGCCGGGACCGATCTGCTATTCGGGTCGAAGTTCAGCTCTTCCACCGAGAATTCACCCTTCTTCAGGGGGGAGCGCAGGTTGAGGGTATTCGGCATGCTGGGCAGCTTGAAGGAGGGTGGGTCAAAGGAGTCCACAATGGCCTTGAACCTGGAGTTGACCTGCTCCCGGATGTGCGTAAACCGCTGGTCATCCCCGAAACTCGACATGCGCGAGAGTGAGTGGTAGAGGATCGACTCGTCCGAGGTTGACCTCCTGAGGGCGAGGGATCGCCTGGTCGCGCTGGACGGTGGTCGATGGACCAGGTCTGTTCGGCCCTGCTGTTGCTGCTGCTGGGTAAGCTGTGGTGGGTGTTGCCGGGGACTGAGGGGAAAGCTGCTGCTATGCCTCGGATCCGGGCTTGGAGCTGCTGATGACGAGGGGTGTGATTGGTTCCTGGGGTTGGACGACAGATCCTTGGACTCGGACTGCGAGGTTGTGGTCAGGGACGAGAAGAAGGCCGGCACCGTGAGCCTGTTTGGTAGCGATGGCAGGGACAACGAAGGGAGGGCCTTGGAGAAACGCCTAAAGGCATCTGAGCCACCCGACGCCGAGCGCCGGTGTCGTGCAGCCGCCAGCGCGGTCCCCAGGGCTGGCCTGGAGTTGGGCGTGTCGGAGGGCGTCACGACGATCTCCTTAGGACCAGTCCTCCACGGCGTGGGCAGCTTCTCGAGCGACTGAGGTTGAGGAGGCGGTATTGAGGTCGCAGGAGGGATCCTAGATCCTGTCGGTATGGGCGTGTCCTCGCCTGAAGACTCGTCTTCTCTGTCTCCGTTCGCGCGCTCAAAATATCCTTCGGCAATCCTGTCCATAACAGCCATCTTCTCGGCAGCTGGCGTCTTGGGCGAGGTGAGGCGCGTCACCACAGGGCTTATGGCCGGCTCAATGAGCGACTGCGCATCATCTTCTCCATAGACGTCCTCATCGTCTCCCGAGCCATCTGTGGGTGAGCTTGCCTGGGGGAGCAGTTGCTGTCGACCAACTGCCGCAGCTGGCATCCTCAGGGGCTGCGGTTTTGGTGGGAACGTGGACGTGGAAGTGGGCGTGAAAGTGGTCAGTCTGCTGTTGGCTCCGTCGTCACGCCGGGCGACGGAGCCTAGGGTAGCAGGCTCAGCCATTGTCTAATGAAGCTCGCTTTCGGGGGCTTCTTCCAAGATGGTTTCACGAGCGGTCATCCAATTCCTAAGGCTCGTGAAACGTTTCTCGCGGCTCGTGGGTCGAAAGTTTATGGGTGCATCGGCAAGGCCGGCAGGGAGCGGATCTCCAGCAGGATTTTTAGTGTGTTTGGCTTGTAGAATAATTGACATGAGATTTAACAATGCAGATAGATATACACGAGCCAAGAAGAAGAACGGACAAAGAAGAGGAAGAAGCAGCTGGAACCAAAGTGAGATGAGAGAGAGGTAGTTGGTGATTGAGTCTGGGGAGGCTCATGTAGAAAACAGACAAGGGGGTCCGGCAGTGATAAAAGTAGGTAATGCTGAGTGAGATGTGATGGGCGGTAGGATTTAGTCGGTCTGACACTTGAAGGATCCGTTCATGAACCGAAAACAGCAAAATAGAAACCAAACAAAACCAACCAAGCGTCCCACCCGAGACAAAACACGGCTACCGCTGGCTGACAAGATTGGCTAAGAGCAAAGGAAGTAACCCGACACCACGGTACTGCCAATATACAATTATGTACATAACATATAGAGAAAAGAACAATTTTTGGAGGGAACTGGCCAATTGCCCGTAGGGGGAACGAGACGAGACCAGAACAAACGAAACATGGGCCACGAAGAAGGAAGAGATGGAAAGTACCACAGTGTCAAGAAGATAAAAATAACAAAGGCAAGGGGAACGGGGGGGCTTGCTGTGCTGGCGCGGTACACTGTCAGATGATGAATTACAACAAGGCAGGTTCGTTGGCAATAGCGGGTTAGCTCAGCCCACATGGCGTCCCCACTGATACAGGCAGGCACATATACACGCATAAGGCGACAACGAGCAAGGGCGGGGGAGAAACAGAGGGCATGGAGAGGAACAGGAAAACCCAGGAAGCTGCGCTCCAGCCTGAGTTAGTTGTAGAGTAGGGGTGATGATCTCGCCTATGGGTGGAGGAGATGTACAGCGTTGTAATTCAAAATTCAGGTACTCGAGTCGTTACATTGACGTCATATATGGGATTGACAATAGAAGCGTCAGTGCTTGTTGGCAACTGCAACAAACTCTCTACACTAACTGCGATAGGCTCTCAACGATGGGACGGGTAGTTATGTTGGGGGAAACCCCCATGTTGATAGCGTGTAAAGGACACTCAGACATATATCGTCAACACACTAACAAGTGCATACGTACATATCAAGAATTGAATGCTACAGTGCGGTATGGTAGTGCATATGCAGGCTATCATAGTACATGCAGGTGACAGCCGAAAGATGGGCACGTCAAGAACCAGCCAAGACCAGCACACATACATCACACACCCACAGGTTGCACGGCAGACTTGGCGTCCAGTAGAGAATCATCACTGATTGGTCGGTCCCTGAAAATCACCCTGTTGCTCAAAATCTTGCGGGGACCACAATTGCCATACTGGCAGACTGGTTTTAACTTTCGTTTGTGGCTTGCACGACAAGCTGAGGAAGAGAGGGAGGCTGCCTAATTGAATGCTGCCTACGTATCCGATAACCCCCCCCCCCCTCCCCCAGCCGACTTTTCCGGGTCGAGCCGGAGCCGAATTGCCGTAAAACCAGGGTCTGCTTTAAAGCTAGATCTTGGCCGTTCTAGAAGATGGCTTGTCTCCAGAACGTGGTGAGAGTGCGAAGCGGCCTGAAGAGCAGTGTGATTATTCATTAATGTACATTGATATGACGATCTAGGCAAGAAGAGAAAGGAAAAAGACAGGATAAAAGGAACCAGAGAAACAAAGAAGATCCCCTCCAAACTCAGGTGTCTTATCCTTTTACAACATGACATCCCAGCTGGGAACCACAGCCACACACCACCTCTAAGAAGATGGTCTCGGCGCAATAGTGAACTTACCATTGTCAATCTCTTTCGTCTTCTCCACAGCCCTTTGGAACCCAGGCTGTTGCTCCATCCGGTCGATGTAGGCAAAGAGCTTGGGGTACGTCTCCTTCGGGGTGCCCTTATCCCACTTGCCAATATGGTCGAGGCTGTCCTTGGAGGCCACCAGGCCGTAGCTCAGCTGGATGTCGGCCGCGGTCAGCTCCGTGCCGGTGATGAAGTCCCCTCCTGATGTTGCCAGCTGCTGCTCAAGCATAGCAAAGTGCTTCTTGATGTTGGGGAAAATCATCAGGGAGATGATCTTGTTGGCAATCGCGCCCGAGATGGGACGAACCAGGAAGGGCACCTGGTTCGATTTCAGTGCTGTCAAGTATAAATGTGTCAACAGCGAGGCATCTCATGGGGAGGAAGAGAGCGAAAGAGGTCAAAAAAGAAGAGCGTACCTGATAAGATCAAGTATTGGACAAGGACAGGCATGAAAGACCCCTCGATGTAATACATCAGGTACTGGTAGCGCATCCACGCCTCTGTCTCGCCGAGGAGCTTGCCGTCCTGGCCCTCCTTCCACCGCTGCGGCACGAGAGTCTTGGCCTGTCCAAAGTGGTCGCAGAGGTACGTGAAGATGAATCCGGACTCGGCCAGGACGAGTGGCTCTGATGAGCCCGGGACCGTCACGGTCACGACCGGAGACTTGCCCAGCGGGTGGATCTTCTCAAGCTCGGGAGGCGCCAGTCCGGTCGACTGGCGGTGATACACTTTGGTCTCATAAGGGACCTGCAGCTCCTCCAGAAGCCAAAGGATGGAGTGGGCTCGCGAGCCATTGAGCCTGGTACGTGAGATAGATGTCAGCAGCCGTGAGCAGGACGAGGGCCCTCGATGGACGCAATACTGACCAGTGAAGCGTGATCTTGGGTTGTTCAGCAGCCATTCTGACTTCTCAGGGGGGGAAAGAATCCAGAAAAATAAAATCAGTGATGAATATGTGAGACGTTCTTGTTTTGTAAAGGATAACGTCTGAGACGGAGGTTAAAAAGATGGGTTGATTATGATGCGATTCTTGTCACGACGTTAGTTAGAATTTACATCCTTGCTGGGGACAGTACTATTGCTCCTAAACCTTCGACAAGCCGAGGCTCCTATGAAGATCGATCAGGCTAAGCCAGCTAGCTTATCACTGTTACGCTTCCAGAGCGAGAGATTATGTAAGACAAGCGTCAAGGGATGCTGGGGATCCTTTTTTTGCCATTTGGATGGAGCAAACAATTGTCCCGTGACGGCCAAGGTGAATGATCGTATGCTGCCTTTTCTCACCAGAATCCTAAGACTACCGCGGGCGAAGGAGGCAGCAGTAATCAGCTGCCAGTTCATCTGTAGTAGGTGCCCATGACCGCCGCAAGGATCAAGAGCATAGCAATCAAATAGAGGAGCGAAATGGGCTCAGATCATACGAGCAACAAAGACCCAGTTAGCATGAGCAGGACTGGCAAGACACAAATTGAAAGCTTGGAGCCTCTCATTTGACTTACGTTGGATTATTCTATCAAACGAAAAAGAAGAAAAAAGCACGCCCGACAAGTAGAGTGCAAGGTAATGCAAGGGCATCAAGTAAGTGTCTACTTACCTAAGCAAGTATGCACGGACCACCTTCAACATCACCGTGAACGACGCCATCCATTGCACACACCTTCCACGCCAAAGGGCACCCATCAGCCCAACCTGACGACCAACACAACTTCCCGCCTCACCCATCTTTACACGAGTCCTGAGGGCGAAACATTCAAGATGGCGGGCCTCAAACACTTCAGTATGTCACCCCTTTGCTGCCTCTCCACGGCTTACGATTGCCTGCACTAGCACAAATACTGACCCTGCCTCAACAGAGATGGCCATGGACCCAGCCATTATACGCCTGAGCAGTACGTCGTCAAACACCTATCCTCGAACAAATGAATGCACAATCCCCGAGAACGGTGGTGGAAAGATAGCTGGGGGGGCTTAGGAGTTTGGGGAAGCAAGGGAATTGTGTGCTGACAGCTGCGGGCAGACATGAGCACGAACCGGTACAAGTACTTCCGATGGACACCGAGGACAGCATTGATCACGTTCAACTACATCGTGGCGGTTCCCTTATTCTTGGGGTGGGTTGCATATTCGACAGACGTACGTCCACTCCCACCAATTGGATCTCCTTCGTTTTGTGGCTAGAGCCTGGATTACTGACTTCTTCCGTGGGCAACAGGGCAAGTGGAGCTTCCGGGCGAAGAGGAAAGGCGACCTGGCTTGCGATTACTAGAGGGCTAGACGGCACTTTGCGAGGATGAAGGCAAAGAGAGAGGAGGGATATATGGATCAAAGAAAATGCAATATCTTTCTTACAAACTTATGACCCTGTGACGGACCCGAAACTTGCCAATATTCCACGCCCTAAACGCCTTGCTTGTTACACTCTGGGATATCATCAATTGTAACCCGGACAAAACCCTTCCTCCCTCTCGCAATTGCCCTCGACATGCCCTCACCACCGCCTCCTCCCTCTACCCCGACCCGAAGGCGCTGGCACGTCGGGTAACCTCTCCCCCCTCCTCCATTCACCCACAGGAGGCGCAGCACTTCCACCATACATGCCGCCACTGCCAGGTCCCCCGCCCCCCATTCTCGAATCCAGTCCCCTCCCTCTGGCATACAAAAACCCCCTCTCCGCGCCCAAGACATCCGGCGGTGGCATCTCGCCCAGACCCACACTCGCTTGGCCCGCACCGTACCCTCTCCCCGTCCTCGCCGCGGCAGCCGCCTGCACGCTCCCGTCCACCGAGCTCGGTGGCAGAATCGCGACGCTCACAAAGTCCCCTACCACAAACCGCGTGTCTGCCAATGTACTGCAGGCGTCCATTGCTGCTGCCGCTGCTCCCGGCGCCGCCGCCGCCCCGGATTCCCCCTCGTCCCCGATCACTACGGAGCCGAGGTCTAGACTCGCCAGGCGGGGCGCGAAGTTGGAGGAAGGCCCACCGCCGCTGCGGGTGTCGTGGTATAAGAGGCGGTAGACAAGGCGGGTGCCGATGCTGGGCGCAGGGAGAAGTTGTGGGGAGTGCGAGGCGAGGAGGTGCGTCAGCTCAGTGAGGGTGGCGGTCGGCCAGGTGTGGATGGTGATGTGGGCTGGAAGATTGGCAGGTGAGGAGAACTCGTCTGGTCTATCTTGCACGGGATTAGTATTGTGTGAACAAAGAAGACTGGGGAGGAAAAAAGCCAAAGAAAGGGAGGAGAAAGCTGATCTGGTAAGACTCGCCTGTGAAATGCGCCGGTCCGGTAGAACAATTTCAAGAGGAAGGGTGTCGTCGCATTGCGGTCGACCTTGTCTGGTAGCGCATCCATGGTTTGTAGGATGCCTATGCGCCTGGACCTCTGTCAAGAGATTTAGAACAGTTTCTTACTAGACCTGGTCCAGTACTTTCCTCCCCCCCAATGAGCACCGTTCAAAACTTGTGAAGTGCGCGACGGTCACATGTGAACGAAGTAGATGACGGAGGGTGTGGAGTGCGGGAGGTTTTGAAGAGAGACAGGCCTTAGAGCTCTGATGCCTGTAGCATGCCCAGTACAGCCAATACAGCAGCTCTGGTTAGGGGGTTTGGACAGTGGAGGCCCTCCCCTGTAGCGGGAAGAGCCGCAGCGCAGCAACTACGCCTTCTGCATTTTTAGCGGCAAAGTTGCTCGAGTATGGAAGTTTCCATGCACTCAAGCACTTGTTCACCACAACGAACACAACGACACGCACCCACCCATACCTTCGCCCTCGAACCTTGACCAACACGACTAGCAAACACTAAAAATACACTCTCTCGAACTCAGTGCGCGAGCACCCGTCGACGACCGCCAAGATGGACTTCGCAGCCCTCATGTCCAAAGAGATCTCCAAAAAGAAACCCCCCCCAGAGCCCACCGACAAGTCCACCAAATACATACGCAAAGCCGACGCCGAAGCAGCCCGCCGCGAGGCCTACCTCGCCGAGCAGAAGCGCCTCGAACAGGAGCGCCAGGCCAAGGCAGCTGCCAAGCGCAAGCGCGAGGAGGATGCGGCGGCCGAGACCAAGGCGCGCGAGGAGAAGCGGCAGAGGCTGGCCGAGGAGTCGCGGCGGCGCAGGGAGGAGAGAGACGCCGCCGAGGAGAGGGCAAGGCGGAAGAGGCTAGGTCTGCCTGAAGTAGCGCCCACGGCTGAAGAAGAGGATGGGTCGCGAACGGGCGAAGGGGATGACGCAGACGGGCTCCAAGATGCGCCCCCGGAGGAGGTTATGGCCAAGCTGCGGGGCCTGGGCGAGCCGGCCACGTTGTTCGGCGAAGGCCACGCCGCGAGGGCGAAGAGGCTGCGCAGGCTTACGAGGCCCTTGACGCAGGGGCCCATCCCCACGACCCTGGAGCTCGTCGAGGAGAAGGACATGAGGGTGACTGGCCTCCCGCCCGCGGACGACAAGGCTGGGCGGAGGTACCTCTTCCGGCAGCTCGGCTCCTACTTCACGATGGTCCTGCGCGAGTGGGAGGCCGCACTCGGCAGGGAGCAGCGAGGCGAGGGCGGCGCCGACACCGGTGCGGCGCGGCAGGCGTACAACACGATGGTGCAGTGCAGGCAGGCCATGACGCCGCTCTTCCGCAGGCTCGAGAGGGGCGACATTGACCAGATTGTGCTGGAGAGCATCGTGGCCATCGTGAGGGCGGCGCAGGACCGGCGGTACCTTGATGCGAACGATGAGTACCTGCGACTCAGCATCGGGAAGGCTGCATGGCCCATCGGTGTGACCATGGTGGGTATCCACGAGCGAAGTGCGCGGGAAAAGCTCCATAGTGGTGAAAAGGGACATGTCATGGGTGACGAGGCCACGCGGAAGTATCTGCAGAGCATCAAACGGTGCTTGACGTTTGCGCAGGTGAGATGGCCACCTGAGGATGTGAGGCAGCTCATGGGATAGGCGAGCATTAATGATCAACCCAACAACAACATCAACATACAAGAATGCGAGCCGATAGCGTGGTAGCCAACCCGAAACTCGATGAATCATGATCAGGTTCATTATTGTCTTCCATTCAGCATGCAAAACCCCTCCTAGAGAAGAGAGCCCTATGACCCAAGTGCAAAATGCTTCTGTAAGAACTACTGACTCCCAACGCCTATGCGCCTCCCGTCCAATCGGGGTCTATCCTCATACGAAATAAACCCTGTATCTCTTCAATGGTGCGTCACGTTGTCTAGTATCGGCACAGCCCCATCCTTGCTGAGGCTATACCTGGATGGTATGGCCGTGTCGTCAGTTGGATTCATAAGGCCGGGCCCTCCTCTCTGTCTACCCTTGACTTCGAGGTTGGCGGAGAGGATTCCGATCCGACGGATACGGTCGACAGCATCCTTCTCGTAGCTCCTGGCAGCATTCAAAGACTGGACCTGCATCTTGACCCGGGGGTTGGTAGTAGTTGTTGTCACAAGCTAATGGGTTCCGTGTCAGCGCAAAATTGAGGACTCTTGTTGCTGATCACCGTACGCACCTTGTCGATAGAGTCGATGCGCGCTGCCAGACCGCCGTCTCGTATCATCTCCGCCAGCTCCTCTTCGATCGAGCCTCCAGGCGGCGCGAAAGCCTCATTCATGCTGTCCAGAGTGACACAAGAGAAAGGCAGCAGAAAGTGGTGAATACACTTGCCGCGGATACATCCGTACAGCTCGTCCAGGTGAGGTTGGAGGTAGATGTCGAGCAGGTAGTCTGGACGGTAGGACTCGAGTATCGCCAGGCAGGCCGAGTATCTGCCAGTGATGAATTGCGATATGGCTCGGCGAAGATGAGGTTCGAGTTCCAAGAACGCGCGGAACGGAGAACTCTCGAGGAACTTGGTCAGCTCTTTGCGACTCATCGTCGCGAGTGCCAGCAGACCGCCGTAGACCGCGATGTCGTTGAGGCTTGCGTACTCATCATACACTTCCGGCTCGAGTATCGGGTCCACCTGGAAGAGCTTTTGCGCAGCCTCGGTGTACTTGTACTGGCCCAGCAGAGCGATTCCGTACAAGGCGTTGCAGCGAGCCTGCATTGTCTTGCTGTTTGGCTCGGTCTGGAGGCCGCTAATCTTGTTCACATTGGCAATGACCATCGCCCAGTCGCGGCGATACACGGAGACCCGGGCCAGGTGGAATCCGACTTCGACGATGTGCTTTGTCGAGCTGACGTCGGATCGCATCTTCGCGTAGGCCTCATATGCCTGGTTCAGGTCGCCCATGCTCTCATAGTGTCTTGCCAGGTCTTCGTTGCCCATCTGCACGTCCGTCAGTGACACCAGCTATACCCAGGGGTTCAACTTACTGGCGTACTCGAATACTCTCTTTAACGAGGTTGTTCTTATAACCCTTCAGCTCGCTCTCGAGGCGGGATAGCTCCGCCTGATTCGCCTTCTCCACTCTCTCTGCCCACTGCTTGTCATAGTTCGCCTCGGCCTCGTTGGGTGCGAGAGTTCGAATTTCCTGTACAATACTGCGGTAAAGCTCGACATCCTTTCCCTCCCCAATGATTTCTTGTACGGCGAGTTTAAGTGCGTCCACGGCTAGGACGGTCGAAGTACTTGCGATCAGGATGAGTCGGTACACACGAGTGCGGCCTGGTGCGCTGGAGTCAGCAACAGGGAAGGTGCAGAGAAGAGACACAGACAGATATGTACTGACCTCTGTAGTTCTGAATGTAGGATTCCAGGTCAATCTTGGGAGCGTCTGCCACAGCCAGAGTCAGTGAGCAAATCGCCCCTGCGTCCATCTCGAGGTGGTGCTGCTACCTCGAGCTGGGTCGAGCAGACTCGAGATCGGCTTCCACAGGTCGAGGGTTGCTCAGCATTGAAGGGGACTCCAAAACAGAAAACCTTACCTGTGACAATGATGTCGTCAGTCTGAACAAGCTGGGCCACCTGGGGCTGAGACTCATCGTCTGAGCTCGCCATGGTGAATGTTCAACAGCGCGCAAGGACAAGAATCAATCGCGTCCTGGTTGCTTTGTGGGTTGCAGCGTGTCAGGTGTGATAAGCTTCGAGCCGTAGCAGCAGTAGCTGGTGTTGCACTTGATTCAGGCAGGCAGCACTGGGGCCAGGGGGGTTGCACGGGCCATTTAGCGCGGGGTAATCCCACTGTGGGGTGGGTAAGTAACTTTGGGGTATACGCAAGTATGGGTGAGATGGAATGGCCAGGTCTGCTGTGGCATTCAGAGAAGCCTGAAAATGAGTCTTCCTCACTGTAGGTATAGAGTTTAATTAGTAGATATCTTCAAGGCCATCATCACCCTGTCTTTGTTGGCTCCGGCTGGCAACACTGAATGAAAGGTAACACCTTGGGTCATTACTGTGACCTTCTTTTTCTTCGAATGTCCTCCAGCTGTGCTATATGCCCACTCCTACCTTACGTAGCATTTCTGCTCGACACTTGTCATCATTCTCTGACATGAACCCAGACACATGTTGCCACTGTGATATGATGGCATTGTGGTGGGTTGTCATTGCCTACCCAAATACTTTTGCAATAAGCATATATAAGCTGCTGCAGCCAGCTCGAAAGACTTTCTCCTGATACTTACAAAGGTCTCTTCAGGAGGGGGGAGGGGATCTGTCTTCATTGGTCAGGGGAGGAAAGGCAGCTAGATTTCCAACACACGTCCCACAGTAACTCCCAGACAGAAAACGAATTTAAAACCCTGAGAGAGAGAGATTAGAGTTCAAGAGGCTGGTTTGAGGTACATCCCATAAGCACCCTTCGGTACGTCATCCCGCGACGGCAACGTGGGATAGGTCTTGGCATTGAGCTAAAAGCGCTAAGCAGATACTGGGAATCAGAGCGCTCAGGGCCAGGCGCTATTGGGAACATTCGTGCAAAGAGATCTCCTCCGTCACAAGAGAAGGCCAGTAGTCCAGCCGAACACGACCAGGGATCAACAATAGGTGGACCGTCTCACCCTGGTCAGGGACCAAGGAGAGGGAGGGCTCGTTGGAAATGGTCTGAAACTCACGAGAGGGAATGATAGGATGGCGGACGCGCAACACGGCGGTAGGTAAATGGATCTCGTGCCATAAGAGAAGGCACTTGTCGAATCCAGCAGCCATACCTGAAACCTGGGCACCTCCTCCCCTGGGACACGGCTGCAATCATTCCTCACACTCGCTCCGCCTCGTCCAAGGGTCTTGCATACGGAGGCTGGATGAGGGTAGTTCGCCAGAGGAACGGTCTCAGATCGAGACCCAGGTGCCGTGCCAAGCCCGTGCCAAGACGGAGAAGCCAACGTCGTCTCTTGATTTCCCCGACCGAGGCATCGAGGAGACAAGGAGCCAAGAACGGGCCCAGGTGCCGACTTGGACCGGAAGACACGCGTATGCTCGAGGCTGTGCAAACCACTCAGACCTGTCGATGAGCACATGCCAGCACAACCACGGGTAATTGACGCTCGGGTCCCTGTCGTTCTCTAAACCCCGTAACCTAGTGCAAGCATGTAACCCCGTATCGCCGAGCAAGACGCCGAGCACCATCGCCTGAGTCAAGACAAAGAGCGACGCTGGGAGAACAACCGCGCCATTTGCAACCTCCACAGGTGTGCATATCTGTCTACTCTGAGCAGGCGGAAGGATGAAGCCCTTACAGGACGCGCGCATTGATCTATTGGCTCCACGTAAGATACATTAGTGGTGATGCCTTGATTTTTTTGGTAGGGTGCGGCAATAAAGACGCATCGTGGTCGATGATCATGCCATGAGTTCATGTCTCAATCATCTTCGACTTCTCATCCACCAACCCTCGCCCCTGGCTGCACACATCCTTGGGCCGATGTACTACTTCATACAGTACCACGAGTACTTACCATGTACAGTACATTGTAGTAGTACTATGGTCAATGGGCCAGTCTGCACACAGTCCCAAGTTTAAAACTGCGCATCCGTACCTCGCATCACACTGCAGCGCGTCACATCAAACACAAAATCTCTGTGGGGGTGCTCCGCCCTCTACGGCGAGATTCCGTATGGGCATCGACATGCTGTCGTACATATTACAATGTTACCTTGGCCGCGGGGCTCCTGACGATTTACATTTCTCGAAGAGTCCCCCAACCAGGAATGAGCCCTGTCTTGTGGTGGCTGTGCAGCGGGGATGTGACTTTCTAGTCCCGAATTCGTTCGAGTCATCCGTAGCTCCGTACTTGCTCGATTTCCCCCGTTCTTGGTGTGCCCAAAGTGCGGAGCACATTAAGGTGATTAGTCGACACACACCTCTCAGTCCGTATAGAGTGTAGCAAGGTCAGAAGGAAGGGGGGGGAGGTAGAAAGAAAAGACAAACAAGGACGTACCTCTCAATCCAGCCATGCGCTCATCCATCCACTAAATAGTAGGTACCATAAGAGCGGGCTCCCATTATTGCATGGTACCGCTATTACTTGGAGGGAAGGGGGAGGGGGTGGTGGCCGGGAGGGAAGATGGGAAGGTACCACTCAATTAGTGGCAGTTGTCGCTCCCGGCTTCCTTTTTCCCACCGTAGCCACCCCCTTTCTTTCTCGTCCTTTTTAGCTTCAACCTTTTCCCCTTAGTATGCATTAGCACTCATCATCTCATCGTCCCATTACCCGTCTGCCTATTACCCTTCTCCCACCATCTAGTTGTCCATCGTTTATCGTACATTCCGTATTGACGGGCGGTCTGCATGTTCCCCTCGGAGCTTGCGCGTCCTTCGCCTGCGGGGTCAGCCAGCAGTATCCTCACCCCCCCCCCCCAATCGTCCTTCGTCTTTTTTCCAGATTGGGGAGGGGGGTAAAGGCCTGACGCAGCAGCCTGGCTTGCCCTTGTCTTCTCTCCCTCCACACCCTCTCGCATGACCCTGACCCCCTGGTCCCTCTTGTTTCTTCTTTTTTCTCTCATCTTTCCAAGTGTGTCCTCCACAATTTTCCCCTCGCATTTAGTCTCCACTCACTAATTCACCCACGGCCCTCTGCGTGGTTCGTTGCCACTGATCCCTGTCTGGCCCTGAACCTTGTCAGCCCCATCAGGATCTCAACTGACGGCTTGGCATCGAATACTGGGCGTCGATCCATCTCTTGGCTAAACGCCCACCTTCAGAAGAATATCATCAATATTACCTCAAGAAAACATACACTGTAGAGACGGCAGCCTATCCACATCCAGTCCGGACAAATACATGCGCATATAGTGCCGTGGACCGCTGCCTCACCTCTCTCTGCTGCCTCACCTGGCCAGCGACGTCTGCCCTCGTCTGTGAGCCGAAGTCTGAATGTCCCAAAACAAGAGAAAACGGCCTGCCGACATTCGTCCAACGCCCAATTGTTGGCATTCCATTCCAGCCTTCCCTCACCGTCTCCCTCGCTATTCTTCATTGTGTATGTATCCTGGTCTACGTACCGGGGTCCACCTTTACCTCAGATCTAAGAAACACCACCCTTGACCGCACCCTCTCTGTCCTGTACCTGCCAACGGTCTCGCTATTCCTGGCAGGAGAAATGCCAGGTGGAGGGCGGGTAGTGGAGTCTGTTATTGACCCAAAGCCTATCTCGTCAAGATCTCTTCGTCCCTCCTCGTCTCGTCTGGACCAGTCGCATCCCGTGCGCACACTTCCTCTCCTTCCTTCCTTCCATCCATCCATTTCCCCCCACTCTGTGCTTTTTGTCTTCTCTTTCTTCTTTTCTCCTCATCATACCTCGCCTCAGGAAGCACCTAGCTTAGGACGGCTTATATTCCCGCCCACGTAAAAGAAAAGAAAGGCAATTGTACGCGAGCACGGCAATACAATAGGACGCATAGAACATACCGAGGTGGTATTTTTTTTTTCTTTTTTTCTTCTCTTCTCTCTTTCTTTTCTTTTCTTCTTCAAGCATACTGTAGCACGACAAGTCGCCTCATCGACTCTCTCATCTCGCTCTTTGTTAGTCTCCACAGAGGTCGTGGAGGACACTCCACCGTCCCGTCGCCCTGGGAGGTACACCCGAGGGTGGCACCTCTGGGCGAGGCATCAAAGGTACCCGCCCTCCTCTCGAAACGTTCCCCAAGCCTGTCGGTTGTTACTGCTCCAATTTAGCTGCATGCCAAGCTTTTCACTAAAGTGTGCCATCGCTGCTCGTCTCCACATACTCACAGGCCCTCGCACGCACGCACACAACCAACCCCCCGGCACCGAGGTGGCGTCCAAGCCAGCCCCTGGGCCCCTTGACCTCTCCTATGCTCTTTTCTTGTGGACCTTTCAGGCGGTACCTAGAGAGAACTTGCTCGCTTCCGTTGGATATCTCCGTCTTTGAACTAAAAGGTCGTTGACCACACACACAAGTGTAAGGAATTCCTGTTGCTCCACATTCACTCGCCGTCATTCCAAATATCATCTCCTCGGTCCCCCTCCAACCCGCCCGCGCTGACCTCTCCTGATTCTCTCTTTCTCTCTTTCCCAGCCAGCCGTCTATTTATCTCCCTATCTATCTATTCATCCTGCCTTGCCGCACAGTGGTCTTTTGCAGACGCCATCAGGGCCCCGTATTTCTCTCAGCACCGTGTGTACGTTGCATTGACTGTCGCTGAGCTCCATTGGCGTGCGGGCCCCACGGTTTATATCCGAGCCGGACGGCCATTCCTCGTTCGATGTGGACTTGCGACATCTCGTCGTGAAATTTCCACACCAATCGTCATTTTGTTTCCCATTAGTTCCGTGTCAGAGTTATTGTTTCTACCCGCAAGTCCCTCACGACATGCGCTGGGTCTTTTGCTCAACTGAGAAGGGGAAACAAGAAGTAGTTGGGACAGGCTGATTTCGAACCACCGCAAGAGAGAGAGAGACCGAGAGAGACTGTGGTGTTGTTGGTGGCCGAAACGTCTCGACTAGATGGCGGTGGCGCAATCTCCTGGTCCGGCATTTTGTCTTTCTGCTGGTCTTCCGGGCGAAAAATCTGACGGAATCATGGACTCTGGAGCCATTGGTGTTTCTTCCGACTTGATGGATCCAGACCTCTCTCCAGAGCCTGTCTCCGAGAATGAATTATCAGGCGGAGGCTCGGAGCCGCACGACGAGCAGCAGTCCCCTGACGATAGTACGGGGCCTGGCTCGGTCAAGACAGAAGCAGGTGGTGAGGACTTCGCACTTTCGAGTCAGGCTCCGCCGATGCCTGTGCAGAAACGCCGACGGGTTACACGCGCCTGTGACGAGTGTCGGCGGAAGAAGATCAAGTGCGATGGCAAGCAGCCTTGCACACACTGCTCGGTGTACAGCTATGGTAAATCACAGATCCTGAGCGCCGCTTTTTGGGAGACCGCGCTGACAATGTTCAATCTTTTTTGCAGAATGCACATATGACAAGCCTTCCAACAGGAGGCGCAATCCGGCACCACAGTATATCGAGGCGCTGGAGAGCAAGTTAGCCCGCGCCGAGGCTTTGCTCCGGAAGTTCGCCCCAGGCGTTGATCTAAATGATCCGGAGCTGGACCCTCTCACCCAGCAGGAATTCCAGAATCGGGAGCGTCAGAAGCTACAGGCTAGTAAATCGAAGCGGCAAGAGGCACATACGGTCGAACAGGACGACGCGCAGATCACATCAATGATTGAGACCATTGGTCAATTGGATCTGGACGAACGCGGCTGGGACTTTCGCGGCACCTCATCTGGAGCCGTGTTTCTTGGGCGGATGAAGGAGCACTTGGGAGGCCTTCTCGGCTACGACTCGCAAAGCACCTTTCTCCCTCGACCTAGCAGAATACCAGGCCTGACGAAGCTTGACTCTCCCTTATCGACCGCGGGTTCCTCCCCGGGGGATGTTAATGTTACGAATGTCTACGATCTACCGCCGCAGTCAAGGGCACGACGGCTGAGTTCCTGTGCCCTGACATGTGCGACGGCCCTCCTACGCATCGTCCACGTGCCCTCTTTCCTCGAAAAGCTTGAGATGATTTACGATAAACCGGCAGAATCCTTTGACACGGAGGACAACAGGTTCTTGGGCCTTTTCTATTCAGTACTAGCAGTGGGCTCAATGTGCAACATTACTGAGGAGGATCTCGATGACAAGAAGACATACAAAGATGCTTTCGAGGAAGGGTAAGTCGCCCCCAAGGCCGTTGAGGTTGAGTTGAGTCTAGTGTTGACTAGTATCTTCAGAGTGAAATATTACACCTGCGCTAGGATACTACTGCAGGATGTTACAGAGTGTCGGGACTTGACTACCCTACAAGCCCTTCTATTCTTGATTCTGTTCCTTCAGGCTACTTCCAACCTTAGCGGCTGTTATGCCTTTCTTGGTATCGCTTCGAGAGCTGCTCTCAGGATGGGTCTGCACAGACATCTCCCGCAAGCCAACTTCACACCTCTGGTCACTGAGCTGAGGAGACGTGTTTTCTATTTCATCCGGCAGATGGATATTTACTGCTCGTGAGTACCGATGCTCTGATTGTTTTTTTTGTCCCCCCCCCCTCTCTTCCCCTTCTGTAACATCACACTAGTGAGGCTATCATCTGTACATGCCTTGTTTGTAACTCTGGAAGCAAATGCGAGAGGTTGCTGACTGACCTCTTTGTAGAGCACTCCTCGGCTTTCCCATACTTCCGTATGACGACGACATCGATCAACAATTTCCGACTGAAATTGATGATGAGTACATCACTCCTGAAGGGATTCAGACACCACCTGCAGGGGCGCCTGGTTCATTCTTCCAAGCTTTCAATGCCCACTCAAGACTAATGAAGATCTTGATGAAAGTGGTCAAGTATATTTATCCTCTTAAAGGCGTCGAGCAGTGTGCGACAAATCCGTCTGGGTCACCACACGCAACATACACGATCGACTACTCCCGCATCAAAGAAATAGAAGGCGATCTGCAAGTGTGGCACGAGCAGCTACCCCGGAGATGGCGCCCTAGTTCAGAAGGGTCTATGGAAGAGATACGGTAAGGTCAACAGAATGACATCTTCGCTCTTGAACCCCTCCATTCCACAACTCTGCAGACTACGCAACGCTAATGTTTGTTTTGCTCACTTAGTGTGCGGACACTGCTGCGATTTGCCTATGCGCAGGTTCAGATGATGTTGTACAGACCTTTCCTTCATTACATCTCTCCACGCTTGTGGGCTGGTAGGGTTGTCGACGAGCGGTACTATGCATGTGCTGCAGCTGGCATCAGCGTATCGAGAAACATCATACACATCGCAATGGAGATCAAGGATCAGAATCTGGTCGTCGGACCATTCTGGTCGATGCTGTATACGCAATTTTTCGCCATCCTGACCCTGGTCTTCTACGTTTTGGAAAATCCGGAGAAACAGGGCTCAGCAGAGATCTACGGCGACGCGAAGGCCGGTCGGGAAATGATTGGGAGGATGGCTCCAAAAAGCTTCGCAGCAGACAGGATCGCGAAATCCCTGGACACGCTCTGGGAAAATCTACCAGAGGCAATCAAGAACGGCAAGACACGGTCCTTACCCTCCAGGAAGCGGTCAGCCCCTGGAGCGAGATCAGGCGCAGTGCCACTATCAACTCATAAAGCGCCCGGCCCGTCGGCCAAGATTACCAGTGCAGCCTCCAGGAAGTTACTTACGCAGAGATCACCCTCCGACAAGGCACATCTGAGATCGTCTCAAGTCGCACTTCCGATGACCTATCCTGACCTACACGCTCTGGAAGTCTCATCAACGGTGGCTTCGGACACAAGTGGTATCAGCCCATCTACTGCGCATTCATCGAGCCAGTATCTACGCAGTAGTCAGGCAGCGGAAAGCCCTAGCGTATACAAATTGGATGCGCTGATGTTCCCGTCAGGCGATCCGTTTGCCTATCCCAATCAACCTCTGGTCGACTTCAGTGAAGCCGTGGTAACGCACGCTGAGTCGAATCCTTCTCACATCTCCAACGTGCCAAGTCACACAAACGACTCGAGAAATTTCTACATGTCAGGCCTCTACGGGGGAGACATTGAGGGGCAGCTGAGTGAGTATTCGTGGGATTTGAATAAGCAGACTCTCCTTTCGTGCTAACATATGCGCCTCGTAGTGGGACCACTACCCCCATACCTGATACACTCCACCCCTGGCCAGAATGGTATGGGCCTGTCTACGCAAATGTACCAGTCGCCGAGTTCGATGTCGATGCAGCAGGGCCACGCTCATCACACAGGGCATGGACACCACCAGCACCATTTGCAGGCGCATCACCACAGGGCAGGAAGGGAAGTGGATGAAATGATGACGGATTCTGGTTTCAACAGAGATTGGGACATTTTTGGGGGGCATTTCAAGCCGCTCTGACTACAGGGAGACCAAGGCCCGCCTGTTTGAGGCCCGACTCAGCCGTGGGGGGTTTAAATTTATCAAACGGGACGAGAAGTATTGAGATGGATGCCCTGAGGGGGAGGGGCATACCCACGCGCGCGCGCGCGCGCACACACACACACACACTTGATGAGGCGCAAGGGAAGAAGGGACCACAGGCTACCAGCTTTCCGATCCAATGGCGTTGACGGTCATGTATTGGGCGTTGCTTGCTCTTCGGGGAACACCTCCACATTTTGGACCAGGCTTGCTGCTAATTAAGCTTCAGCCCACATGAAATATGTACGAGAAAGGAAGATCGTGTATAAATACCATGTATCCATCTGAACGCGGATATCATTTTTTTCTTCTTGTCTCTCTCTCTTGATGGTAAAAAATTAGAGTGGCAGAAGTGGCTAGATCTCATCATAGCAATAGAGTAGCAACGAGGCTCGTCGTCTGAGCGCCTGCATAGGGTTCAATAATCTTTTTCTGGAGAAGAGGTTTCAAATCTACCTGTTCAGACTCTGCTCGCATAGTGTCTGTTAAACAATGCAGAAAATCCAGAAGGCAAACTTATGTTGTGCTGGAAGAAGGAATCGATGTTTCCCCTTCTTTCTGTTACCCGGGCTCAGGTCCACGGGTAGCCTCAGCAAGCCCGGAAGCGCTGGCCCGCCAAACAGCAGAGTTCCGGCCCCTCAACCCATCTACATATTGTGATACACTGTGATTTGATTTTTTTTTTTTTTAAATTTTACTTTTTATCTACGTCTCAGTGCGTGCAGCGGACTTAGTTGTTATTGTAAATTCCCTAGAAGCGCCCTGTGGAAAAGGGCGCTTGGGGAAATGATTGATAGTAAGTAGGTGCACATGGGCAAAGGGAGGTTTCAGCCCTCCAGCAGCGGGTTCGTCCCAACCTCCTTTGAGAAGATGTCTTCCCCCTTTCCACTGCCGCCGACGCCGCGTTTCTGACAACGTCGATCCAAAGACCGGCCGGGTGGCAAACCAACAAGAAACGGATGGTTGCCTTGTGTTGTGGGGAATCTTCAAAAGAGGGGAGGGGTGTTTATGCAGGATTTACCTTCCCAAGGTTGGGCAGAGGGCGGCAATTCTTCTAGGTCGATAATATTCCACATGAAAGGAAGGATTGTATATACAGGTGCTTATAGTAAGTAGAATCTCTTCAATCGAAAGTATAAAGCATTGATCCAGTATATACTTTAGTACTTACTTAGTAGTCCTGAATTTCTTATGTCTGCATTGGCTGGATTTTCAAGGAGAGCACTCGCTCAATGAGTTGAGTCCCTAGGTACTCGGTTCAGGTAGCCATCACTGCTCATTGGTATTGAGTTCTAAGCCTGTGGCCACAATTCTGGCCACCTTTTGGGCTGCTGAGCCACCAGGAGAGCTTTTCTGTCTGGAAGGAGGGGGCAACATTGTGTCAGTGGCTGTGCCCCTGTTTGTTCCATATGTCTTTAACCCATTTTCTCCCCATCCTCTTTGTATGTTGGTTGTCAAATGAATCTGGGAACACTGGTGCAGTTTGGCGCAGCACAGATTGCAGCACACAAAGGAAGGTGTATCGATCGAAACACAGCATTTCCATGCATTGCGCCGAGTTTGGAGGCGAATTTGTTAGATTAAGCCACTTTCGAGGCATAGGAGCTGCAAAAAAGAGTGGAGAGTGATGGATGAATGAATGGACGGATGGTCGGCTTAATTGAGCAAACACAACAAAACGAGAAGGTCATCTTAGGATACAAATGAATAGCAATGATGTTGTGACTGCGTTTTATGAATGTTGTGAACATTGATAAGTATGTTTGAAGTAGTGAGAATCTCTGGCATCTGATGAAAGCCTATTCTGAAGGGGGGAGAAGAGAAGGGGAAAGGAAAAACAAAAAACTGGTGTAGCTCTGTGGACATAAATGTCCCTGCACAGGGCGCAGGAAGAGAACACACTTGCAGACCTACTGCCCCTCCATCACAAGAGCGGCGCCCTGCCCCTCATGGCCAGTGCTTACTGCTAGTAGCACCAGCACCCCTCGCCCGCTGGAGCAGCCCCTGTCAATAATTGGCCCAGATGGCATGATTGGGAAGGTGTTAACCCCATCTTCTCCCCACGAATCATTGGCTGGGAGCTGCTGGGGCTTGTGCTCCTGGCTCCTTTTCAGAAGCCTCTTCCCGCCTTTTCTCCTCCTGCGGAACAATTGTTCTTTCGCATCATCAACCTCCTCCGGACCGGCTGTTGTTGCTCGCAATACCTCAGGGGGATACCTCCTTTTTTTCTTCCCACGGCTGTTTCCTTTTCTCTCTCCTATCTCGTTGTTTTCTGCTCTGCCAGTCTATCTGCTCTGCTTTTTTTCTTCTTCTCTTCCTCTTCCGTCTCCTCTACTGCTCTCGTCTCGTCCGTCTCCTCGCGTCTCCTCAGTTCGTCTCGATCTGCGTCTCCATCTCCGTCTTCAGCTGCTTCCGCTGCTTCTTCCCCGTCATTACTGCTCTCTCTCTGTCTCTCGATTGCGGCTACAATATCTTTCCGAATCCTCTTCGAGCGTCGGGATTCCTCTTGTACACTTCTCGCATATTCTACCAGCTTCTCGTCATCCGTGTGCGAAGACTTTCCCTTACGTCGACTGAGCACCTCTCTGCTGCTTCTTTGGCTGTTGGAAAGCTCCCCCGCCTGGCTCCGACATATTATTCTGCGTACAACACCACCTTGCGACTCGTGCGCTGCACTGAGGAGATCTTTGGTGGCTATATACCACAACAAAGGAGCTCTTGGAAGACTAGTCGTCCCAGTCAAGAAGAACCTGGCAGGGACTATAAGCGCAGCAAGAACCAAGATTGGACCCTATACACCATAGTATAGGAACTGAGCTGCTCTGGAGGACTATCACAACCGATAGATCCCCACAAGTCGCACCTGGTGGTACACTTCTCTATTGTCAAGTTTGTGTAGACCAAGAGATTTTTTCTTCTCTTCTGCAGCTTGCCCCCGCTTCCCAATCCTTCCTCCTTTTCATACAGCTCAAGCTGCTTACCACAGAAGGGCACAATTCATTTTGTACCCCTCTTCCTGGATTTGAGCTTTTCAATCACCCGCCACAACCCCCAACAACCACAACCATTCAAAGTCAGTCGACATTGTGACAACAAGTTGCCCAACATGGCAGACACTGGTGCCCCCGGAAACCAGCTCCCACCTCCTCCTCAGTCTAATACTGGAGCGCCCGGTTACGAGAACGGCCAGAACGGCTCCTCGAACGCCCACATGCCTCCCCCGCCGCTCCATATCCCTCCCAACACGAACCCGATTCCGACCGCTGTCACCTCGCCCATGTCTGGCGACCAGCTCATGTCTCCCCCCAGCGGTGGGCCCTTTCCCCGACGTGCGGCGCCCGAGCCTAACAAGCGAGCCTTGTATGTCGGTGGTCTGGACCCTCGTGTCACCGAGGATGTCTTGCGCCAGATCTTTGAGACAACTGGGCACGTCCAAAACGTCAAGATCATCCCTGACAAGAATGTGAGTAGCACCAGCATCTCCACTAGCCCGCGCCTGCGTATATATAGCCTGCTGACACGTGATGCTCCTGTCTAGGCCAAGGGTTTCAACTACGGCTTCGTCGAGTACGACGATCCTGGCGCAGCCGAGCGTGCCATGCAGACCCTGAACGGCCGTCGCGTTCACCAGCTGGTACGTCCGCGCCGAGACAAGGACATCCTAAACCTACCTCGAGGGGCTGACAAAAATTTGTACAGGAGATTCGCGTGAACTGGGCTTATCAGTCCAACACGACGAGCAAGGAGGACACGTCGAACCATTTCCACATCTTTGTGGGTGATTTGTCGAACGAGGTCAACGATGAGGTCCTGTTGCAGGCCTTCTCCGCGTTCGGCTCGGTTTCTGAGGCTCGTGTTATGTGGGACATGAAGACTGGCCGCTCTCGAGGATATGGCTTTGTCGCCTTCCGTGACCGCCCCGAGGCTGAGAAGGCCTTGAGCTCGATGGACGGCGAGTGGCTGGGCTCGCGTGCGATCCGCTGCAACTGGGCCAACCAGAAAGGCCAGCCCTCGATCGCTCAGCAGCAGGCCATGCAGGCCATGGGCATGACCCCTACGACGCCCTACGGCCATCACCACTTCCCCACCCATGGCGTCCATAGCTATGACATGATCGTCGGCCAGACCCCCGCCTGGCAGACCACCTGCTATGTTGGCAATTTGACGCCATACACGACCCAGAACGACCTCGTCCCCCTCTTCTCCAACTTCGGGTATGTGGTCGAGTCGCGTTTCCAGGCTGACCGTGGATTCGCCTTCATCAAAATGGACACGCACGAGAATGCCGCCATGGCCATCTGCCAGCTCAACGGTTATAATGTGAACGGCCGGCCGCTGAAGTGCAGCGTAAGTTGTCCTCCCGAGTTTGTAAGAGGGACAGGTGAGGAGACTGACGCTTTCTGCAGTGGGGCAAAGACAAGACTCCTAACTCGCAGGGCGGCTTCGACCCCAACCAGGCCTACAGCCCGCAGAGCGCTCAGGCTCCTGGTTTTCCTGGCACCCCCAGCACCTATTTCCCCCAGTACAGTGGTAGGTGAACGACTGCCCCCTTCAGGCGCATATCCGTCCTTACTAACACCACGTAGCTGGACAGTACGGACAGCAGGGCAATTTCGGCGGCCCAAATGCCCAGTCTCCTGCGGGCTATGGTCCCCAGATGGGCTTCAACGGTCCCCCCAGTGCCGGCGGCGGTGGCGGCTATGGACGAGGCCAGCAGCAAGCCCCCAACGCCCAGTGGACTCCTCAGGCTCCCAGCGCTGGCTACGGCGGATACCAGGGCTGATCTGCAACACGCCCTCTGAGCTCCACCTTGACTTTGCAACAATGTTCCGCCTGCATTTGAAATTCTTTACCAGTCTTAACCTGGTGCTTTTGTCGGCAATGGCGCCATAGCGAACGGTGCTTGTATAGACGTGCACGTCTATTAGGCTTCTCTCTTGACAGTGTTGACAATTTTTCATTCACTTCCATGATCAAATGGTGGATTTCGGATGTGGGGTCATTCTCTTTGGTCGAATGTCCTCATGTACTTTCCCACCTACCCACATTTCTTACCCATTTGTGTTTTCCAACTGTTTCTCCATTTTCCCTATTCTTATTCAAGGATGCCGCTTTTGATGTCGTCTGCACGGGGCCCGAAAACTTGTTGGTTGGGATGTGTATTCGTGTTTTTTTTGCGCGCGCTGGATACCTCACCACCTTTCGCATTGCTGAGTGTTGTCAGGCTGGACTTCAGTCCTGACTTTGTGGCTGGGAAACCGGCGAGAATGGGACTTGCGCGTTCAAATGCGATACAATGTATGGGATGACTCGACGAATTTCTCTACTTCTCGTTCACTGCGAAATCGTATCTTCTGATTCTTTTGTTTTTGAGTGGGAGGGGAAGGAGACAAGGACTATGCTGCCTGGCGCACAGCACAGCAAAGAATTTGCATGATCAGGTTTTCCCAACTTTGAGAGTTTTTGGTGGAGGGAGGGAGACAAACGGCCTAGGCAGCCTTGCGGCGAAATTGCTCACGAGGGTGGTAGTGTGATATGTATGAAGGGGAGGGCTGCTACAGATGATGGTGGTACGAGAGTGAAATTGATATCCGGTTCCTGGCCGTCCAGGAGTTTTTGCTTCCCAACCCGTACATGTCTGTCTCGAATTGACTCGTGGCCTGTGAATGAATGTGACGGCGAGCGGAGACTTCACAGGAACGGGTCCCATGGCGGCCCTGGATGACTTGTGTGTTGTACTGCTTGCTCTCATGGCGACTGCAGTCCTAATCCTCCGTTTCAAGATACTTGTCTCTGACAGTTTCGAGATAATGGTTTGCAAATTGAAGAAGCCGAACAACAGAGCAGCTGACAATCGCAAGGCTCCAAAGTGCCGTCGCGCGAACGACTAACGAACTGCAAATGACATAGGTGACACACTAAAAAATGTTGCGGAGTGGTTCCTAGCGTTACCGTGTGATATGGAGCAGACCTACCACGTCGTAGTTGGGTATTTAGGGGATTCAGCGATCGTCGTTAGTGCCCAACTGCTCCCGGCCCAGCAGGACACGGTCGCCCAGTGGGGGCCCCCGGTCCCTGGCTCACTGAGCTGCGTGATGCGTGCGTGCGTGCGTGCGTGCATGCGTACGTAGCTTCATTCAACCCAACCATAGCATAGCATGGCCCAAAGTCGCTGAAGACATTGGAAGGAAATGGACGAGGAAGAAGAAGAAGAAGAAGAAGAAGAAGAAGAAGAAGAAGAAGAGGAAATGACAGAAATGTAGCAAAACAGAGTGAAAGAAGAGATAAGAAAGAGGGAAGCAGGGTAGGGACTTTCGTTCGGGTCCTTGGCTTTGCATGGCAAGCAGTCTGCTTAATCTTGGTAGCGTGCCTGCCATTCCTCGTTCTCGTCCCATCGACGAGAACAGACAAGCAGAGATGACGGAAGCATTGAAACGCCGGGATCAGAGCAGACTCTGCCCTGACCCAATTCAGACAATCAATCCAATCCCCCCTCCTCTCTCTCCTCTCTCACACACACTCTCTCTCGTTGCATTCCCACCCACCCTATACAACCTTGGAACATCGTCACTGGTCTGTACCCGTCACACCGAAACCCCTGTGGCGTTTTACCTGTGGTCTGTTGCATGCTCATTTCAGTTTTCCATCCTCATGGTGAATTTCTAGATCGACGAGACGCAGGTGTTTTCTTCCGACATCACCTGGGCTTTTTGTGCCCCATCGAGATTGATGGTGCTGGTCCTTTTGCCTCTTGATCTACTGGTAGGATTCAGGACGAGCCAGTGTGTGTTCGATTGTGCTCAGTCCACGGAGGCCTAAGCCAAGGCCCTGTCCCTCCCGGCCCCATCCCCCCTCAGGCCTCTGCCCAGCTCTTGGTCTCCTCGGGTCCCCTCCCTCCCTCCTTGGACAAACCAGCCCACTTTTCCATCCGCCTAACGCAGCGCGCCTTAGGTGCAGTCAGCAACAACATTTCCGTTGCTGCCCACCCACCCTGCAGTGTTGCTACTTACAGGGTTCGGATCCTGGGCGCTTCGATACCTCTACCTGCTTCCAGGTTTCCTGGACAAAAAGAGAGAGACATAGAGAGAGGGAGAGCTTGCTTCGTACCGCCCCCCCTCCTCCAACGGTTCCGTTGTGAGCCACCAGACGAGACGAAGCGACGATCCCCTCCCTCAGACCTAACTGGACACACGTTGACGGCCACACCCCCTCACCTCTCATTGCTCTTCTGTTGTCGGTCGTGCTGCGACGTCAATTCGATAGCAATTGCGACGTCCCACGTAATCGACAACCGCAGCAGCCATGGATCCGTGGGGCAGCCCAGCCTACCACGATCCCGCCGGTGCGTCGAGAAGGTACAATGGCAATAGCCAGATGAGTCCGAGGGACTACTCGGGCCAGCAGGGCCAAGCGCCAGCAGGATTCAAGTACGACCAATACCCTGGAGGTCTCAGTTCGCATGCCTCCCCCAACCCGGCCACCTCCCCCATCACCACGCCGCAGCTTCGCGATAACAACGGTGATGTCGCCATGGCTGACGCAAACGACCCATACGCAAGCATGAAGTACCCCATGCGTCCTCATCATTCGCAGCACGCCTCCTCCAGCAGCCGTTCGTCCGCACTGCACTCCCCCCCAGAGCCCTCCGCCGCTGCCCAGCGGTACTCGCCGATGGAGGTCCTGTCACCCACCTCGCCCTACGCAAAAGCAGGCGCCAGCCAGTTTTCCGCTCCTCCTCCTCCGCGACAGTCGCCTGCCAGGGCGGCCGACTTCCAGTCACCGCAGAGCCCCTACTACCCAAACAGTCGGACGACGTCAGCGCAGCAGCTGCCGACCATGGCCTCTGTGCCCGCCGGAGTGGATTCGCACTATCCATACGGCGGCGCTCTGAGTCCCGCCGGCAGGAACGACGCCTGGCCAAATGATCCGACCTCTCCAAGGAGGCTGGCAGCAGGCCCGCTGGTGAGCAAGGGCCCGGTGCCTGAGTTCAGGAAGATACGGACGGCGCAGGATCTGCGGCCCAAGGTTAACGCGCAGCCCGCATTCCGCCGAGCAAATCCAGAGGGCGGATTTATTAGTGTCCGTTTTTCCAGCGTTCCCTTGAGCTTTGTCGACCGCTAACACTCCGGCCACAGCCCCTTCAAGCCCTGACCGTTCACCTACCGTCGACATACCGCATCTGCAACCCGAGCTTCAAGTACGAGTCCTCGCGGAACCCGAGACGAGTCCTCACGAAGCCCAGCAAGGGTTGCAAGAACGATGGCTACGATAACGAGGACAGTGATTACATCCTGTATGTGAATGACATACTCGGGTCGGAAGAGGCGGGACACAAGTGAGTACACCACAGGCAGCGCAGCACCTGGAGGACCACGGGGAAGCTGAACAATTCGCGCAGGAATCGCTATTTGATCTTAGATGTACTAGGCCAAGGCACCTTTGGTCAAGTCGTCAAGTGTCAAAACCTGAAGACACAGGAAGTCGTCGCAGTCAAGGTCATCAAGAACCGCACCGCCTACTTCAACCAGAGTATGATGGAGGTCTCAGTCCTAGATTTGGTATGTTCGCTGGAAGGAAGCTGTATGTGTGTTGTAGTAACTAGGACGTGTCGCTGACGATTGACAGCTCAACACGAAGCTGGACAAGAACGACGACCATCACCTGCTAAGGCTCAAGGACACATTCATACACAGGCAACACTTGTGCCTGGTCTTCGAGCTTCTCAGTGTGAACCTGTACGAGCTGATCAAGCAGAACCAGTTCCGGGGTCTTAGCACCACGCTGGTCCGGGTTTTCGCCCAACAGCTCCTGAACGGACTGGCTCTCCTCAACAAGGCTCGGCTCATACATTGCGACTTGAAACCCGAAAACATCCTCCTCAAGAATCTTGAAAGTCCAATCATCAAGATCATCGACTTTGGATCGGCATGCGACGAGCGACAGACGGTGTACACGTACATCCAATCGAGATTCTACCGGTCACCCGAGGTGTTACTGGGCCTGCCCTACTCCTCGGCCATAGACATGTGGTCCCTTGGATGCATCGTGGTCGAGCTCTTCCTTGGACTGCCCCTCTTCCCTGGTTCATCTGAGTACAATCAGGTCTCCCGCATCGTTGAGATGCTGGGCAATCCACCAAACTGGATGATCGAGATGGGCAAGCAGGCCGGCGAGTTCTTCGACAAGAAGGCAGACGAGTTTGGCCGTCGAACCTATCAGCTGAAGAGTATGGAGCAGTACTCCCGCGAGCACGGCACCAAGGAGCAACCTAGCAAGAAGTACTTCCAGGCCGACAACCTGCCGGAGATCATCAAGTCGTATCCTATGCCCAGAAAGAATATGAAGCAGAGTGAGGTCGACCGAGGTACGTAGCCACACTCTAGTGGATCACATATAGATGCCCCCTGACTAACCATCAACAGAAATGCAAAACCGACTTGCCTTCATCGACTTCGTGAGAGGTCTTCTCACCATCAATCCACTTGAGCGGTGGTCGCCACAACAAGCGAAGCTGCATCCTTTCATCACCCAGACCAAGTTCACTGGGCCGTTCGTCCCGCCGATGAACCTCAAGGCTAGCTCACTGAACAGGTCTCCCGCGCCCGGCACGCAACAGCAACAGCAAGCTGAGGCAATCAGCAAGCAGAGAGCTCAGCAGGCGCAGGCACAGGCCACCTCCGCTGCCCAGAGCGCCTACTCCATGGCGAACTCTCAGTACCAGTCGCCCAGCCATGCACCCTCAGCATACGGGGGCGGGATGTATCCATCGAACGGAGCCATCCAAGCAGGTGGAGCCCCGCCGCCATATGCAGCGCAATACGCTGGAGCATCTGCGCAGATGCCACCAGCGAACTACGGAGCAGTCGCTCAACAACCCGGCATGTATCAACAGGCGGCGAGGCGGCCAAGGGCTTCGACCATGGAGCAACAACAGAGTGGCATTCCGGCAGCGATTCAGCGAGTTGCGAGTCACCTCGATCCGAACGCGCCCATCCGGCTACAGCCCAGCCCAGCGTACTACCCGCCACCCCCAGACGGCGTTGGCCTGGTCGACCAGGCTGCTGGACGAACTAATGGGCGGAGAGGCAGTCAGCAGGCAGGTCGCGGCCGGAGTAACCGTGACTTCATCCGAAACCTCGAGGAGCGGACACTCGAGGAGGGCTTTGGCCAGAACAACCACTGGGGTCACTAAAGGTGATTGGTTGTAACACCGTGATACGGCCATACAGCCTCAACCAGACAATGCAGCTTTTACAAACACAGGGCACGGACTACGAGCAAGTCGGATGTTCCCGAAGCTACCTTTGCGGGGACTGGGCAGATTACAGCGCAATGCGTCACCGTGCTCATCGGTCGTGTGTACGAGGAGATCGCAGGGCAGATCATAATTTGTGGGTCAAGGCTTGTTGTCACAACCCTACTCGACACCCTAAAGCGGACTTGGAACATGGTCCACATCCCTGATCTCGGACCCGATCGAGTCAACAACCATTGCCGGACTGGCCGCTCCGGGCCTCGGTGATACCTCAAGGACGGCCGAGCACGAAAGGCAAGACGGGCAATAAATTGAGGGAAGCAAGCAGAGCTCTTCTCACGTAGAGAAGAGCGTAGGAGGAGCTGGCTGAGAAGGTTCTATTCATACACATCGGTTGGGCAAGGAAGGAAGAGCCTCGGCTGTTCGTCGCTTGCACATTTTACTTGTCTTTTTTATGTCTTGAGCTGCAAATTTATTTCCTGGCCTGGTCACCGATCCATATGCGGCGCATGGTGGTTGCTGACATGATATACGAATTGCCAAAGGGATCGTGACCAGGGCGTTTCGTTTTGATCGGAACTGGCTGTTGGAGGGATTTGACAATGGTGATGGTGGTAGCAAGTCCTGCCTGGTCTTAACGATGCCTCTGAAGCCAAGTGAATCAAGAAAGCATGCATAGCTATGGGATTTTCTTCTTTTCACCCTTTCTTCTTTTCTTTCTACAGCTGTCGTTCTTAAGAATCGCATTAAAGACGGATTTTTCTTCTGCTGGATGCCCTGATTTCCCTGCATACTGGTCTCGAGATGCCTCTGCGCTTGTTTTATTGGCTCGCTGATAGATGAATGGCATTCAGAGTCAAGGCTCATTCTCTTCGGAATGACTTAAACCCCGAGTATTGACCCCGACACATACCTTACTTCAGCGTAGCACTGACAAGTGTCCAGTGCGCATACTTGAGGAGGGGACTCAAGAAAACAACAGGCTTTACTTGAGTTTCAATTCAGATACGACCGGTGAAGTGAATGGACGGCACGAAGCCCCCACTACGACCTAGAGGTTTTCTTTCCGTGGGCTGAACTGGACCAGCAACGTCAAGAGGTAATCTGGGTGTGGGTGTGGGTGTGCCGGGATGTGTTGTAACCCTCAGCAGTTGACACTTTGGAGACGAGAATCATCGCCTTCACCTGTATGTACTGAAGACGTAAAGAAGGTGGTCCAAAGTCCGCCATCGCCGCCACCACCACTATCATGTCTCGAGAGGATGGGACTCGTCCCCAGCTGATGTGCCACCCACTGTCCTTCAGCTCAGCTACAAGCGCCGACCGAAGTGGTTGTTATCTGTATGTCTTGCCTACTGTAACGTGTGGTTGGTTCGGGGCGGCGAGACATCTCGTGATGAGTGTATAGCCATCCCGACCAACTTGGCTACAGTATTTACATGGGAAGGCGCAAGGAGAGAGAGAGAGAAAGAGGAGGAGGGGGGCGGGATGAATCACTCAGCCTCCTACCAAAGTGGATGTGATCGCCACGCGGAAGAAGATGCGTGGCAGTTGACGTTAAGTATGGTGAAGTCATTCTGACTGTTCTGCGTGGAAACGTTACGCATGTGACCTGCCCTATCAAACTGAGGACCTGGTGTTGGTATAACCTCAATTGAAGAGGGAGAAAAGAGTTGCCACCACCAATCAGTGCATGTCGAAGAACTTGTGCTGAACTGGGTAAGTTACCGATAGGCTGGGTGTCACCGCGAGAGAAGCTAAGGGGTGCGCGTGGGTCTAATTTTAGCGCCTTCCCACCACCACCAAATCTACCACCCCAAGCCTACCAGAATTTTAACAGAGGGCATGCTTCACACAGTTGCATACTATACTAGTAGCGCATTAAACCCACGCGGCTGACGGGGTGGGCTCCACCCGGGTAGGTAGTAGATAGCTCTGGTCTGCTGTGATTTCTGCTGGAGCTTGCGTGCCTCGGCCGTCAGCATCAAATGAATATGCTTACTATATTGTCGCCTACAGGAAGGCCACGGAAACGCTTGCTGTGTACAGACAGGGGCCGCTCTGGAAGGATGCAGAGACGGTCAGCAAGGAGAATTGTTCCAGGTTTTTTTTTCTTCTTCTTCTCTGACCAGGTGTTCTCCTGCTACACAGAGCTTATGGAGACCAACTGCCCCCCCCCCCCAAAATATGCATGCATGCATGCACCGACCTATGCAACGATACAACAGCAGACCGTTACTTGTGCGTACTAAACCACTGTGTAGTGTGCTGTATGTGGTAACGTAGACATACTACAGTGCTACCCTCTCTGGGGGTGGGGAGCTTGGGTAGACACCACGCTCGGTGTCGCTTAGGGCTTAGGCTATAAGCGTCAAATCTGACGAGTTGGTGCTCACTGAACGATCATGCATGCTCCTTCATGTGGGTTTGTGAAAAATAAAAAATAAAAAAAGCCAATCTGGAGTGTAAAGGATGTAGTCAATAAGAGGAATATATCGACGAGCCCGGGAATGAGAGGAAACGCAGCAAAACTGACAATATTTTTTTCTTCTTCGTATGTTGTCGTACCACATGGTAATTCTCTAGACATATTGTGATGGCAGTCAGTGGGATTACTATGGCCTACAGTAATCAGTATTCGGGGATGACAAGGGACCCCTAAAACGAGTTAAGATTGACGTTGATCCCTCTGAATCCCACTACTAACAAGGCCTAAGGCTGGGGCGCTTCCCCTCTACGATACCTGCCATACCTGACGACCAGATGTCAGCCACAGAGAGAAAGAGAGACGGAGAGAGGTCTTGGGGCCAACCACCTTATACTCACACCACACACACTTACCTCAATCTAATGACACACACACACACACACCGAGAGCCCATATGTACCCGCAGTAATCTCACAATCTCGCCCAGCAGCACATCTTCTGCCCACTCAAGAGTAGTTTCTCAGCCCTGTGCCGATCTCTTCTGCTGCCCTGCTCTATGTCCTTTCTTTCATACAACATCGAACATCGACAACCCATCATCCGTCCAGGAGAGGTATAATACACGCTTCTTCTTCTTCTTCTTCTCCTCCCTTTTCCCTCTCCAGGGTCTTCGCCAACATGCACTGCCGCCTGATCGTCATCCACGCCGTCTACTGCATGGTTTCTTGAGAGATCCTCCTGTCATTCTCTTTTTTTTTTGTTGCCGGAATACGTCTACCGTGTGGTGGCTTGGCTGACACGCCTCCCCGAGTCTGCAGTGGACAGACGCACTGATACCCTGCAAGGCAAGATACGGGTCGATATCAGATCAGATGAGTGCCGGATGATCATTCCAGCTCAGGTTTGCCGATGAGAGAAGAGGGATCAGACGAAACATTCTTCCACCACCACCCTTTTCCCCCTCGGAACCACACATCCGGAGTGGCACCATCATCGCAGCACAACCTGCCACTACATACGATACAGAATACAGATCGTGACTTGGTAGTGACAAATACAGACCTCCAACTGCCTCCCAGCCAACGCCGAGGTATGTATGAATTTCTTGATTCTTCTTTCTTTCTTGTCCATCCTAGTACTACACTATTCATTTTTTCCCACGATGCTTGCTGGTCAACGTTTCTCCCCTCCCACTGTTGTGCCTCCCCTCCCTGAGCATCATGTGTGGGGACAAACGTACGCTTCTGCATCTGCTTGTCAGCACTGCTGCAGACGGACGGAATACCCGTGCTTGTGCACTGCCACAGAGGATAAAGCCCCCTCCCACCTTTGTCCCCAGCGGCTATTCGAGCCTATCTCACAGCGTCCCGACAACGGAATGGTCTGCGCTCTTTGTCGCTCACGAACCTGGCCCCTCTCTACGTGCCACTACAAAAGAAGTTGAAGGAGGCCCTGAAAGTCTTCCTCTCTTAGGGGCTTCTCCCGTAGAGACGTGGGAACCCTATGGTGAGCGACACTGAGTGTGAGCGAAAACCAGAGACCCACTACAGTTTCCACCCGGGCACCCACCGCAGCAGCTGAAGCCTAAAAAGCCCAACACCTCATCTCCAGCTCCTATCAGTCCAGTGCGCGAGGGAGGCACAGTGCCCCGCCCCGCCAGTGAGGGTAGAGTGACTCTCACCATCACCCCTTCCTCCATACTACACTGCGACGCGCTAGAGGCAGGGCAGGATGAGCAACAGTGGGTAGTTTACCCACAGAAGCCTGCTATTGCACTACGCAGACTTGCATGCCAGTATACCTACTAGCACTCAACCAACTTTACATCCTGCGCTATTCCCTCCAGCTGCTGTCGGCCCCGCCTTTTGTTTTGCTTGCCCTGTCACTTTGCTTGCTTGCCGATGGCGCGACATGCAACTTTGACGGCTGTCCTGCCCTCTCTCTTTTGCTCGTCGTTGTTCCAAGTTTGCGCCTGCATCAGCGCCCACGTCTAAGCCTCAGTATTAGGTTCCATCCAGGGCCGCTATTGACCCGTCGCCTGCCGGCTGCCGTACGAACCACTTCCTCCTCCGTCGCGCTCCGATTGCTCGTCTGGGTTAGAGGAAAGTGGGCAGTGGACAGTGGACAAGGTGACAAAAGAAGAGGGTGACAGCCTGCGACCTCACACACCGAAAAGGGCCACCACACCAGAAACTGAGGACCACGGACCAAACAAGGACCTTGCCTGAGAGGTGATGTATGTCGTTGACCGCCGGAACTGGGTACCAGGCCAGCTGAGAAGAGGCCCAGCAGGAGTAAAAAGCAGCCACCCGTCATCATTCGTCCACTCAACTTCCCGGCTTCTCTTGGGTACGCTCTGCCCTGGAACAGAGAGACTGTAACCCGAGAGAGAGAAAGAGAGAGAGAGAGAGAGAGAACGAGATTGCAGGCACATCCAGACTGGGACAGGCACATACACTCTCACAAACATACACATTCACTCATCATACACACGGAGACAGCCAAGCCTCTAAGGCTCCAGGCATCGTGTGGTAACCTCGCAGCAGCAGCAGCAACAGTGACCAAGAAGAAGAAACAATCTTGAAAAAAAGACAAAAGAGAAACGAGGGAGGAGGAAGAAAGAAAGAAAAACACACAGGATTTGAACAAGAAAGGACAGAAGAAAAAAATTGGGGGGCCACTATCTACCCGAGTCTCCCCCCTCCCCCTCTCTTCCTTCCCCTCCCCTCCTCTTCTACCCTCCTTCTCTCAAGGTATTATTATTTCTGTAAGAATAATAATGCCTTTCGGTCGCCTACAGAAACCAAACAACCGATCTCAACACAACGTCCCTGTTGAATCGGCTGGTTCTGCTGCTGGACCTCAGAGCACTGCTGGACCGGGTCCTCAGAGCATCGGCGCCATTGGCATTTCCTCATCGGGCCCTGCTGGCGCACACAGTCAAGCTCAACCTCCACCGCCGCCTGGCTCTGGCCCTGGCCCTGGTCATCCTCTTACACCACTCCAGGGTCCCTCCTCCTCTGCTGCCCCATCTTCAGCCTTGGGCCAAGGCCCCGCCAACCTACCTCTAACCACCAACGAATCCTTTGTTCAGGATCTACGAGTTGTCTCACAGAACCAGCAACTCCCACCGCCTCACCTCTACACGTCTGGCTCATCCCCTTCCTCGATTGATTTGGACCCAAACGCACAGGGCTTCAACAGTCAGCAGCAGCAGCACCACCACCAGCACCAGCACCAGCACCAGCACCAACACCTGCACGCCCAGCTGCATCAGCTGCAACCCCTCAACACTAGCACCTCTGCCGAGGCCAAGGTCCGCAGGGCAGCGTCCGACTTTGTCGACGCCGTCGCCAGGTCGCAGTCCCACAGATACAACCAGGTCTCTACCCCCATCCAGATCAATCCCTCCTACGGTACCAGTTACACGGATCTCTCCAAGACACTGCAGGCCGATCCACAGAGTCAGCACCCATTTGCTTACCACCAACAACAGCAGCAGCAGCAACATCAGCAACCACCACAACAGGTCGCCCCAGAACAGCACCACCAGGTCGTCGCCCCCGTGGAACCTCGACGATCCACGCGCCGTCTCATCAGAACGATCCTCACCGGCGCTCCAAAGTCTGATCAGAACCGCGCCGACCCCTCCCACCCACCGCACAACAATTACTACGACAACACCTCGGGTCCTGGCCGCCGCAGCTCCAAGCGCCTAAGCAACCCGAACCCGCCCGTCTTACGGACCGGCCCGTCTCAAGTCTCTCTGGAGCAACAGCCTTTAGATTGGCAGTCACAGGGTCCCCCATCTCAGCCATCGCCGTCGCAGAGTGTGCGTCCGACCACAATTCTACCCTACCAAGCCTAGACGAACTCGATAACTAACTCTTCCAATTGCCATGCTACAGATCCCCCACGAGTTTCAGCAACCCACCCTCCGCCGCGTTCCTACCAACCAAGACCAATCTCCCTTCTCCGAGGCCGACGAGGCCGCGTTTCAGCAACAGCAGCAACAGCAGCAGGCCCAGATACACGTCCAAACCCAGCTGACGCCCGACCACCAGCAGCACCTAGGCCAGGTAGCCTTCGACCCTGCAACGCGACAGTACCAATTTATCGCCCACTCGCCACACCATTCCCCCCAGGCACCTCAACAGTCCGAAGGGAACCCGCTCGCGTGCCCAGGGCATCTCGGGACCGAACACATCCAGAACATAGAGACAATATCGCAGGTGTCGCATGAGTCCCCCGTTGCTGAAGGCGAGTTACAGACCTCTTCCAGCGCTCCATCTACGGCCGTTTCACCCGGCACAAGATACTCAACACACACGGACTTCCCCTCACGCACCTCGTCTTTACAACCACACCAGGGACAGGCACCGCAAGCCCAGCAACAGCTACCGGCGCAGGAGGATACAGATAATATGGCCCCACCGCCAGGAGGAGGACCACCACAGGCGAGACGACAACAACAAGACACTGAGAAGAGCTCGAGGGGTGACATGCCACAAGGGGCGCCGCCCGGGTACAGACACAGCCAGCAGCAATCCAACAGCATGAACCCCATGCCTCCAGGGCCTCCAGGCGGGGCTAGCCAGAACAACTTCAGATCGAGCACGCTAGGGGAGAGAGCGCCGCCAGCACAATTCGATGGTGCAGCAGAACATGGCCGTAACAGCCCGCAGCCGACAGAAGACCCAGATAAGGCTTTCAAAGATCTGTGTATGTGTCCCCTATATCATCATCGTTTGCTGCTCCTGTTTGCTCGTGCACGGGGTCCTGTGTGGTGTTTGTGTGTGTGTGTGTGTGTGTGTGTTAACGAAAGGTTGCAGTGCAAAAATACAAAAACGTCAAACGACTGTACTTTGACGGCAAAACCCAGATCGAGTCGCTGAACGGCCAGGTCGAGCAGCTCCAAAATGCCGTCGCCAACCAGAGGATATCACAGTCCCGCACCGCTCTGGATGACAACGAGTACACGACGCGCTTTAACAGGCTGAATGGTGCAATTAACAATTTGTCGTTTAACATCCGCAAGGACTGGACGTCGCTACCAGAATGGCTGGGCAAGTATGTCAGTGCTGATGCGCTCAAGACGGGCAAGCAGGAGATGACTGCAGTCGGCCGGGCTGTGATCACGAGGTGGCTCGTTGAGAGGATCTTCTACGGCTGCTTTCACCCTGGTCTCGATCCTGATCTCAGCAGGTCGCTGAAGAAGGTCGAACAGAACATCCGGCGGTTCAGCTACACCATGACCAGCCAGGAGGAGTTCGACGCCCTGACGTCAAAGGTGTTGAGCTGGCGAATGACGACGCTCGAGGGCCTGCAGGACGTGCTGCAGTCCGCAGACAGCGCGAACCACCGCCAGGACTTCATCCGTGACGCCACCGCATCCCTTACCAGCTATGTTTTCCAGCATCTCACGGACCCACCACCAGCCGGTGTGGACGGGAGCGCGAGTATGATCGTGGAGCTTGCTGTGGGCATCGCAGCGAACCTACCGCTCGAGAGTCGAGATGTGGCGATCCTCTACCCCGTCCCGGAGGATCCCATACAGCCCGAGTTTATGGACGTGGAGAAGACGGGGCTCCCACCTATCGAAACCAGGCCGCCAGATAGTGATGGTGAGACCGACTCGAGAGGAGACGATACCGGCAAGGAGAGCGGCGGGGAGAAGAGTAGCAGTAGCAAGGAGCGCAACAAGACCAGAGCCGGTATGTCAGCGATTTCAACTCTTTCCAGTATCCTCAGCAACACTCCGGCGGCCCTCGTCCCGGCGGCCCTTGTTCCTGGGGGATCCATCCGGAAGGACAGCGGTCTCGCCACACAGCAATCCTCTGCCTCTGCTGATAGGATTCCTTCGACTGCGACTTCGTTTACTGACTCGAATCCCTACATAGCCCTGCCACCCAAGGACAGCAACAAAGTGCGGTTCGCTGGCTTTCTCGCCGTCGAGGTGCGTGGGCGCCAGGTACTTGTCAAGGCGCCTGTCTGGACGCTCGGCTGAAGAGAAGTGGGGAAACCTCCCCACCACATGCATGCGAAGATGCGTTCTCTCCCTCCAGGAGTCGCCCCCCCCCCCCCCCTCACCCAACGACTGCAGTGGAATATCGCCCTTTCAGTAAATGCCACGCCTCCAAAGCATGTAAAAACCAGGACCCCTCAACATAACTGGATTGCCTTGTCTGAATAACGGTGCCGTTGCGCCGCTGCCGCGCGTCCCCGAGGTTGCGGCCAGAGAAATACCCGGAGACCAATGCTGTGACGAGCGATAGGATACAGGCAAGGGGAAAAGAATCAACCCGTTTTGTTTTATTTCCAGCATTTCTTCTCTTCTCTTCTTGCAATCCTCCCCACCGGTATGGGCTTCTCATTTGGTGCTCGGCTCTTTGGAACTAGGCTTTGTTGTACGTAAGGGGATGGATGATATCATAGAGGAGGGCCTGAGAGCATTTGCGCATTTTATGATTCCAAAAGAACGTCATGACCAACAAAAGCTATTGTAGTAGAGCTTGGGCCCCGTGGGCTGGGAGGGGATTATTTAAAGATCCATTACGGATTTCTTGTCATACTTCTGTTCTGTGCCTCGCAAGTGAACACCCTCTAAGAACGCCACGCACGACCTGGGTTTACACACTCACTTCACTGATAACTTTGGAGTGAAGCAGATGCCATCGTCAGCCCTGACAACCGAAGTGAATGAGGACAAAGTACGAAGACGGAGGTAACAGGCAAGACTATTTGGTGAAGGGGGGGGCGGGGGGCGGTTTGAGTCTGCTCATTCTACAATCCTGGTAAACAAGTATAACCTTAAATTCTTATTTGGTGTTTGCTGTGCAGTAGGGAATTCCGCTGGGCTAAGAGACGTGTTGTATAGTGGTCAGTAGGCCCTTCCTCTCCTCCTCTGTACCTAGATGATCTCCTCACCGCCTGCCTATCTTCCGCAGGCTTGAAAGATTCTGCCACCCAGAAATGCCCCTCCATTCATTCAGACGACTCTCAAGATTCCCGCCTCAATTTCCAAGAAAAGACGGTACACATCGGCTCCATTGGAGGTGGTCAACGATCCAAGTTTTATTAAGACTTTTCTTCCTCTTTTTTCTTTATTTTTTCTTCTTTTTCTTTCTCACCCAAATTACACAACCTACCTCCGTTTCCAAGTCCCTTCCATCAACAAACAATGACAGCCGACAACCCCTCCAAACCAAACCACCTCGACCCCTCTGAACTGGGAACCAAGGAATAGTATGATCCTTTTCTCTCCCCCCCCTTCCCCCTGTTGAATGGCAAACCTCCTCCAAAGCTAACCGTCTCGCCCGCCCCCTCTTTATCAACAGCTGGGACTCTCTCTACACCACAGAACTCACCAACCACACCTCCAACCCCTCGGACCGCGGCACCGTCTGGTTCGACGACTCGGACGCCGAGGCCAAGCTCCTCGAATACCTCGACGACCAGACGACCTCCTCTTACTCCTCCTCCTCCTCTGAGCAACAGCAGCAACACCCCTATTTAGACAGAACCACGACCTCCTTCCTCGACCTAGGCTGCGGCAACGGCAGCCTCCTCCTCGCCCTGCGCGACGACGGTTGGGCCGGGCGCGCGCTCGGGGTAGATTACTCGGAGAAGAGCGTAGCACTCGCGCGGCAGGTGGCGCAGGCGCACAGAAGGGGGGAGGAAGAAGAAGAAGAAGAGGAAGAAGTAAGAGAAGAGCTCGACGACGTAGAGTGCGAGGGCGGCAGCAGTAGGGCGAGAGAGGACGAGGTAGAATTTGCGGCCTGGGACGTCCTGCAGGGTCCTTACGATGCGGTGCTGTCCGGCGCACAGGGAGACGGGTGGGATGTCGTGCTGGACAAGGGAACCTTCGACGCCATCAGCCTGAGCGAGGAGCAGGGCGCAGACGGGCGGAGGAGCTGTGAGAGGTACAAGGGCCGGGTGGTGAGGCTGGTGAGGCGGGGCGGGCTGTTCCTCGTGACGAGCTGCAACTGGACCGAGGAGGAGCTGGAGAGGTGGTTTGGCGAGGGCAGCAGCGAGGTCGAGGGGGGGAGGTTTGTGAGGGTGGGCAAGGTCGAGTATCCCAGTTTCAGTTTCGGCGGGGTCAAGGGGCAGACGATTAGCACGTTGTGTTTTCAGAGGGTTTGACCGAGTACAAGTTGTTGTTGGTTTGGGGAAACAACAAGAGGAAAACGAAAGGATAATAATGCATGAGACAATCGTGTATTTTGGTCCCAATGGAACGAGCATGATTCTACCCGACATGCGCGCGACAATGCATGATCCTAGCCCGTGACCGTGACGTCTTGGGAAAATGCAGACATGAATTTCATCAACAGCGCGGCAAGTCTCCTTCCTCTACGGTTTGATGACTGGTATAATTTTACATCCCCTCCAATTGAGCCCAGGCTGCTGGTCTCTTCCCCCCTTTTTTTTCTCCTTTCGTCGACAACGGTCCGCTACTAACAAACCGCAACTGATGTATCCCCATGCCCCCCCGCCCTCCCACCAAGAAGGCGGAAATTGATTGTGCTCCTCCTGTATGCCTGTTCCGAGCTCTAAAGGTGTAATTTCTCTTGAACTTCCTCGTAACTGAATCTGGAACGCTGAGATGTGGTCAAGGGTTTAAGAGAAGACAAAACAGTCTAAGAAACGCGATGAATCTCGGCGTGACTCTGAAATTTGGACGGGGGCTCGTGTTGGGAAAGTCTTTGGTTCATTAGATGTCTCGTGTCTAAGGCGATGTGTTCATAGGTTCTCCACCTGGCAGAGGACCAGTCGCGACCGCAGCGGCAGTGGTTGCGAAATACCGAACATCCACGTCGTCGTCCTTCTGTAGCTTCTCTAGGTTCGGCATCACGCGCTCCTGGATCAGCCCCTGACCCTGAGAGGACGGTGTCCCAGTCTCGCCCGCCTTCTCGAGCTCATAGATGGTCCCAGATTCGGGCAGGCGCCGCATGACATCGATGAGTACAGCATAGGTCTTGGCGACGTTGAACCGGATGTTCGGAATCTCGTCCGCCACCAACTTGTCCAGCATGGGCAGGATTGATTTGGCAATCACGTCCATGCTCACAACAGTTGCCAGAGTCTATCACGTAACCGGTCAGTGTCTCTCCCTATTTTTGCAATAATGGCTCGAGTTCAGTAGGGGTTGACGTACCGTGATGGCAAAGCATGTCGTCATCCTGTAGAGATAATTCGGGTGATTGCCCATAGCCATCACCTTGGGAATGATCGCCTCGCTGGCCCAATCGACACCAAAAACCTCCGTGAGCTTCTTGAGGTTATGAGTGGCTGCCTCACGGATGGAGAAGACTGTGTCTCCAAGCCAGCCCATACACAGAGCACTCAGCTTCTCGTCGAAAAACTTAACTCCGAGTTGGCTTGCCAGCAGCGGAATGTACTCAATGATCGCCAAGCGGACTCGCCACTGCTTATCCTCAGCGAGCTGGACGATGGCGGGGAGGAGAGATTGCGAGAGTAGGTCGATCCCGATGACTGTTTAAGATTAGCAAGGAGAGGCTATGCAAGTGGACAGGAAGCACACACCCTGATTAACGAGCTCGAGCTTCGAGATGATGTGCAGGCGGACTTCTGGGAACTCATCCTTGAGCATCTGGAGAAACATGGGCAGCAAGTGGTCAATAGTCCTATATCCGAGTCAGTATTATCAGCCACGAGGGATTGTACCAGGCGAAAACATACTCCTGCTTGCCCAGAATAGGAGCCAGGCCGCTGATCTGGGTGCCTAGAGCAGCGCGGACGTGTTGAGAGTTATCCGAGACAAGGTCCTCGATGCTAGCCATGATGTCGTTCAAGAGAACATTACGCTCGACCAAGGCACAAAACCCAGGAATCTGGCCTGCAATTGCCGTTCGTACCTCGGCTTCGTTGTCCTTGAGCAGCTTCACGAACGAGGGCACCAAATCCCTCGCTACAACCTCCTCGTCGACTGCCTTTGCAATCTAGACTGATAGTCAGTGATGTGGACATAGATTACCAGAACAGATATACTCTACAAACCTTCTCGAATCGGTCTGCAATCATGTACCTGACTCGCCAGCTCTTATCTTCTATCAGGCTCCGAAGGGAGGTGAGAAGGACGCCGTGGCTAGACTGCTGCTCGTTGGGAACAACCTCGGCAATGGCAATGAGAACCTCGACGGTCAGTAAGCGCACCGAGTCTTGATCGTCCTGCGCGAGGTGCTGAAACATGGGTATCATCTCCTCCACCACAATCGATGCTGGCATCTCCTTGACGAACTTTGCGAGGTTGGTCGCAGCTTGACGGCGGACCATCGGGGTCTCATCGTGCACAAGCTGTCCAAACTGCTGGCGCAACTGCGACTGGATAGGTGGCGAGACCTTCTGGTAGGGGCTAGTGTAGAGACCACACCCTGATACCTTGGACGTAAACCAATCTGCCTTGGAGAGTCGGATCGTCAGGGGAATGAAGTATTCTTCGACCTGCTGGGAGGAGAGATCTACGCAGATCTTGTTGAGGGACTCGACAGCCTGTAATTCTTAAGTTGAGCTGAGGTGCCTCAGACCACAGGTATTGGGAAGGGAGGGGGGGGTCCCATTGGCCAAGAGTGACGTACCTTGTCCCGCACCACTGGCTCCTCGATGGCCGCGAGGTTCTCGAGGGGCGACAGAAGGACGTGGCCCCATTGAGGCCCACCGACATACTCGATGAAGTTGCCGAGCTCCTCGCTCAGGGCAACCAGGACCTCGTCTTCGTCTTCGACGGATTCTGCATTCCTGTTAGGTATTGTGTCTAAACGCTTTGTAGAGAAAGAAGAGGGGGGGAAGCGCGGACCGTCGAGGAAGGGGATGAGCTCCTCCCGAGTGCGCTCAGCGCCCAAGGCGAGGGCAATGGTAGAGAGACGTCGAATGGCATTGAGGCGGAGGATGACATCGTCGTGCTACATTTGGTCGGTCAGTCGCATATACAGGATGGGGGGCGATAGCTATAGCTGTAGCGGGGTTGCGCACCTTCAGCTCGTCGATGAGCACAGCGATGGGGTAAAGCTCATCGTTCGCATTCGGCGCGTCAGCCATGGCGAGCGATGTGGGTGAGGATGGTTCCTGCGTAGATGTCGGACAACAAGTATAGAGGTTCTGGAATGAGGAGAGAATGTGAGCGCGGGTCGGAACTTGATCGCGTGCGAGGTGATGTAATATGCAACCGACTTTTGCAGCTGATTCTCGCGTTGAACCAGTTGTGCCTCAGACTACTTCAATCAGGCAGGCTCCGTTTGTCGGGATGCTGACGTCGTGTCCAAATGAATATCGTGAGGTGTGAATCGTCGTTCGAGGGAAAGAATCGCGATGGTGCCGCCGCTTGATGTGGTCGGAGGTGTGTTGGGAGGGGGTGGGTTAGAGGTATGGCGGGCTTAAGGTGGATTGGGATGAAGTCAGGTCGAGATGCATCTGAGATGGATGGCAAATGGGCGAACATGTCAGTCGGGGCAAGCCAAGCTTGGCAGGCTTGGGTCTGATTGTTGGCGGCAGCAGCCCCTTGGGCCCCCTCCTACAGCTCCTTCGACAGCAACGTACCGCGCTACACAGCAGCAGAACAGGGCTTGCCGTGGCAGGCTAAACGTCCTAATTTCCAGCCCAACAACGCCTCCTCGTCAGATCCGCCCTGCACAGTTCCACAAGTGTCTAGGCCATTGTTTTCCCAAAACTGCTTTGATTCAGAAGGCGATGATGTCTCGGTTGTATCAACTTGAAAGGATAACTTTCTGACAAATCTTCTCAGAGAACCTATCTCGTCGTACGTATGTCAATAAGGGTTAGGGTTGTTTGATCAGGGAGGTCTGGGCAAGCCAGGGGGTACTCGACTGCTACGTACCGCTTGGGTAAGTAGTTTGGTAGCACATCAGGCCCACCTGCAGCCTCCCCGCGACCGGACGGACCCCTTGTCTTTGCGTAGTGCCCCGCCAGACGTGGTAGCAGCTCTCCAGACCAGTGATCCAAAATTCGGGCAGCGGTTGTGAGTCAACCAGATCAGCTCTGGGATCTTTTGAAAGGACGCCGACGACAGCGCCCAATCTTGCCAAATTGGCCCAGCCAGACATATTTCTTGACCAAGACCACCGCCGTTCACCATGCCTACCATCTCCGTCGACAAGTACGACCTCTGGGAGGCCCTTGGTCAGAAGTGAGCTTGCGATTGCACCCAAAAATTGCCCCTCCATAGACGCAGGACGGCAGGCTTACACATGGCATCTACAGGTACACCAAGGAGGAGTTCGAGGATCTATGCTTCGACTTTGGAATTGAGCTCGATGAGGACACCGAGGAGGACGAGCGTCCTGCCGGCGTGCCTCCAGAGCTGAAGATCGGTCAGTCTTGCCCGGCATAAAATGTTCCTTCGGGGCAACCAACAGACTCCTGACGACTACCACTCTAGAAATACCGGCCAATCGATACGACATGTTGTGCTTCGAGGGCATTCAACTGATGCTCAACATATTCCGTTCCAAGACACCCGTGCCCAACTGGCGCCTTGTCGAGCCGGCGAGCGGAAAGCGCGAGACCTTGACGATCACCGAGAATACCACGAAAGTCCGCCCGTATGCTGCCGGTGCGATCTTGAGAAATATCAAATTCACCGAAAAGAGCTATCAGTCCTTCATCGCCCTGCAGGACAAGTTGCACATGAATCTGGCACGCCAGAGGACACTCGTCGCCATCGGAACGCACGATCTCGACACGATCCAGGGTCCCTTCAAGTACGACGCGCTTTCGCCAGATGAGATCAAATTCATCCCCCTGAACCAGAAGAAGGAGATGACGGGGCAGGAGATGATGACGTTCTACGAAAACGACAGGCATCTGGGGAAGTACCTACATATCATTAAAGATGCACCCGTCTACCCAGTCATGCTCGATGCCAGCAACGTTGTCCTGTCCATGCCGCCAATCATTAATGGCGAGCACTCCAAGATCACGCTCAACACCAGGAACGTCTTCATCGACCTCACCGCAACTGACGAGACCAAGCTGGAAATTGTCACCAACATGATGGTTGCCATGTTCTCCATGCACTGCGCAGAGCCCTTCACAATCGAGCCTGTTGAGGTCATCTCGAAACACAACGATCGGACCAGGACTTGCCCTAACCTGACTCCCAGAGTCATCGAGACCGAGATTGACTATCTTAACAATTGCACTGGTCTCAATGAGACCCCCGAACGGATCTGCGAACTGCTCACAAAGATGGCCTACGCCGCCAAGCCATCCAACAAGGACAAGAATGTGATCGAAGTGTCCATCCCTCCGACAAGAGCTGACGTCCTCCATCAGTGCGACATTATGGAGGACTTGGCTATTTGTTACGGTTACAACAATCTTCCAAGAACTTCCCCGAATAAATCTGCAACTATCGGGGCACCAACAAAGATCCAAAAGCTTAGCGACATAGTACGGAATGAGGCTGCCTATGCCGGTTGGACTGAGGTCCTGCCTCTGATTCTCTGCTCCTTCGATGAGAATTACACTCATCTAAACCGAAAAGATGAGTGAGTATACGCTCAATATCCTCGGAGCTGTGGTGGATTGTGCAGCTGACATTGGGTGAAAAGTGGCAAAGCAATACGGCTTGCAAACCCGAAGACCGCCGAATACCAGGTTGTCCGCACCTCATTACTGCCGTGAGTGAAGCATACGCTTGCCCCTCCTCCTCCTTTTGCTCTGTATATCGCTAATGTCGCCCAAAGTGGTCTTCTCAAGACCATCCGTGAGAACAAGGGCAAGGCTCTGCCAATCAAGATCTTCGAATGCTCGGATGTTGCGTAAGTGGACACCGACTGACTAGATATGGATACAAAGTGTTGCTAATTTACCTCATAGCTTCAAGGATGAGGCCGAAGAGCGAAAAGCTCGTAATCAAAGAAACTTTGCAGCCTGCTTCTGCGGCAAGTCGTCAGGTTTCGAAATGGTCCATGGTCTTCTCGACCGCGTGCTACTCATGCTGAGAACTGCTTTCCTCACACACGAGGAGGGACTCGAGGGCAAGAGCATTGACTACAAGGTGACCGAGAACCCTTCCAAGCCAGATGGATACTGGATCGAAGAAATCGACGAGCCTATCTGGTTCCACGGGCACGCGGCTGCCATCTACCTTCGTCTTGGTGGCAAGACGGAGCAAGTCGGTCAGTTTGGCATTCTGCATCCATCGGTGTTGGAGGCTTTCGATATACGGTAAGTATTTCTCCATTAATATGATAACACTGCGTGAAAGTCTTGTCTGACAAATCGCAGATACCCAGTCTCAGCGCTCGAAGTCAACATGGAGGCCTTCCTATAGATATACGCTTGGCGTCTTATTCCGGGGCTTCTTTCACTGGAATGAGAAAAGTATTTGCTTGCCATAGAGAAGATAACCATGAGTCAAAATAGAGAGAGATTTTGCAGGCCAAATCCAAATCACCATTGGACTAACACGTGAGCATGATAGAACGGTTCAAACTACACTGCAAGGTCAGAGGCATGGTCACATGCCACGTTTCCTCTGCCGATCCAAGGCACTGCAGGCCAATGCTCCAACCCAATCTTGTTGGATGACGAGCCAGAAGACCAGGAATTTGCATTGACTGGGGTATAGCTCGCTCAGGTTTATGAGTGCCAGGGTTCTGTGGCTCTCCCCTGGGGAAAGAACACGAGAAGCACCATGTCTTTGACTTGCTATGTTATGGATACCTAACATAATCATGTTGCTTAGCTCGGGCCAGATCTAGTTCGAACCTTCCCACAGCCATGAGGAGCTCACCTCGGGCAGGAGATGGCAACAAGGGCTCTTGAATCAAAGAATAGGGACGCAATATGTTGAGGCCCATCAAGTCTGGTGGAACACCAACAGGAAGGCGCTACCCTTGAAACTATAGAAGTCCCTCAGTCAATGGATCACAAGTCCTGGCAATCAACTTCACAATTCTCTTGTTTCGACCACAACAGTCTATGGTTCAGCACATCTTATTCTGTCGCATTGGCATCAAGGAAATATCTACCTTCACTTGTCCAAACTCTTGTTAAAGCCCGATATCATTCTTGTCGCAGAACATGTAGCCATGCTTACCCTGTTTTAGCTCCCCCACCCGACGAAGTTCTTGTCCTGAGTCACTTTTTCGGCTCAATTCGACGACCTTTGCTGCCAAAGTTGATCCGGACCAAGACCCCTGTATGCCTACTTGTTATTGACTTCGGGTCAGACACACTCGAGATAGCATCGTCTCGAAAGTTTTTTGGGCCACATCAACATTACAGTTGAGGAGGCTGCTCTGCTTTCCTCTCCACCTCTTTCCTTGGAAATCAACAAAACAGCTCGTCCGATTCAGTTGGCCACCCCTCCTAATCTTTTTTCTGTTTGAAATTTTACATTCGAGGGCGGTCGGGCTTTCTTCTCGGGCTGAGGAAGCAGCACAACGCGAGCCACGCTCTGCCATCAGGTCAGTCAAGGGTATCTCCCACCACTTCCACATGTCCTCCCCTGCCAGAGCCCTCAATCTGCCCAAGAGTGTTGCCCCCAGAGGACCTCTTCTATAATCTCAATAGATTAGGAGAGGCCTTTTATAGCACATCCTTACTTTCGTGCTTTCGAACGTACCGCTAAACTGCAACAACGCAGCCGTCGAGATGGACCCAGCGGACTTTCCGTTTCTAGATCCATCTGGAGCTACTTGTGATGCTGGTGATGGTGGGGTTGTCGACCTCATAGACCTCGCCTCTTCTCAAGACTCCTCGGGTGAAGTGGTCGTCGAACAAGAGGCCGTCCCGAGTCTGGCGTCCGACCTGGGCCACAGCGTGACAGAGCCGAGCGACGACCTGCCTACCCCGAACGTCATGGACGACACTGATGATGATGACGACTCGCTGACATTGAGTACAATCTTGGCTCAATGTAGGAACCACAAACACGAGCCTGTTAGTCATACTGTACCCAAGCCTGAAGCCCTCAGCCGCCATCCATCTCTCACATCCGAGGCATTTCAATCCTTCCTTGGATGTCGTCTGAAAGAGGGTGCCAATTTCTTCACCATCCATCGGTCTCCGTCGGTGCGTGCTATGACAGGCCAGCCTCACGTCGCTCCTCAAGACAACAAGCACGCTGAAAACGAACAAGAGTCCTCCTCCAAAAAGCGTAGAGACCCGTGGCGTCCAAATATCAGTCCAGACGAACATCAGGGTTCGAAGGAAGACAGACGAAAGAAGTGTCGCGTGGACCTAGCAACAGGAGTCAAATCCAACGATGAACAAGGGAAGGGCGAGAGAGTCGGTGATGCAGGCTTGATTCTTTCTCAGCCCAGGCAAGCAGATGGCCAGACCCAGATGAAGACAACCCCTAAGATCAGTATGAGCACACCCAGCACCCGCCAGAGAGATACAGTCAAGGCTATTTGGCTGGGGTCCTCTGCCGTCCAGGGCACCCCAAAAGCTCGTCCGACTGAGACCTGCTCCAAGAAGAACAGTTCAACCCATCATGCAGGGGAATTTCAAGGACTGCGCCAGGTATCCAGAACAGAAAACGTGCCTGTGCAGAAGAACGCAGTTGCCCAAAAGCCGGCTCTGGAACAAGGGTCTCACAGTGTTTCTGCAGAGATTGGCATCCGGCATCAAGCTGGTTCAAACGGCACTTCTGCTTCTGCGCCATCGCGCCCGTTTGTTCCCATTTCTAAAGGCGACCATCAGCTAGACTACAACAGTACTCGTACTGGTACTGCACGACGACGACCTGGCGTCCCAAAAGGCCAAGCCACCAACCTCCATCCGGCAGCAGAAGGAAGAAGCGTTCAGCAGAGACCGCAACACACATCTATTGGAGCCAAGGAGCCCGGATCTCTCACAGGATACCTGGGCCCCGAGAGGCGACCCGAGAAACCGCCAGTGTACGCCGAGCCATCCGACGACAAGTGGAAAAGGATCACCAAGCTTTCGAAGCCAGAAGGTCTCGAGGAAATACGACGCGGCATAAGGAAGGAGCGGCTAACGAAGCTCATGGCGGCACGCGATGAAAAGATTCATGACACAGACCAACAGGCCTGCCACAGGAGCTATCCTTCTCAAACTGAAGCCCCACTGCCAAAGGCTCAAGAAGCATGCCCTCCGGTGCAGCCGAGGGAGAACTCGCCTCTGCAACAGCCTGCCGTCGGTGGTAACAATGACCTCCGACGACAGGACGAAGCTGGCTTGCTGAGAGCCCAAGAGCCACGCCCCAAGATGCAGCGTCCTCGAAAGCAACGTCCCACCGTGTTTTACCCTCCAGTACGGCCGCCAAGAAACTCTTCACGGCAGACCGACGTCGCCAGCGCCCACACTCTCCCCACTCCACGAGTGTCCCCGGCTCCACCCAAACAAGACGTTCAGCCCTCGCGTGAGCTTGACAACCAGCCGCCGACACGCGAGCTGACAGATTTGGGTCGTCAGAGGCTTCAGAGGCTGGATGACGCCCACCTAGCGGATCAGGACAGCCTGGTCCAACCGAAGGCGGCACGGAACAACCTCAAGGTCTCGAGTGTCCCCAAGCATGCGGCTCAAAGACCGTCACGCATCACCGGGGATGAGATTGCGAGTGCCGCCAAGGAGATGAGGAATCTCCAAAAGCAGTATGCCGAGAAGAAGACCACTACTTTAGCTGATGCGCTGCCGCCAGAATTCAAAAGATCGCAGCCGAGTCATAAGTCGCGCGCAAAAGCCGTGCAGAACATCGCCAGCCGCGAGCAGGTCGAAGCGACCACGCAGGAGCGTGTTATCGCGAATCGGATGCAGCGCATCCGAACAGACGTAGAACGGGAGTTCAGAGAAAGCAGCAAGACGCGCGAGTTTAAAGAGCGTCTCATCCGTGAGAAGTGCGACCGTTATATGGACAAGAAGAAATCGCAGATGCTCAACAAGGCTCGGGGCCAGAACAAAGGCCTTCCTCCTGTTGACTTCCTCGAAAACGGACAAGCGGGCGAGGCGGTTGCTACTGCTAGCCCCAACCAACGAAAGATCCCAGCCTCGCAGGCGTTCAAGCCGAGCCAGGCTATCGTGACCTACTGTGTGTATCTCAGCCAGCCGGTCGACGAGGGTGCGAGCCACGAGGACGTCATGATGCGCACGAAGGCATTTGGCAAATCTGACTCGGCCAACCATTACGCCAAGCTGCTGCTGGACGGCATGTCGGCGCCGCCGCAGCAGCAGTCCAGGAACCAGGCGCGGCGGTTGGTATCTTTACAAACTTGGTACGCGAACGGTCTGCTCTTCGGGCTGAAGAAACGAGGGGACGGCAAGTACGTGTATGCCCAGGTGCGCAAGGAGAACACGCTAGTGGGCGACATGGACCCGGATGTCCTGCGCAACCAGTGGGTGGACGAGGATGTTATGGACATCCATCGCAGACGTTATGATGTCTTTGAGTTCCAGTTCATCCCCAGGTCGGTCATCGAGGCAGAGGAACGAGACGAGGAGGCGAAGAAGCTCCGGGACCAGCGACAGGAAGACAAGCCCGCCACTCGTGACGATGATCGCGAAAGTACAGCCCAGACCGAAGCCATGGATGGCGTTGAGAAAGACAACGAACCCAGAGGTCTTGAGGGCGACGAGCTACGTTCAGCTCTGAGGGCACTGCCAGCCTGTGGATCTGCGCCTCATCAGGCCAAGAGACGTCATGAGGATGGTGAAGATGAACACGACTTGTTCTCATCCTACTCGTCTTCGGACTCGGACACGGACTCCCACGTAGATCCCCAAGAATACGACACTGCTGGCTTGGAAAGTCTCAACAATAACAACGATCAAAGGCCTATGGGGTCTCGGAATGATGAGACCAGTCGCGGCCCGACTCCCTTCTCTGCAGGCACAGATGATGACCCCAGGAACCCACACGCCAGCTGCAAACTTGTGACAAGGACATACGGCTCCTTCACGGACCTGCGCACGGCCAACCGGCGCGCGCTTTCTGTGCCGAGGATCGCATGGAAGCCCATAGGTTGTGATCTCAACGCCCTTGATCACTGGAACGAGAGTATGTTACCCAGTCTGGCCGAGCAGATGAAGGAAGTGGACTTGGACAGCGAGTGCGCTGAGATTGAATGTCCTCCGAAGCCGTTCCATGGCCTCAATTCTCGTCGGCCGTGGCGCTTTGTTCATGCTCGGGTGTGCGTGATCGAAATCGAAATCGAGGGCCCCATGGATACCGAGATGGACTTTTCCATGGACATGGCGGAGGCGCACAGCGCTCGAGGTGTTCAAACCATTCTTTCCAACGCTACGGCTGCGGCCGGCAGGACTGGCGAAGCTCAGGTGGTCGAGTCGGACAACGAAGAGGACATGGGCGACGAACTTCCCGTTCCCTTGACCGATGACAACGGTGATGTTAGCGAGGAGGAATGATGTGGGTTTTTGGGGGGTGTTGGCGGGCCAATTGAGCTCTAAGAAGAGGGTGTTGTGGTGTTTCCGCATGCGAACCATTCCAACCTCTCTTGTAATAATCGAAAAAGGACCTTGTCGCCGACTCGACGCTGGTTTGGACAATCTCAAGCATTTGACTGTGGGGGAGGGTCTGAACTGGGTGATCATAGCACAGCTTGGATGTGTGTGAGAGAGGAAGAGAGAGACAAGAGAGGGTCTGCCTTGAAATGACCACCCCTCCTCTCACCCGGGGGTTTCGAGGCGACGCACAAGATTCTTGCAATGTCTTCAGAAACAGTTTCATTCTAATCAACAACCGTTGTGCGCAAATACTTCCCATCATACATGAACCTACAGGACGCAAAAATCGATCGATGGTGCAGTAGGAATTCGTAAATGTTTTTCGATGATGGTTAAATCCAGCCTCAGGTCTAGCACATAATTGATTATATGGCCCGTAGTGCGTTCCAGAGTTGCCCAAATCTTTCATCTTTGCACACCAGACTGGGTGCGGTCAGACTTGTCCTCAGATGCCTTCAGGAATCCTCTCAGAGTTGTCCCAAAACACGATATTACAAGCACTTCGGGCCTTTTTTATTCCTCCTAACATCGATGGATTGGGAATGGAGCTATACGGTCATCGCATGAGATGTTACTCTGCCTAAAATTACCATATGATGTAGGTGTCACATCATTCTGGTGTTGGTGGGTTCTGTCTCGACAGCACGGGCGTTGCAACAACTGAAATTGACTTGGGGTTGACGTTCATCAGTCTCACGGCTTGCTTGGGTGTATAATAGACGGGAGGCCGTACTCACTGGGGAATCAACCAGAGTTGACAGCAATCAGCATTCTTTTTTGGAGACAAATCTAGAGTAGAATTCCAAGTCTTATACAAGTGGACAGCGATTGGTTCTTACCTGCCATGCGGCCTCACGCCAATGCTAATATAATCCCAAGAAGAGCCTTACCTAAACGTACTATGAATTCTCTCTCTACCTACAATTTGCAGCAGCTCCAGTATCACCAGAGCCTTACTCCGGATCAGGCGCATACACCTCCTCGTCGGTCGTGGCTTTGCCCTGCTCCGCCAGCTGCTTCCACTGGGCCTGGCCCTCCTCGGTCGTGGCGTCGATAATCTCCTGCTCGAGGGACAGGATGCCGGCGGCGTCAAACTTACTCACCATGTCCTCGGCCTCGTCCACCTTCATCTTTCCCAGCGCGGCATTCACCTCGTCCAGGCTGCCAGTCTCCAGCGCCTTCTTCATGTCGGGGCTGAAACCCTCAAAGATCTTTCTGGCCTCCTGTACCTCCGGGTCCTGGCTGTCGGCGGGCGGTACTCGGATGTTAATCACCGTGCCCGGCTCTACGGCGTGCAGCTGGATCTGCTCGACGTCCTGTCCCTCGGCGGCGCCGGCGGCGCGCTGCTTGTTGATTTCGGCGGCGCGCACCTTGATTTTCTGGTAGGTTTCCTGGACGTCCTTGAAGAAAATACTTTGCGCCTGGTGGCCCTTGGTCATGATGCGCTTGAAGAACAACGAGACGCCGTCCCGGCCTAGGGCGCGGCAGTACTGCAGCAGCAGGGCCTGGTGGACGCACTGCCGCGCCAAGTCGTCCTTGTTGTCGAGCTGGGCGTCAAATGCCATGATGAGCAGGCCGTCCGTCTCCTTCTCCGTCAGGATCTGCGGGTTCTTGCTGAGGAAGGCCAGGGAGGCTGTGTAGTCGTCGTTCTTGATACTGGCGAACTGCTTCGCGGCGGGCGAGGCATCGACGTGTTCCTCGTCATCACCATCGTCATCATCATTGTCGCCATCTTCCTTTGCTGCTGCTGATGCGCCTTTAGACGATGAAGCGCTTCCTGCTGCAGACGGTGCAGCGTAGTTGGGGTTCAGCAGCTCCACCTTGGAGTCGTCCTTCTGCCCAGGCACTGCCTTGTTCACATGCGAGCTGTCAAATCCCGTATGGATGCTCTCGCTCGTGATCTTGCGCCCTTCTTCCTTCTCCAGCTCGCCCAGCTTCTTGACCAGCTCTCCCTGCAGCTTCGTGACCTTGTCGAGGTGCTCTCCGATCTCCGCCACCATGGCCTCGTACCGGTCCTCCTGCTTGACTTTCTTCTCCTCCATCGCGGTGTTCACCTGGTCCAGTAGAGTTGCCATCATCTTGCTGTATGTCGGCATCTTCTCGTCCCCCTCAGGCCGCGGCAGGCCCTCGGGGCGCGGCGGAGGCTGGTCGTCCTCGGGTTTCAGGCCCGCTGCGCTCTCCATGACAGCGGCGAAGGCAATCTCTCCGGGATTCCTGGTCTTGCTCTCAACATCCGAGGCGTGGGACTTGAGCGCGTTGAGCAGGCTCGTGATGCGCTGGATCAGCGCATCGTTGATCTGGCGCTCGTACTTGAACTGGACGATCTGCAGCCGCCGGTGCTCGCGCTCCTGGTGGATCTGCGCCTGCCTGGCGCGGATGAAGGATCGCTTATCGACGTTGGGGTGGACTTCGACGTCGGAGTCGTCCGAGAGCTCCAGCGCGTCCTGTTGGAAGCGACGTTGAGTGTCAGCTGAGACTTGTTTCCCCTGCCTGCTTGGCTTGCGCCGCGATGATGCTGGAATGCCATGACTTACCCACTTGCTATAGTCCACAGGCATCTTAATTACCTTTTCTTCTCGTTATGTCTTTCCCTTTGGGAGTGTCTTCTTAATTAATCAATGTAGAGATTTTTCAGCATAAAAAGAGATGTCTCAAGAAGAAAGGGTTGGTTGGTGTGAGAAAGGGTGGTGGATGAACGCAGCCTTGATGTGTGGATGAAGTTGCAGTTATAATGCCATTCACTGTCTGTGCCACTTCCGAAGCTTCTGGAGGGGTAGTTTGGTGGGGCCTGTCCTACTGGAAACAAGCTCAAGCTTACCACATCCAGGCCCTCTCTATTCCTCCTCTCCAGTAGCGCCCTAAAGCAGGAAAGCATCAGACAGCAAATACTCGTCTACTGTACTTTTCGCAAGTAACAGGACAACCTACGAACGAAAGAAGAAGAAAAAAAGAAGAAAAAAAAGGTATATAGACCTCAGTCATCACAAATGCTTCTTGTATACTTCAGAAAATAAATTTTGCGATTCATTTCACCACTGTATAGCTCTAGTTCCGCATACAAATGTATGGTTGTCCTGAAACCTCGCCTTTTCGTCATCCCATTCATGGCTATACAGAAGTCAATACATGATGATACAAGAACCACTTCGCACGCCTTGCTCATCAACCCCAGAAGATTCAGTATGAAAAAGAAGCCTCAAGATCAATCAATTCCTGCTAACCCGCTCTCCCAATGTCCTATCATACCGGCGCCCTACCCCCACCATCCGACCGCCTCAAGATACCACCGTTGCCAACTCCATCTGCATATGAGTGATGCCTCCTATTTATTTCCCTGACCAAAAAACTCCCAGAACCAAATTTTTGCATTTTTCTCTTCTTTTCTCTTCCTTCTTCTTGACCACACCTTGCAAGTGGTAGTAACGATGCTCAAAGAAAGAAAAAAACATGTGCCCTATTGCATCGTCTTCAAGAATCCATCGAGGTCAAAACTCTCCTCGTACTGTTTGTTATCCCAAAGCTCACCGAGGTCCTCCAGCCAGGCCGCCTTTTTGCCCGGCTGCCGAACATCTCCCGTCTCCACATCCACCATGTCCTCCTCACGACCCTCAAAGCCGCTGCCACTTGGACCGCCCTTCTCAGGTTTCTCTTGGATCAGGCCTGGTCCTGCATCACCGATATTGAAGAGATCCAGAATCTGGTCCGTATCCATGGTAGCCAGGCCCGCATTCTGCTGATTGACCACCGTGGAGGCGACATCAATCTTGAAGCGCTGGAGATTGAGAATCTTCTCTTCCAGTGTTCCACGAGTGACAAGCCGGTAGACATTGACAACCTTCTTTTGACCGATACGATGCGCGCGATCCATAGCCTGCAGGTCTTTCTGTGGGTTCCAGTCATGCTCGACAAAGATGACTGTGTCGGCACCCGTCAAATTCAGCCCGAGACCACCGACACTTGTTGTGAGCAGTAGACAATCGTATGACGGATCGCTGTTAAACTTGTTGACGAGATCCTGCCGCTTGTTGGCCTCGACCGAACCGTCCATACGCAGGTAGGTGACCGAGGGCAGCATGGTCTTCAGGACCGTGTTCTGTACCATGTCGAGCATCTCTTTCATCTGGCAGAAAATGAGGGCACGGTGAGGCTTGATGGGTTGGTAGAGCGGATCGTTGGTATCTGGACCCTCGGTGCCGATGCCGCAGTCGACAAGCAGGTCACGGAGAGCTGTCAACTTGGGGGCGTGGACGGCGTCTTCGAGGCTGGTATTGCTCTTGGCAAGGATGCGCTGCGTGTCATCGTACTTAGGATGACCCGGCTTGAGTACCATGGCGGGAGAATTGCAGAGTTTTCGCATGTACTGCAGCGCTTGGAAGATGTGTTGCTTAGCATCCTTGTCGTCCCGACCAGCCTCCTCGGCGAGCTTCTTGGACTCCTTCTTGCTGAAGTCCTCGAAGAGCTTCCGTTGCAGATCACTTAGGTCGCAGTAGTAGTTCTGCAAGATCTTGGGTGGGAGGTCGTTGAGCACTTCCTCCTTCAGGCGACGCAGCAAGAAAGGCAACACTTGCTTGTGCAGCGCCTCGATAGCGAGTGCGCCTGCTTCCTGCTCTTTTGACGAGGCCTTGCTGAAGCGCGACGCAGAGATGGGCTTGACGAAACGATCCGCAAACATCTTCTCCGCGCCCAGGAAACCTGGCATGAGGAAATCAAAGAGAGACCATAGTTCCAGCACGTTGTTCTGAATTGGTGTGCCGGTTAGGATGAGCCGGTGGTTGCTGGCCAGCTGCTTGACCGCCATGCTGATTTTGGCCTTGGCGTTCTTGATTAAATGGCCCTCGTCGAGCACCACGTAGTTCCAATTGTACTTGCTCAAGACGTCAATGTCATTACGGCAAACATCGTAGGATGTGACCACGATGTCTGGCTTGTCGAGCCTGTCCTTCATTGCCTTTCGCTCGGGGGGCGGTCCAACGTAGGCCATGACGCTGAGGAACGGGCTGTATGTCTTGATTTCCTGCTGCCAGTGACCTGACAGAGTCGGAGGGCAGACAATCAATGATGGAAGGCGCCTCATATCTGGATTGCTTGTCTTTGAGAACTCTTCAGCACGTTCGTGGTGGTCGCTAGCAACAATACACAGAGTTTGCAGTGTCTTTCCTAGACCCATGTCGTCGCAGAGAATGCCGTGTAGATGGTACTTCCTGAGGAAATTAAGCCAGTTGACACCGTCTTGCTGGTAGGAACGGAGCTCAGCCTTGATGGCAACAGGGAGCTGGAAGGGCTCAACCTTCTTGGGATCCAGCAGCTGTGCAATGAAGGTCCTCTCGCGGTCTCTGCCCTTCAGCAGCTCCTGAGATAGACCTGGTGGGTCTGGTATGCCGGCCTCAAGAGGCACAAGCTTGACCAGCGTCGCGAATGAAGTCGTTGCGATGCGCCGTACATCGTCATTCGAGTCGCTCATGCGGCCCAATACGGGCACAATGAGGAAGACGACATATGGAAGAATGGAATCTCCCATGACGGCGATCAAGTGGTAAATAGTCTCAATCGCACCCTGTCGGAAATGGAGGTCGAGAGGATTGGTAATAGACGGAAGAACCTTCTCTACTAACGCCGTCATGCCCTCCACCGTGATGACACTGCACACAGTCGCCAGGCACTTTGCAGCCATGTACCTAAATACCGACAGCTCAGAATGCAGAGCTGTAACGACCAGGGGGAGAAGTTGCATGATGAATGGATGCAGTGCCACGTCAATTGTGGGTGTCATGGTACGGATAACCGACATAGCATCGACAATTTCCTGTCCAAAGGTTTGCTCAGGATCCCTAGCCTCAGCAGGAAGATCACCCGAGAAGGCCATCATGAGTGGTTGCTCCATAGCGCTGCGAATGCTCGGCACGACGGCCAACAGCTCGGAACCATACGTCTTGGCCAGGATCTGCAGTGCCTCTTTTGCACCGCGGCGTGTGATGCGTGCGGCCTTTGCCTCACGGGCATACTGCGCGGCATCAGGGCGATCAACACGGTCCTCATCCTTCTGCATTGAAAGAACATCGTCCAACTTTCCTGCGTTGGGTCCAAACTCGGGAGTCTCGCTTGTCTCCATGCATGAGAACTTGACCAGGTTGGCCACCACTTTGTCGGCAGGACCACGACGACCAGACTCGGTGAAGAGCTGAACTAGTCTTGCAATGGTCGATGACGATCGCAACTGCAGCTCTTGGTTCTCTTCATTCTTGACGCTCTCCATGATTGCCTTGATCAGTGGGCTGGGCTTCTTCGGCAGCAGCTTGATTGCCACCAACGCACAGGCTGCTGCGCCTTTGATTCGTACATCGCGAGCATCCTTCTTGACTTTGGCCTCCACAATCATCTCCGCGGTGCTGTCTCGGACCTCGGCGAGTTGTTGGCTCGCGATAAGACGCTGACCAGGAGCCATGACCTTCTTCAGCTTCTCGTAGTCCTCGTTTACCACCTTCTCCGCGTTGATGATCGAAAATGCTCCTGGTCCTGCTTCGGCCTCGCCTTGGACAACTACAGCCAGTACCGGAAGCTTGCCGCTGGAGACCTTTCCGTGGTCGCGGAACAGGTTGATTAACTGCTGGCACTGAGCGCGGACCGCCTTGATGTAGCTGACAAGGTCACGATAGCAGGGTGGCCGTTCACCCTCGACCATCTGCTGCAACAGCGGGCCAAACCGGGAACACTGTTCCGTGCTCTCACAACTCTGGGCATATTCGTCTACAATCATGCAAGCAGCCAGCTGGGTGGACGAGAACGCCGAAGAGAGGCCACGCTGGATATTCGCGTCGTACTCTTGCAGGTCTGTCGAAGGTACCCGAGACATTATAATGCCCATGGCCTTAGCGGCGTATACCCGGGATCGCACGAGTGTTTCCATGCCGACCAAGTCGACATCACCTGACATCATGCGTCCATCGAGATCATGAGATTGGGAAGGTATAGCCTCCTCGATCTTGGTGGACTTTCTGCGCCTCTTTGAGGCCCGCTCCCCCCCTTCTGACGGACTAGATTTTCGGGGTGGTGGCGGAGGCGGTGGTGCACCTGCCAGAGGGGCATAGGTGCCACCCGATGGTTTTAGGAACAGTGTTGCGTTCATAGGTATTGGGTTGCGCTGCACGCCGATGGGATGCAGCGAGAGCTCCATCAACGGGGCGATGTGAGAAGAGAACTCCATTGCCAGCACTGCTGGGCTCTGGGAAAGAGACTTGACGAGAGCTGTCCATAATTCGAGGGACATCTCGAGCGTCTCCGGATCGCGTTCCACAAGGAGGTTCTGGAAGATGAGTCTGAGGAGCCTGCCGTCGAGCCAGCCCTGGGATGACTCTGCATCTAACTTTGCAAATGTCATGAGGGCTTTCAGGACTGCGAGACGGACAGAAGTTATGGTATGACGGAGGAATGGATAGAGTCGAGGGACGAGAACGGTGAACGACCTCTCTTCATCTTCCTTGGCCGAGGTCTTCATCGCGGAGAGAACTTCGGGGAAGCCGCAGAGAATGGCGAGAAGGTCCATGATCTTGCCCGTGGAGGCACTCAGATCGTCGCTGAGATCAGCGAGACCCTCCCAGACGATATAGATCAGCTTGTTCAACTCGCCTGGACGCTGCGTGACAAACTCCTTGGCCATAGGGATCAATGTGGCAGCGCTGACTGAACGCACATCGTCATCTCTGTCGCCTAGGCCCTTCATGACAGCACGGATAATGCCATCAATCATGTCGCCGTCTTCCATGAGGAGGTCCTTGCGCACAGCAACAACATATCGGAGTCCCACCATGCCACCGTGGCAGATGGGCCAGACATGTTGTTCCAAGGGTAGGTCTTCTTGCATGACCATCCGATAGAGAATGCGATAAATGGCATGCACAGAATTTGCGGGAAAGTGGAACAGGACGGAGCCCAGTGTCTGGCCCACCGTCTCACGGATTGGTGCCACCGATGTGTCTGAGCTGTAATCTGTAAATCTGTCGAGCATCAGGACACAACATAGCCGGCAGGCAACATCATCGAGCCACTTCCGGTTCCGCTCATCGTTCTCGCTGCGTGATCTGCCACGACATCGACCAGCACCTGCTCCATGGACCCTGATGACTTCTCTCAGGCCCATGGCTGCACCGTGTCTTGTCTCCCAAGATGGATCGAAAAGGTCAATCTTCAGGAAATCACAGAGCCGCTCGTAGGGCCACTCGATGCCTTCGACGACGACGTCTGTCTCGAGTTCCGATTTGATCGGTATGATAGGGCCCTTGTACTCGGAAACAACTTTCGAGTCTTCGTCAATGTCAGTGGGCCTGTCAAGGCTGAAGTAATCAGCCATCTTGCCATTCTTCTTAGAATCGGCATCGGCCATGGGCGCCTCATCCGGAAAACCTTCAGACCCAGCGGTCGTTGCGCGGCGGAGCGAGAGGTCGCCGAAGCCACCCTTGCCCTGGGCAGCTTTCTGAGCTTCGCGCTTGCGCTTCCGCTTCAGAACATTGAGCTGCCTTGCGCTCATGCCACTCTCCTCTGTCGGATGGGGGGTGGGTGCCCCATGATGGTTGCCGTTGAAACCATTCGTGTCGGCTGGCGTGCTGGGGCTGGCACTATCACGAGAGACAGGCAGCTCCTCGTCCTCATATGGGCGGCCAAGTAGACCCAGTCGACCGATGAGGGTCTTCTTTTGATGTGCTAGACGGGCCTGTGGGTCCAATGCGCTCAGTGCATAGTCGACGGTGCCACCTCGAAGTAGCTCTCTGCCGTATTTTATTATGTTTGTCACGTTGAGGGTGTCCAGACTCAACGCGTCATCCTCGGGGAGGGTTGGTGCTTCCCTGTCCTCCTTCTTAACGAACCCATTCCCGTCGTCTTCGTCCTGCTTCTTGGGCGCCACGGGCTCATCTGCGTTTGGGTCATAAGCTTCTGCATTTTCGATAATCTTGCCGATGGCCTTGGCGGCAGTTGAGCGGGTCTCCCAGTCCTTGTGTCGCAGGTAAGGGACCACTCGAGAGAGGAGGTTGAAGAGCTCCTCTGGTTGATGCTTCTGCCAGTCGGCAAGCTGGTTCACGGCCGTGTCCCGAATGAGACGGGTACTCCCAGTCTCCAGGATACTGAGAATTGTCAGCTTGAGAGCAGATCAGATGATTTGGGGGGGGGGGGGGGTGCGGTAGTCATTGACGAAATTTGACTTACGTAACAAGGCGATCGAGTCTTGATGCCATATTGAACTATATCATGGCGCGAACCAGATGGGCAGTTGAGAAAAGATCAGAAGCTACTGGCAGCGCGACAAGGCTGACGGAGCCATCAATTCCACTTTTTCCGGTGTTTCAGAGGCAGGAAGCCTAGTTGATTACTGAACCTCGGGTACATAGTTAGAAAATACTGCAGGAGAAGACGCGCAAACCAAACAAATCCCAAATCAAATTCCGATGGACGATAATGCGACTGGTGCTGACCGAAAGCATTCCCTGAAGATCGAAGTTCGAGGATAGCGATGAGGTGAGATAGATGAGAGGCTTACTTGCGTTGATTAGAGGCTAAGATGGAAGCTGTCCAATCAAATTGTTGCTGTGGGGCGATGAGGCACCTACCCTTCCTATCGAGTAATTTGTCTCGCACTTGTTTGCGTTGTTGGGATTGCAGAAAGCAGGCGCTGTAACCGGAAGTCGAGTTGCTGCAGATGGCTACAGGAAGAATTGAGGAAGGTATGAGTGATGATGGTGTGGAAATGGGCCTTGGTAGTCTTTTTTCTCTTTTCTTTTGTGGCGCTTTGGCGATGCTTTTCTTTTTGTTTTCAAAAGCAAAGCTGTGGTCGTAAGTTGGGCGTCGCGATCAAAAACTACACCAAGTTGGCAGCGAGATCTGAAACTTTGGCATGCAGAATGTGCCAATGTGGGTTTGCAGGTTGGACTTGGGGGAACTGGGCCGCGTCGGGTAATGTTGGTTGCTGATGCTGTAATGCAGAATGATGTGGTACCAGCTTGGTTGCTTTTTCTTTTCCTTTTCATGCAGTACCGCGGCGGGTCTGGGGCTGAGATCTGGGTTATGGGCCTTCTGGGTCTGGGCCTGGGCCTGGGCGCGATCTGTGGACAACAAGGCTTCACAGCGGCGGCAGCAGCAGCGGCAGCGAGCTTGTGGGAGAAATCACCCCAGGGGCGGGCGTGGCCTTCTATATCTAAGGTATCCTTATTTTTATAATCGCGTGGGACTGGCCCCAACCGTTACTTCCCTGCACAACCCCCACTGAATCAGGACTAGCGCCAGAGCCATCCCCTGCTCCCGTGTCTGCCACTTCTGGGACCAGAGCAGCAAGACCGCCGCCTGTGGACAACCAAATTTTTCAGGGCTTGGCTTTCTTTCCATCACCATCAGTCGAGCCTGGCTTTCTCTCGTGCCTTTCTTCTCTACCCAATTCTCCTTGTCCCTCATGTAGCTTTTGATGATTAGCCGGTAGATAACGATAGTGGAAGCTAGATCCACACAAGCTCTGCGTAGCGCCACCTTACATCTTCATCGTCCCTGCCGCTTCTGCTTCCATCCAGCCTTCAAAATTCATCATCTGAATAGTGGCAATAATGTGGAAGAAAAATTTCGCATCGATTGGCCACCAAATCATCAACCTTCACTCATCCCTCTTATCGAGAAGACATATGCATGCGCTTCTTAGGAGATGTCCATGCACATGCATGTATACATCCCTTGTTGATTCTGTGCAGTGTCTCGAGGCTTTTCGTAGTGGACACCTTGGTCAGAAAAAAGGCCATACCAACTCTCCGCGAAATGTCCTCCCTCGCTCCGTTTGGCACGTGCTTCAGATCTGGGACACGCCATCCAGGTTGTCTGTCTACCTTGCCCGCCGTGCCCGCCTCATGATTTGACGGAGCGCCACCCACGTGAGAGGCCACCTATGTACTTTCGTCAACGCTGTCGCAACCCACCAGGCTTTCTTCTTCTGCCTATCAGGGATGCGACTCTCCTGCGACGCAACTCTCCTGTTCAAACAGTGTGAGCATCTCGAGCATCTCCAAAGATTTGCACCTACTCAAAAGTCCGGCAGAGTATTGAAAGTCAAGGAAAAGTCTCGTGGGACAACAGGACAAGGCTGGCCTTAGTCATTCGGTCTAAGCTCTCGATCCGGAGGGCCGTGACAGAGCACATCCCTGCCTATGGCTTTTACTAGCACAATAGCTGAATTTCCCTCTCAATATTCAACAACTTGCTCATCGGCGGTAACAGCAGCCCTGATTCAGCTCACGAGGACTCTGCTCTTGCTTGATTTCATCGTATTGATTATTGCGAGATAGCTCCCTTTTACCATTTTGCCGGCGAAAGGAGCAACCTCGCAGTTTCACACAAATTCCCAAGCTGAGATTGTTGCTGCCTATACTTTTCAGGATAAGCGCGTGCACTTGCCCTGTGATGCATGTACCGGCTTCTTCGGGACGTCGGCTGAGCCACGTCGAAATCAGCGAGGCAACGATTTACTCAAACAATCAATACCCAAACGTACCTACTGTCTTTAATGAGATACAGAATCTACTAAAAATCAGCTTCATCCTTCCTTTTTTACCTACTCGGAACTCATAATGTTGTTCGTACAAATCTCATCAAGCCGCTAAGATTGAGGAAGAGAGCTGGCCATGGGTTCCGCGCCAGTGATCGTCAGGGGCCGCAGTGATGTACACGGCTATCTATAGTAGTATATGGGCATGTCTCGTCACTTCTACTTCTCAACCATTCATGGCTAGATCACAGTCTGTTTTAGACGTTTCAATGCAGTCGTGCCTGGCTCCACATGGCAGTGCCTCATACCGTGATCGGCGGGCCTTTCAACAGCACGTCTTACGGGCGAGGCTGTTGAAGACACTTGCAGGGAAAGTCGCGAGATTGAGACGGGTTTTTGTACACAGGGAGTGGCAGACGATGTAAGGCCAGGAAGCACGGACAATCTTCGACCAGGACACGGGAGAAAGAGAGAAAGAACCGAGAGATGACAATGGTGCGATTGATATATTCCATTGGCGCCCGGGAGCGAACCAGTATGTCGCTCCCACAGACTCATAGCTCCTTACGTATAGTCTCAGGGGAAAATGAAGACTTTGTGCATAGACGACATTGCTCTCGTTTCCTACTGTCCAAGTGATTCGATATTAATCAACCAACATCTACGACTGTAACTACTTGAGATTCGGCTGGGCAACCCGAGGGTACCTTGTCTAGTCTCTGGTTGATACGGTTCATAGCTTATGTCAGCAGGCTCAGATAGGGAAGGGACCCCCCCCCCCCCGCAGCGAGATAATCGGGCGGTCCTGCTTAACATTAAGCCCAAACGGCCGTCGCGTCGCGTACTTGACTTGCAGCACCCACCTTCGTGGCAACGCTCAACAAACATCCTCGAGCACACTCAGCCACGTCAATACTCCCGCCACCATTGCGACTAGCACTGAACATTAAAATAGTCACGCCGATTGAGCTGGAGGTTGATTTCTTCAGCAGCTGCGACGCGCTGCTGCTGCGTTGACTAGCAAGATGTACATTAAACAAATTATCATCCAGGGCTTCAAGAGGTTTGCGCGGCCTTCAACCCACTTGTTGTTATCATGACAACTGACACACATTCACAGCTACAAGGACCAGACGATCATCGAGCCTTTCTCGCCCGGAACCAATGTGGTCGTGGGACGAAATGGCTCGGGCAAGAGCAACTTCTTCGCGGCCATCCGCTTCGTGCTGAGTGATGCATACAATAACCTCAGCCGCGAGGAGCGCGCCGCGCTTCTCCACGAAGGCTCAGGCTCTGCAGTCGCTACCGCGTACGTCGAAGTCATCTTCGACAACTCGAGGCCCCATCGCCGGTTCACCACCATCGACGAGGACGAGGTCTCCATAAGGAGGACAATTGGGCACAAGAAAGATGAATACTCGGTGGATAAGAAGGTCTGGCCGAAGAAAGAGGTCATGCAGTTGCTCGATACGGCAGGATTTTCGAGGACCCAGCCGTTCTACATCGTGCCGCAGGGACGCGTCACGGCGCTTACCAACATGAAGGAGAAGGACCGCCTGGCCCTGCTCAAGGAGATCGCTGGCACCCAGCTGTATGAGGACAAGCGTGCCGAGTCATTGAAGATTATGCATGACACGAGCAACAAGAGAGAAAAGATCGATGAGCTGCTCGACTACATCAAGGAGCGCCTGGTCGAGCTGGAGGAGGAGAAGGAGGAGCTTCGAGGATTCCAGAGCGCTGACAGGGAACGGCGCTGTCTGGAGTATGCGTACTACTATCAACAGCAAATGGCCGCTGAGACTCTACTCGAGGAACTTGACTCGGCAATGAAGGATGGCGGCGAGAACGACTCAGAACAGCGCATGGCATTGACAAGGGGAGAGAGAGCTATTGCGGAGTTGGAGTCCAAGCACAGCTCCTTGCAGCAGAATCTGAATCTGCTGAAGATGGAGCGCCGCCAGCTTGAAGAGGATAGGCGCGAGAGCGCAAAGGCTCGCGCGAAGGCGGAGCTCAAAGTTAAAAACCTCGCTGACAGCCAGTCATCCCGGGATCAGGCCAAGCAACAGCACGACAAGGAGCTAGAAACGGTCAGGAAGGAGATCAGAGCGAAGGAGGCAGAGCTCAAGAAGCTTGTCCCCGAGCTCGAGAGACGCAAGGCGAAGGAGGACGAGGCCAAGCGAGCCCTTGATGTCGTCGAGAACAGCAGGACTCGCCTCCTCAATAAGCAGAGTCGCGGCGCACAATTCAAGACCAAGGCCGAACGGGATACCTTCCTGCGAAAAGAAATCAACGAGCTTAACCTCACCATCGCCAAGCAAAAGGCGGTCTTTGTTGACGCCGAGGAAGAGGTGCAGCATGTCAAAGCTTCAATCCAATCGCTGGAGGAGGACGTCGCCGAACTTCGCGCCCAGCTCGAGAGTTGGGGCGGCGGAAGGCAGTCTATGATTGATCAAGTCGCTCAAGCCCAGGAGACACTCGACAACCTCAATGAGGAGCGAAAGCGGCTTCGTCGGGAGGATGACAAGCTCGATACAGTCCTCGCCAGGACAAGAGACGAGAAGGATCGCGCGGAGCGCGAGCTCTCCTACGCCATGGACCACGCGACCGCCAGGGGTCTGGCTACCCTGCGCCAACTCAAGCTGGAGCGAGACATCCCCGGTGCGTACGGAACTTTGGCCGAGCTGATGGAGGTTCCTGAGGCGTATCGGATCGCCGTTGAGCAAACCGCAGGCACCAGCCTATTCCACTACGTCGTCGACAATGAGAAAACATCGAGCATGCTCGCCACCGAGCTATACAAGAGACACGGAGGTCGCATCACCTTTATGCCCCTTGCACAGCTCAAACCCAGAAAGATCAACATGCCGCGCGCGGGCGATATTATCCCTCTCATCAGCAAGATCGAATACGACCCGCAGTTCGACGATGCCTTCCAACAAGTCTTCGGCAAGACGGTTGTAACGAACAATCTGCAGACTGGCAGTCAATATGCGAGGAGCCACAACGTTGACGCTATCACATCTGACGGAGACATTATCAACAAGAGAGGCGTCATCTCCGGTGGCTTCATCGACTCGCGCAAATCACGTCTGCAGGCGGTCTCGTCCGTCAACCAATGGCGCGACAAGCACGATGAAATACTGTCCAAGGCCCGCGCCACCCAGAAGGAGATAGACCAAAAAGACCAGGAAATCACCCGTGCTCTTGGAGAGCTGCAAAAGAGGGAGTCGAATCTGCGTCGAGCTGATGGCGGCCTGGAGCCTCTCAAGATTGAGCTGAGGCACAAGCAAAGCCAACTGGAGCGAGCGCGCGAACACCTCGACGCGGCGACGACCAGGAGGGACCAGGTGAACAAGAACATGCATGACTTTGGTGGCATGCTGGAGAACCTTGAGCAGGAGCTGGCCTCCGATTTCAAGAAGGCGCTAACGGGCCAGGAGGAGCAGCAGCTGGAAACGCTTGCTGTCCAAGTGCAACAGCTGCAAAAGGACTGGAACGAGGCAGCTCGTGCTCGTCGGGAAGTGGGCACCCGACATGCAATCCTAGACACAGATCTGCGTCAAAACCTGCGGCTTAAGGAAGACCAGCTGAGCAGCTTGGCTTTTGAGAATTCATCCTCTGCAGATGGTGGCAACAGTTACACCGACGCGCAGAAGGAACTCAAGAAGATTACGAAGTCTGCCGGAGCTATTGAAAATAGACTGCAACAAAATGAGACCCAGGCCGAGGAGGTTGGCAGCCAGATCACAGAGGTTGAGTCGACCATAGAAGGCAAGCAGCAGCAACTGCAAGATCTTTCGCGACAGATCGAGAAGCAGCAGAAGCGGATAGAGAAGAGCGCCCAGAGGAAGCATCTCATCACGAACGACATAGAAGAGTGCGCCAAAAACATCCGTGATCTCGGTGTTCTGCCCGACGAGGCGTTTACAAAATTTGTGAAACTCAAGACAAACGAGATCCACAAGAGACTTCGCGCATGCAACGAAAAGCTCAAGAAGTACAAGCATGTCAACAAGAAGGCCTTCGAGCAGTATACCAACTTTACGAACCAGCAAGAGCAGCTCCTAAGGCGGCGGCAAGAGCTCGATGCCTCCCAAGCTTCCATCGAGGAACTCATTGCACATCTTGATGAACGTAAGGACGAGGCAGTCGAACGAACATTCAAGCAGGTGTCCAAGGGTTTCGCTGAGATCTTTGAGCGTCTGGTGCCTGCCGGTCACGGTCGTCTCAGGATCGAGCGCAAGACCGACAAGCGCCGAGATGCAGCAGAAGATTCGGACGAGGAGAACAGTAAGGGAGGTGGTTACGAGAGCTACACGGGTGTGAGCATCAACGTGTCGTTCAACTCGAAGGTGATGGACGAGCAGCAGAAGATCCAACAGCTCAGTGGTGGTCAGAAAAGTGAGTCCCCCTTTTTCTTTCCCCCATCTGGGTATAACTGGCCATCCTGGTTCAGGCTAACATTTCGGCAGGTTTGTGCGCCCTCTGCTTGATCTTCGCCCTTCAAAACGCAGAGAGCAGTCCCTTTGTGATCTTTGATGAGGTCGACGCCAACCTCGACGCGCAGTACCGGACGGCGGTGGCAGAGCTGCTCCAGTCGCTATCCAATGAGGTCGGCACGCAATTCATCTGCACAACCTTCCGTCCTGAGATTGTCCACGTTGCGGACAAGTGTTACGGTGTGACGTTCCGCAACAAGTCGTCTGCCATTGGTTGCTACGACACGGAGGATGCTCTTGAATTTGTCGAGGGCCAGGCACCTAAGTAGTGCGGACTTTGTGGCAGAGCACCATTGGGCATGCAGATCTAAAGTTCTGCGTTGCACATGTGTGTATTAATGTGGGCGCGGCCTCACCTCGGTTGTATGAGTTATGATTCCGGTCGGAAAAGGGTATCATTCAAGGTGGTTCGTATTTGCAGTTTTCGGCGCCGAAGGGGCCAGTGTGGATTCAGAGTCACACATGACGGTCCAGTGGCATACGTTGTCGTTATTCACGAATACCAAAAACCGACTTTACTAGATCTATGCTTCAAATCCTTGTATGTCTGTCTATATGGTTGTCAATTCAGGTCGCACTCAGCACAGGGCCGCGACACCCAGCAGGCATAGGCGGGACGAGGAGTCTTGTGTCACTACGAGAACAACGACCAGCTATGGACGCGTCCTGTTACGCGTCCGAAACACTCTCTCCGTCATGCCTCGAATCGCTGGACATAATCTATGCAACAAATGTCTTTTTCTTTTTCTTCATAATATTTGAAAGAACGACTAACGCCTTGCCATGATGAGCCATTTGAACGAGTGATCGAGTAGGTAAGTGGGTTTGCTCAGGTATCCCTGGCTCCTTTGCTCCAACATCTAAATTCCCACCAAGAAGGGAGAGAGAGAGAATAACTCCCTTCCACAGCCTTCACCCTACTCTATATGTTGGCAAAGACAGCAGCGCCACCAAACAGCGCACCCATACCCACCGCCGCCGTCCTGACCGGCGCAGGGTTGCTCGTCGCGGTCGCGGTCGCGGCAGACCCAGACCCAGCCCCAGTAGCGCTCCCCGAGTTCCGCAGCGAGCTGACGCGGGCGCTGAGCGAGCTGGTGAGCCCGCCGAGCTCAGAACTGAGGCTGCTCGCGATGCTCCCCGTGGCGGTGGCGAGCACGGAGCTGATGGAGCTCGCGCGGCTCCCGGCGTCGCTCGTCACGCTGGCGATGTTGGAGCTGAGGTCCGACAGGTGGCTGGAGATGTCGGCGCGGAGCGAAGAGGTTATGCTCAGGCTATAGTCTGAGGTGAACTCAGAGGCGACAGAGGCTGCTGCCGACGTCAACTCGCCCACGGCCGAGGAGAGATGGTTCTCGGCCGAGGAAAGGTTGTCGCCGGTGGCAGTCTCCAGTATGCCGCTTGCGTCGCCAGATTCGGTCGAGGTTACGTCGGCAAAGTCTTGGGCCTGGAGTTTGGGGGGAAGAGAGAGAGGAACAGGTCAGCTAGGGAGAGGGAGAGAATTGAAAGAGAGAGCGAACTTGTCTGAGGGAGGGAGGGAGGAGGTGAGTGAGTGAGCGGGACTTACCGAGACCGTGGCCACGAGGGCGAAGAGGATGGTGGATGGGCGCATTTTGAAAGAGTGTTCTTCTTTTTATATATATTGGATTTACTCTATACCAAAATTCAAGGACATGAGAGTGCAGAAAGATATATCTGTTTATCAACGTCTTTTCCTCTCTCTCTCTCTCTCTCCTATTTTCTTTCAAGATAGAGCAAGCGCATTTATACAGAACAACCAGTCCCGATAGGGGTTCACATGCCCTTTTTGTACCTCAACGGTCCCAAATGTCGATCCCATGGGACCGGCGAGAGAACTCCACCCGGTAATGCAGATGCAAAGGAAGGTCATAAAAAACTGCCGTGTAGACGAACATTATCGTCGCAAGGGAGGAGGAGGAGGAGGGGGACCCTTGGCAAGAGATGGGCTGTTTCAAAGTGAATGCACGGTGGGTTTCTGCCGTTGAGAGGTGGGGGAGAGGGGGTGTACAAGCAAAATCTCACCGTCATTCTGTGGTTGGGCCATCTGCAAGTGGTTCAATCCCGTCCCGGGACATGAGATCTAGGGTTGCACCCTTAGAGCAAACAAGGCAGCCAGAAACACAGACGCACGACACGGACTGTGGCTCAGTACAACAGGGCAGGGCTATACAGTACGGCTTCGCAGGAAGAGCTTCCTTGGGGCGGATCCTGTCTGCACTAACCAAAAAAGGGGTGGTGGGCTGCTATCGTGTTGTGCTATGGAGGATGAGCAACAGTGCTTAGAGGGAGAAACTGCAAGGAGTTACTTGTTCCAATGTCGAAACAACACATCGGGACTATGGCCAGCAAAAACTCCGATCTTCTTCACAAGGCATCACACGAGGCTTTGCCTCTCAGCACAAGGGGGGCAAATATCATGTTTTGGCTATCTGATACTGACAGGCCCGTGTGGGTCCGTGGCTTGAGAGTTGCTCGACCTTTGAATGCCGCCCAAACCGTGCTTGGCCGTCCGGGGGCGCCGGACGGGCACCGACTATCGTTATTTCCCCCGAGCTGCCCAATATGGATTCGCCCGCCGATCCAAGCTGACGAAGGCGGCATGCGATATTCTCAAGACCTGGCGGTGACAAGACCAAAAGTTGTTCAAGTACAGTCTTCTGAGACGAGACAAGTGTAATTCTGGCACACCCTGTCGCCCACAGACGGAAAGTTGCATCGAAGTTCCCGTCGTGCGACTGCATCCACACCCATCTTTTCTGTCTTGTGCAGGAGCCGGCAAAACTGATCTGTTACAGATACGGGTTGCATTAGGCTGTCAAACTCTGCGTCTGAATGCGACGACGTTGTTCCAAGACGAGGAATTCCTCGCGGCGCCAAGATTTTGGCAGCGTGGTTTGAACAAGACACAAAAGCTTATTCTTCCAATGTTGCGTTCCAGAACCTCAGTCGCAGCCAGAATGTCCGCATTGGGTGTCATCTTTTATTGTATTTTTTACATCACTCCTCACTGGTTGGGAGGAATGCCTTTCTTGACCGTCGTCACAATATCACCAGCCTCGTCCGAGTTCTTTGCTTCAAAATCGTATCTCTTGGACTCGTTTTCCCGGTAAATGACAAACTAGGAGTTGACTGTTAGCGGGAGGAATAAATTCAGATTTCAGAAGGCAATGAAAGGAATTGGGGACAACGGGAGGGAAAAGCCATCGCCGCATACCTTGAACTGCGAAGGGTGCCGTCTGGACAGTTTGCACCCAATTACGTTGCTAAAGTGCACCGTCGTAGTCTTGCTGCTGCTGTCCGTTACGGCTTTGCCGTTCGACGACGGGATGATGTGTATGTACTCGCCATCAATGACGAACAAGCGCTCATTCAGCCCCGCAAACCGCATAGTTTGTTTGCGCCACACAATGTACCGCCTGTAGTTGCTGTTTCTGTTCAGCTCCTCCTGCGCCATTGCCTCCTTGGCCAGGGGGTGGATGCCCTTGGTCTTGGAAGCCTTCTTTCCAACCGCCACGCCCATCTCAGAGAACAGCAGTCGAGCCGCAGGCGAGTGCCCAACTGGGGACTGGCTGAGCGTTGGGTCGCCGAAGCGTCTCTTGTGCAGCTCGAGATCCTGCATGGCACCAATCGCCGACACGGGCCGGTCCAGCAAGGCCACCGCCCCGGAGTTGGGGATCTTGAGGATATGGAAGTTCTTGTCGAGGTTGCGCTTGCGGCAGACAAGCTCTAGCACTTCCTCAATGTACATGTCAGTCGTCACGTCCACTGTCACCATCTGTCCCGGAGGGGCCTCTGGTGTTTGGATGTGGATGCGCAGAAATTTGTGCTGGCCTCTTGACGTGTTGGTCGTGGTGACTTGTGGCCGTGGTATGTCAAGCATGTTCGCACCGCGATGCACCGTATTGAGCACAGGGTTGTAGCGCCCCGTACTTGGCACGAGCGGTGGTGGTGCCGTTGCGGCGTCCAGCACCGCCGTGTTGGGGTGAGGAGGGTCCTCTTCGCTCGGCGTCTCCGCAGCAGCAGCAACCTCCTCGGAGAATTGTGGAGTCAAGGCCTTGTTGGCCTCGAATTCGGAGGCTGAGGCTGGAACCAGGGCAAAGTCGTCGTATATTTTGGTGTTGGCCCTGCCTCTGCCAATCCGAGGCATGGCGGCTGTTGGCCGCGCGCCCTCATTCTTGTTGTTGGAAGTGGTGACGAACTGCGAGAGTGGTTTGGTGCGCTCCAGGGGGCGGAAGTCATCGTCCACCTCACCACCCTCCTCGACCATCCTCAGCGTCCACCAGTTCAAGTTGAGCTTGTCGCTGGGAAGCGGCGGCTCGTACTTCTCCTCGTTGTACCGCCAGAGGGCAAGACCGATGAGGTCAGCCACATTAACGGGGCGGTCCGCAGCATTGTCATCGCGCGTGATCCTGCGGATGAGCACCTCAAACGGTTTGTACGGCTGGTTGGAGAAGGGACTGTAGATGCGTATCATGAGTGGACTGGATTCGCCCTTTCCAGAAAGTGCCGCGAAGCCCTCAAACGGTGTGGCCGGCTTGGTCTTCTTGGCATTGAGAGCTTCAGATATCAAGCTCTTGGGCTTGATCATGCTGACAGGCCGGAGCGTGCTGGTAGGCCGCCTGGGGGGAAGATCACCAATGACCTGTGTAGGAGGTGGCATCTGTGACCTCCGGATAGTCGACTGCCGCCTGAACTCCCGCGGTGGTGTTCCAACAAGCTGATGTGAAGGTGACATGTTTGCCAGCGGCGGCTTCTCCAGGTCTCCAGCTAGCATGGTCGTGGACTCGATGCTCTCGTTGAATGCTGACGACATATCAGATGCGTCCGAATCTTCCTCTTCTTCCTCGAGAAGGTCACTGTGCTGCCTGTTGACACCCACAGCGGGCTCCGACTTGTTCAGGTTGGTCTGGATGCGCACAGCCTTTGCCGCAGCGCGGGCGGCATCTCTATGCCTCTGATAGCCACCAGTCTCCAACTCGTTCTCAGACGATATCTCACTACTGGTCGCAGTGTCACGCCTCGCCCTCTCTTTGACGGTCTCCAATGCAGATTGTGAGCCGCGTCGCGGCGGAGGTCGAGGCGAACTGGCAGATGTTGCCTGTCGCAACGTAGACGACTGCAAAGGCGAAGAACCAGAACGGTTTCGCACCGGCATCTTGGCAAACTTGATCTGTTGCGCAGCCCTCTCTGTCTCCTCGTCACTCTCATCGCTTAGATCGCTGCTGTCCTCTTCTTCCATCTGCTCCCGACGTCTCCTTCTCTTGGTCGCGATGCCAGGGCCAAGAGTATCATTGCCCCCTCCTGTGAGCATTCCACCTTCCTCTGGCTCGTCCTCGAGAGTCAAGCCTAGTCGGCGGGGGGCTTGAAAGTATTCGGAGGGAACGGCGGCGGGGATCTCTGGAGAATGTGTCCTCTTGATCAGGGAAGGATTGGCGCGCCATCCTGCGGCCTTGAAGGGTGCTGAGCTCAGAAAGTTCTCGTTCAGTGTGATCAGTCGTTCTCCCACTCCGTCGGCAACCTCAGTCAGGTAGCTGGCCCTGAGCTGGTACGATACCAGACTGGAGAAGTTGTAGTGGTCAGTACTCGATCACATGTCAATCAATGTCTTGAATGCATTCGAGGCGTACATACTCTTCAACTTGTATGACAGACATTATAATACCACTGCTGCATAGAGGTTCTGGAAGAGTCTCTTGTCATCATAATCACAGAAGAGAGTATGTAGAAGGAGAAATTGGCTGTCGCTGCTGCCCAGCCAGGACAACTTGGAGTGGAGGGAGAAGGGTCTACAAGCAACGGGAGATGCTGTAACAGGGCTGTGACAGCCACTGAACAGGACCAATACAGTGGTATGCTAGTGGGTCTTTGGATCCCTGCCCAACGCGGGGTGGACATGGGTACAGGGTGCAACCCCCCCTGCAACGACATCAACTGTATGTTTCCTTTGCCGTACGAAGCTGCCTGCCCTTTTCACTTGACCACTCATCAATCTTTGTACACCACCTATCACGACACCACTTCACCTGAGACCTCAAGATGGGCTTGGTGGGCTATTCTGACTCGGAGTCTGATAGTGATTCCGCACAGGTGACCATAACAGTACCCAAGGCCACCGACGCGCCTCCTGCCAAGAAATCCTTCCAGAAACTGGTCGACAAGACGAACCCAGGCAAGATCCTCGTCAACCTTCCCTCGGCCTCGACGATCGACGATGCTGCACCGAGCGACGAGCCCGCAGCGAAGCGGATCAAGACTGGCGGAAATAGATTCAGTGGCTTCAGTTCCTTCCTGCCAGCGCCAAAAGCGATATCGAAGCCAGCGAACGGGGGCAAATCTGCGCCAAAGGTTGGGATCAGCTTGAAGACGAGTTCGGAAGCCGCCTTTAGTAGGGAAGCTACAACAACTACCACTGTGGATGGGAGCGAGGACAGCGATGGTCCCACAGGACTGAACACTTCTGGGGGATCGGGATTGAAGCTGCCACCACCAAGGGCAACAGACTCCACACATGCGCAACCATCTATCCCAGATGGCCAGAAACCGGCAGACGAGGTCAAGTTGGTGGGGAAGCCGATGATGTTCAAGCCGCTCTCTGTAGCCAGGAAACCTGCAAAGAAGAACGGGTCGAAGACACCCGCCGCGCCGAAAGTCTCGACCCCAGCGAGCACAACAGTTGGAGGAGGGGCTGCTACTCGATCCGCAGCATCTTCAGCGGAACCAGAGGTTGCTACGCCTGCCAAGAAGAAAGTCTCCCTATTCTCCTTTCAGGATGACACCCCGACTGTTGAGGCCGCACCACTACCAGACAGCGTGTCGTACGAGCCGGAATACATCAACCAGGAGGACGACAGCAATCCTTTTTCATCAGAGGCCGCGCCATCCATGCATTCGCAGCCGGCGCAATATGCAAATTACACACAACCGTTCTCAGCTTCGAACGCCGCCCCCGACTCGCTCGATGCAATAGCTGATGACCTCAATCTGGATCCAGTTGCCCGGCGCGAGTTATTTGGCCGTGGTGGAGGCGGCGGCAAGGCCACGGCCAAGTCCGTCATCAACTTCAACCTGGACCAGGAGTACCGCCAAAACGAGGAGCTCCGCGCCTCTGGTGCCTTGGACGCCCAGCAGCACAACCCGCTCCGGGCCATCAAAGCGGGCAAGCACAGTCTGCAGCAGTTGGTCAACCAAGTCCAGACGCAGCGGGATGCACTGGAAGAGAACTTTGCAAAGAATCGGGCTACGCAGAAGCAGGCTGGCTCAAAGTATGGTTTCAGATAATGACTGGGTCCTGCGACAAGGTGCTGCCCTGACCTGGCTTGCTATTGTGGCTTACCCGCTAGCAAAATAGGCCAGATGAGCACGGGTTGCATAGACAGACAAGCCCACAAGAGAACGTGGACGGCGTTCATCTTACCTTGATCCAAGGCGCAGAACCAGGGCTGCGTGATTTCCGAATGGCACGGAGCCTGGCGTCTGTCGGCGTAATCAGCCTTTGTTCACAACTGGGCAACAATAGTCGGTCCTCCGACTCAATACCACAGCTATTCCTCTCTCAGGAGTACTTGAGATCCTTTTTGTACACCCAACCTCTGCGATATCGCACGACATACACTAGCTGGATGATCAGAGTTTCGGTGGCTCTGAGAGTAAGGGCCCATCTCATGTATTTCGGGGATGACCTTTGCTCAGGAACAGCCGTCGTAAATAGCTATGCTACGTACATGCCAGGCAGCAGGCTATGCCACGGCTGTGTGCCAATGGAAGAGGTTACTTGGACTGAATTACAATGAGTCTCGAAAGGTGTGCGAGGCATATAAAGGGCCTGCAACGACGGTCTCAGAAGGAGACCGGGGAGCGGAGGGAAGCACCAGGGCAAGTCAATAAAAACAACGAGGCGAAAATTACAGAGCCAAGCTGGCTAGCCTTTTTCAAAAGTTGGTACAACGATGGTCAACATGAGAAGTCGAAGAAAAGGTCCCGCCATATGGGGGTTTATTTTGCTAATTGAAGCAGTCGTCAAGATCATGATCATGCCCGCTTTGCTGTTTATACAAGAAAGAAATGAAGAAAAAAAATTGGTTCAAACCCCATGCACCACCAAAGAAGCTGCAAAGATACCCAGCAGGAACATCCCATCGTCACTCGTCCAGCACCATTTAACAATGAAACACCGAAAATCAGTTGTTCCCCGCCCAATCTCATACACAGCTCACAGCAGCCGTCCTCGTCCGGAACGGATCACTTATCATCAGGAACCCCCACTCGCCCCTGGTGGTGGGCGAAATGTCATCATACCCGTTCGGCGTCATAGGACCGAGTTGGTCCCCTGCGGGCGTCTGCAACTCGCACAGGGAGGAGCTCTTCCGGCTGTGTTGGTAGCTCTGACGGTGGCGCTTCTCGGCCGCTGCCCGTGGCCTCTCGTAGCTGCTGAGGATGTCGTCGATGTTGAGCCACATCGAGCCCCCTGGTGTCTTGACCGGCGATCTGGCCGTGAGATCGGCATCCTCAAAGTCGGTAAGGTTGGCCTCCTCCTCGTTTCCTTCTCCGTACTCCTCTTCGTCGTCTGAGTCAGAGATGACAATTTCGATCCGGATGTCCTTCTCGGTCGGTGACACTGGCACCGCCGGTGGGAGGATGTCAAAGGATGTGCCCCTGCGGACAGGCCGTCGTGTCTGTGCCACGGGTGTCTTCTTGCGCTGGGATGCCGGCTTGAAGGGGGTCGGGAAGCTGGTCTGGAGCCTCAGGGCGGGTGGAGATGCCTTGGGCGAGGTCCGTGGGGAAGGAATCTTGGGGGACGAGAAAGAGGAAGCAGCAGCAGTGGATGAAACAGCTGGCACGGAAGGAACCTGTGTCAGGGCCCTAGGAAGGTTTGTGGGCGTTTTTGGTGATGTTGCCGCCTGTGAAACTGCTGCTAGATCTGCGGCGTTCTCGGCAGCATCCTCCTTGGTCATGGCGACAACAAGGAAGCTCTCGTCCGACCTGTCAACGTCATGCTCGGCCTCAAGGGTCATGGCGGGTGTGTCTGCCGGAGGGGTATCCGGCATCTTGACCACGCCCTCCTCGACCGCCCACGGCGAGTCATCCTGGATGATCCAGTTCTGCGCAGACATGGGCGAGAGGAGCTGCTGTTTGTTCTGGACCGACGCAGGCGAAGCCACCACCGGCGTGGGAGAATACTCGCTTGGGCTCTGCAGAAACGAGGCTCGAGGAAGGACTGCCAGTGTCAGCGGCTGGTGAGCAACAGACTTGATGGTCATGTTGCTTAGCCTCGCAGCAGGTTGAGGCTGGGCATCAGACACAGACTCCACGGTCCTCTCCTTCGTTTGGGCGCTCTCGTTCACAATCTTGGCGAGAGCCATGGTCGCAGCCAACGCCGGTATGTGGTCCTTCTTCACAAGGTCGTCTTCCACGCCTGTCTCTGTTGCGCCACCGTAGGCCCGTGAGTATGTCCTCATGACTTCGCTCAGAGCCGCCTCGTTCACCGGGCCCAGCCAGTCATACGCCGAGGCCAACGTGCTCTTCAACAGGCGCCGCCTCCCGCCGGCCGACACGACATATCGCCTGAGCTCGTCCACGGCGTCCTCGAGTCTGAATTGGCTGCCAAACTCGGACCGGACAGCGGCATACCGGGCCAGCGAGGCCTTGAAGGTGTAGAGGTGGTCCAGTGACAGGAGCGTCAGCCCCTCGGAGGAGTGAAGGCTCTCGTTCTGGAGGATGGAGCTGTGGAGCACCAGCGGCGGGATACCATAGGCGGACGGCTTGTGGGCTGTGAGCGGCGTGGTCAGGTTGAACCTTTTGGTTGCGCGGGCCAGAGTGTCGGCAACAAGCCTGTAGGCCCGAGGGTTCAAGGGCGTGGTATGGAGCAGGCGGATCTCGGGCTCCCTTATATCTATTGACGCTGTTGAGGCCGCTGACCCTGCGTGACAAGAAGGAGAGGAAGAAGAGGTGGTGGTGACGACGGAAGTGGCCGGCGTGGCTGGTGTTCTTGGAGGACCATGTAGGGCAGTGGCCGATGTTGCTGCAGCTCGCCTCAGCCTGGGGCTCTCAAGCAAGGAAGCCAACGACGGCTTTCTGGATAATCGGTGCGGCTGTCTAAAGTCTTTCTTGTCTCGTTGTGACCTGGAACGGCCGACAAGTGACTTGATGGTGCCGAATCGGGGCCCACAGGCTACCACATCTTCGGGTGATGCAGGACTGGCTGGTGGTGATGGCAGGGTCAAGAGGTTGGTGACCGGAACATAAGCCGGCTTGATGGCATCAGCCCTGGCAGCAACAAGGCTTGGAAGTTGGTAGTCTCTTCGGGCCACAACGAGGGTGACATGCAGGCCCTTCATGGCAAGACGGCGAGATGTGAACTCGAGCGCTGGACCCAGATACGACGGCAGTCTATGAGCATCGAGTAACGAGGGACCTGCCTCGAGAGGCGTTGAGATTTGCGCCCTTCGATCCATGGTCGTCTCGTTGTATATTTTCAAGGATAAACCAGAGTAAACTTGGAATCTAAAAGAAGAGAAGGGAGAGGCAGTAGAAGTGAAGTAATGAGAAAATGGGAGTGAATCTTGACCGGCAAGTGTTTACTATACTAGTCTTTCGAAGACATATGCGATGGTATGCAAAAGACACCAGAGAAGGAGAGACGTCAAGGCTAAGAAGACAAGACAAAACCAAAGAAAATTCGTTACTTGCGTTGCAAATGACTGCATCCTTTACACAAGATCAAAAGCTGAAGAGGTGACAGGCGTACATGTATGTATATACTATACAAAAATTGGGGTGAATGAGCATCAAGGAGGAAGGGCTGTCTCCCCCCCCCTGCAGTGCGGACCAACAAACCCCTTCACAGATGAAACGAAACATTTCGAAAACAAACAGTGGGCAGGTAGACACTATTCCCCGACAGAACACACAGGAGCCGTGCTCCACAACCTTCAGAGAACCCTTTTTTTGGGTTTACCCCCCATGCGCGATGTGACTAAATAGAAGGGAGGGGGATGAGGGAGAAGGGGGATTCAGGGGGGGCTGGTGAAGACGAAGATGGATCACATGGATCGTAGGGGGATGAATCATGGCGTGCGCACACACAGACACATACACACACAGGGAGAGAGAGATGTCTATGGGGTGAGCAGAATAAAGAAAGGCGGAATGGGGCGAGAGGAGGCGAGTGCCAGCCACTCGTGTGATGCAAAAGGTCAGACGGGGAGGATCCAAGAGAAGTCCTAGAGTGAGAAAGGTGTTCTCCCTCTGACATGGTTAATCTGGTATGTGACTCCGAACGAACCCTGGCGTGCATACACCAGGACAATGATCGACTGATAGACGGGATTTACCCGATGGTCTTTGAGCATCTTGAATCGTCGTCGAGAATGGCCGCCGTATAAAGTCTTGCTTTCGTTCGCTGAGAGGTTGTCGTCGAGGTGGGATCGGGAAGGGACCACCACTTACAACGCTACCTGCCAAGCTCCTGCAGTGTCACGCTCAACAGCGCTTAGCCGTCCATATTTAGTACCACTAGTCAGTGCCGGGACGGCGTAAGGAGCTTTCTCTGCCCAACCAATTACTGCGTGGGATCCGCTCACTGGTGCAGCGGGGGATCTACAGTGCACACCTAAACCCCTGTCTGCATGTTGCGGTACAGGGGGGGTGGTGCCGTGACTCTATTTTTAAGTAGATACTTCCGTCCCCTTCCCGCACCACCATCGCCTAATGTACAGTGGGTGAGTGTGCCTTTTGCCCTTCCCCCACCCTCTCAAAACGTCCGTCAACCACCAGGGCTACCCCCCCTTCCCCCTCCCCCTCGAGTGGGCGCTGGCCACTTGATATCACCACCCAAGTCTTGTATCCAGCTGATGTCGAAGGAGGGGGGGAGGGGATTCCCATCAGCAGTGGGGTGAGTAACCGCCCATGTTCGAAACTGACTCGGGAGGGTGTTGTTCCACTTGGAAGAGGTGCCTTTCTCACTTCCTCGTGATATCCTCCAAAATCGACGAGAATAGATCCTGCCTTGGCATGGAACCAGAAGAAACGCTCCTTTTGCCATGGGTTCTTGCTGTCGCCACGCCCCCAGTGGTGACGCCCTCTAAGATGGGACATTTCGTCCCTCTCTCCTATTTCTCCGCAGTGCACTACCACACCCGCCTCCTGGCCTCCTGTCAATATTTCTTTCCACTACTCTCACCATGGGAAGAGAGACAGTAAAGTGACATGAGAAGTTGTGACAGACCGCAAATCACCAAATCGTGATGGCACACAACTGATAAAAATTCGGCCCCTTTTCGCCACTCTATTCTCTCTCACGGCCCCTAGCTGGAGTTGTATGAGTGATCCTTGGGATGCGTGTGTGTGTGTGTGTGTGTGTGTGTGTGTGTCAGCACCTAGTAAGAGTTTCTCTGACCGAAAAGTACAGTAAGTCTCTCTCCCCTCTCTCTCCCTCTCCTCTCTCTCTCTCTCTCCTTCAATCCTTCCCAGAACCCTAGTCTGCCTTGAGAGCAACTCTTGAACGTGGTATGCTGTGAACCTCCCCCTATTTTTTTTTTGGTTAGTATCATCCTAAAATGCTCTTGGACAATGTCTCCACAACGCAGGGCCGAAGACAATGTGCTGGTCTTCCTCGTCGTATCAAATTGAGCTTGCGAGTCTGTCTGTACCAGATTCCCAAAGGCGATCCACTCAAGCAGACCAGCGGCTAAATAACACATGCGCACATCGACGAGAATAGTTATCAGGTTACTACCAGATCACTGGTGCCGTATGCAGTGACAAGTCATTTCTAGCGGTCCGGAACCTGACCCAGCATCCATCCGGAATGACTGGAGGTGTCCACATTGTTATATCAACATCGTCCATTTCCTCGAGTTCCCGTCCAAAGATAGCATCACGTAGCCCACTAGGGCGCGTAGACATCCCATGTCGGTCGTTGGGACCAGCCAGATACCGCCGGTACTGGACCATCCCGACAATGCAGGGTGCGTACTGTGAAAGAAACCTTCCCGCGAACAGGGGGACTCGAATGAAGGAGAGAAGGATGTCGTCTGGCAGACAAAATTGGCACCATTATGAATAATCCATTTCATTCGTATCATGAGATGTCTCTGTCTTCCATCCAGGCATCTAAACAGGCTCTTCCATACCTGACGCCAGCTTGCCCGACAACCAATGCTCTCTTTCCATGCTGGCCCATATTCCTGTTGTGCATGTGCTGATAGGTACGCCGTTTCGTGATTCATGAATCCGCTTTCAAAAAAAATTCGTGCATGACCGGAACATTGTGGCAGCCGGTGTGAACCCCTTGGAAGCTTCGTTGAAGAAGAAAAGAAAGAAAGACAAATGCCATGCTCCCCAACTCCACCATTTGCTCGTCCCACTTGGCCTAATCAAACAGCGATCGATCCATCTCCAACTCTCGCCCTTGGAGACTTTACATGTCCAAATCCTTCATGTCTTCATCGGGTTGGCTCTCGATCTGGTCGGATGAGGCAAAGGAGTTCTCCCAGTCTTCGAGTGGGATCTATATCAGCTCTTGATCATCTGACAGGTGACTAAGGATGGGAGCGTTGTCAGACAACATACCAGAGCCCTCATCGTCCAGGTCGTCTACACTCAGCCGGCGTAAATGGTCCATAACGACTGTGCCGCTCCGAAGAGTGAATAGTCAGTTCAGCAGGTTCATTTTGTAATGTAGCCTCCAAGAGAACGGGAAAAGGAAGGAAAAGAGGAAGGCCTACCACCACAACTTCTTCGGTATTTCTGTGTTTCTTCTGCGTGCGCTTCGTCCTTGCTATCGAAGTAAGGGGTGCATCGCGAGAGAACACGAGATATCAAAGAAACCGTCTGGCTAGAGACCGTCTGACTGCTTTTGATGCAAGTCTCGCTGATGTATTCGCAGAGATGCATGCCGAATTTCTTGGCACACGTTGCGATGGCCTCGGCAGTCTCTGTGCCCCCCTCCGCATCTGGAATCTTTGGGTTCGCACCAAATTGAAAGATCTTGTCGTGCAACAGCGTTTCGACCTGGAGGCTGAGGGCAGGGTCGTATTGCGCAAGTAATGCCGGCGCCCACGCTGGCAGATATTTAAGGTACTGCAGGTAGATCTGGACTCTGGACTCGCCCGAATGAAAACGAGTCTCCGTAAACGTGTCCGTGAAGAACTTCCACACCGCCTTGGGCTCGCTTCTGGCCAAGATGATACTCTGATTAGCAATATGGTCAATCAGCTTGTCAATATACTCTGGACTGTAGCAGACTCTGCAGAACACCACCGCTGCTCGAAGATATGGACCATAGGTGATGTAATGGTCCTGTGGGGTGGTATTGAAGATCAACGTGTCGAGAAGGTCTGCCTCAATTGGCCACCTCTGACCCACAACATGGGCTACGATGGCGTCGGTAGCTTCCACGTTCTGATTGAGCAGGATGACTTTGTCCAGCAGAGCATTACCGCCAACCTCGAGTGTCTGATCCAAGAGTTTGCGCTCGACCATGGTAAGCCGAATTGGCTCATCACGGTGCTCCAGGTACGCCTCTTCGCGCACCACCTCACCATGCACGGGATTGAGAGGAGTAATTTGGGTGAGAAGACCCCGGAGAAGTTCGATGACAGATGCATAGCATGGCGAACGGTTCGGTCTGCGGGCCAAGAAGTTGCACATCTTGGTGAATTGTACGTCCCGCTTGTCATCGTCCAGGTACTCTGCCATGAAGATGAGCATTGTCTTCGATAGAAAGCCGCGGGTCAGGAAGGCCAAAGTTTCGTCCTTGCCAGAGTACACAAATGTGGCCATCAAGTCGAAGACCTCCGGCCACGATCGGTGGAAGCTGGGATAGTGGAAAAACTCCCAGAGGTGTTCGAACATGGCACAAACACCGTTGACGACATCATCAGGATACTCTTCAGTTGGCGGAGCCCCTATGCAGTAATTCCCTGGGAATGTGTACTTGATGGAGTTCAAGGCCTCCATCAGGATTTCTGCCGTAGACCTTCGAACAATGACTTCCGGATTTCGTTGCATCAGGTTGCGAAACGCCTCGGTGTGGCTGCTGAGGTATCCGTACATAACGAGAGCACAGGTTCCACATCCGTCAACCATTCCCCTGATCCGCTCTGCCAGTTTTTGGACTTCAGGGACGTCTCTCACTCGAGCAGCAACCTGATCCAAATGTGCGATGGCCAGTTGCATCGCTAATGTCTCGGTCTCATGTTCCCGAGAGCATGTACCGTCATTCAGATCCTGCATTCGCTCGATAGCGGAGTCCACGAGTCGAATGTGGTCGGGATCAAACAAGCAGTGCCTCTGCAGCAGGCGTAGGTTATCTTCCCGAATGAGCGAATGAAGAGGTGTAGAGATCTTGGCCTGTACGGGACTTGTCCATCCAAGTTGATGTAATTCTTCTTGCTTCCTCTCAATTGTCGATGTCCGCTCGTAGAAGAGCATATAGGCGCAGTAATTCTTCTCGTACGCCACTCCACCGGCATCCCAAGATGACTCCGAGCCACCAAAGCAGCAAGCCTCCATCCTCGACGAGTGCCAGGGCGATACGACATCATCATTGAATTCGAACCAACTCTCGTCCTTGCGGGATGTTGGTCGCTCTCGAATGAAGCTGTAGTAGTGCCCTGATTCCGCCGTCCCAGCATGGACAAGGACACCGACGAGCTCAAACCAGTCTTCTGAGAGTTCTCCGGACGGGTTGCTCAGATATTGCACGGTGTACGGTCGCATATTGATGCGGTCTGGGAACGCAAAGTAGTCGTTGATCTTGCTGCGCGACTGTGTTCGGAGATTAAAGTCAAAACGTTTCAGATGAAAGATTAGAGAGTTGGGTATCTCCTTCAAACACGACCTCCTGACAGCGTCAACGTGGCGATCGCAGTTCGAGCACTTGTACTTGTTGTCTCCCTCCATGTGCTCGCCATCCACATAGGCTTCCAAGCTTTCAAGGAGGTTCTTCTTGCCCTTGATGTCGCACTGAATGGCCGAGAACGGCTCCATGACCTCCGAGATGTGGTCGCACTCCTTGGACTTCGTCTGGGTCACCAATTGTCCGCCGTAGAAAGTACGAAAGGTTCGCACAGCTTCTGAGGAGCTCAGTTGGCCCTCCAACCGGTCGTTCAAAAGATTGAAGAATTCCTCGACGTCCATCTGATTATGGACATTGATCAGATCGTCATCATACGTCTTGATGTTGGCTACGAAGGACTCCGGGTCTACAAAGCGTTGGTGGCTGCTTTGTAGCTGTCCAAACAAGCTCTGTGTCTCCCAAAGCAGAGTTCGGGAGAAGTCTCTCCTGTCAACCTGTACACTAAGTATGAACTTTCGGAAGTCAAAGTTCATGAACAATTGTGTGCAGAGAGAATTGAGATAGCAGGTGTTTGAAAGGTTCCTCAGTCCTGCATAACCGCATGCGGCGCGGATCTCCTTCGATCTGTCAAAGCCAAATGGCAAATCGTAGCGGTAAATTTCTGGATTGTGTAAGCCTTCGCAATTATGCCGAGTGATAGATGAGGGGTTTACGCACTTTCATCAGCTCGATCGTCCGTGCTGCATGGTACCAACTGCGCGAGTTCAGCGAAGAAAAGCTTCAGCTGCGATAGGTTTCTCCCGACAAGTTTGAGGACGATATCGTTGAGGCGGAGTCTGGTGGTCTCGTGATAGATCAGGTGGTGGTGCCAAAGTAGATCAGGCATTGGCTGGCGGCGTGGGAATAAGTGACCCCAGAAGAGCTCTATCCCTGAGCTTGAGCGTAAAGTTAGCTCTCACCGTGCCCCAGAAAAAAAAATAATAAATAAATGAACAAACGGCCATTCAAGCCAAAGTTGCAAGGAGACTTACCTAGCATCGAGGCTTGAAGAAATACCGCCGTCGTCATTATCACACAAAAGCCTGTGTAGCAAGTTGACAAGACCGAAAGCGCCAAAGTCGATAACGCCAGGTGGTATACCCTGAGCCGGGATTGGTTCTTCAGCAGATTGCTTCGAAAAGGTAAGGGCCATGCCTGCACTCTCGGAAGGACTGTACGCAAGCAACAGTTCATTCAAGCGATGCACTGTCTTGTGCATATCAATGCCCGGTGGTGCCGATTCTTTCTCAGAACGAAACACGATCACGAGGAGGTTGAAAACCTCGAGTGACCTTGCCGGCTGCGCCAGTGCACGCGGAACTAGGTCTATCAACAACGGCCGGAACACATCTCTGAAAGTCGTCGCAGGCACCACAGATGTACTGATACAGGATGGTTAGCATTCATCGTCTTGACAAATGAGATGACAGATTCCCCTTACCCGAAATCGTTAACGACCTTGTCGCCGATGATAGCTGCTGTTGACTTCCTCACAATGTCCCTCGTGTCATCAACGAGTAACCTCTGAATAGTCTGCTGAAGATCCATCTTCGACTGTAGCAAGTCCCAGAGCTCCCATTTCAGAGAACATGTATCCATGATGGCCCTGAATGCGACGGTGGTCAGGTTATCGACGAATGAGGCGGGTTCTACCTCTAGGGAGGAAGACAGTATTTGAGCGAGCCTCTCGATAAGGGCTTCGTCGAGAAGGTCAGTAGTCGGCGTCGGTCGCATGGGGTCTGGGAAAGTCAGCTTGCTGAAGGCCTTGAAGACAATTCGGGGCTGGTACCTCTCAAAATTGCAAGGAACTGCTCTACAAGCCGTGACGCGAGAGCAGCTCGCAGATTCTCTCCAGAAACCTCTTCGATCACCTCGTGGTCTGAGAGCGCAGAAACTACCAGTGCCAAGGCTCGTCGTAAAGCGCTGTCATACTCCTCATTTTCCTGAGATGGTTTTGCGAGAGAACGTCGAGCGCTCAGATGCTCTCGTATCACGTGTAGTGCGTAAAGAGATTTCAGCGGATGGCCTATGGGAAAGACGTCGCTGTAAGGTGTTTGCTCATTTGCCACCATGTTCATGATCCTGTCGCCCACCGGCAATGTGATCAGGAAAGCGTACAACTATGCCACAGGTTAGTAGTTTGAACGGCCGGATGAGCGCAGTGCCTTACCTCGCTAGCCAGCTTCTCTTTCAGTGCCAGGTATTGCCATAGCTCTTCGAAGTGCCTCATGATCTCAATCTCCACCGGAGACGCCCCTGGCCTAACGTGGACGGGATACTCATCTGCATCCGTCTCGCGCTTGACCAGGATCAATCCATTGTGGATCTGGAGGTCTTCCAAAGACCTACAGATATCTCCCTCTGATGGGGTGAATGGTCGACCCTTATAGTACAAGCGATAGTTGTCGAAGCCAGTCGCGTCGCGAATGCTGGCTAGCAAAGATCCTGCAGTATTTCGGCGGCCAATAGAAAGAGGCCTCACGTCCGTCTGAGTATCCCCGTCAAACGACTGAAATTTGAGCTCGGCCGAGTCCCCCTCCACGTCGTTGTTCTGAGGGAGGACTAGTGATCTCAGATCAGGAGACGAGAAGCGTGGTGTAAGCTGGTGAACATTGTGAAATTCACGAACGATTGTCAATGAGCGCGTAAAGAGCATTTCCTGCTCCGATGCTGAATGGTCGTCGTGGCTCATGATCATCGCTTCGCCGCCGTCGCCGTTCTTGGCCATCTCCGGTTCAGCCATTAGATGCTTTGCGGCTGAGCACAACTGCTGCATGCATCGATCGACAAGGGCAAGATGAAATTTTCGCACACGATGCACCGGCATCTGTTGGATCGATCGATTTTCCAAGTAGACATCTTTGACGAGAGCTACTATGGCCCGTCGCTCAATCGTGTCGGTTGGAGCCGTGAGAGCAATTCGCCATAACTGCTCAATGCCGAGGAGGTTCCTGGACTCCTCGTCCTCAAGAACGAAGCTGCTGTCGCTGTTGATCAGGGGGATGATCCTCTGCAGGATGAAGTCCAGGGATCCAGGGCGAAAAAGGTCAGGCGACAGTGTTGGAAAGTAGTCGTTGAAACAAGTTTCCACAAAAGTTCTCCCCGAGGACTTCTTCATCGCGGTACTTAAACTCTGCCAGGCACAATCGCGATCTTCTTGTGACGCAGCGAGTGGGCCAACCAGGAGGTCCCAAAGTTTACGACCAAGTTCTTCCGAGACAGCATCGCTGTCACGCCCATGAAGAATCACGCCCGTGAGTAGCTCCAGGCGTGCAGCGTTCTCCTGCCCACTAATAAGGTGAGCCACGCCGACGTCTGTCCGGGAACTGACAGCGTGCTCAAGCTCGTCAACTAGGAGCTGTGGCAGGTTGTACTGCTCTGTGAGCTGCTGCAAGTCTCGCTCCCGACTGCCTGGTCGGCACAGGAGTAAGAGCCCGTGCAAACTGCCGAGAGTGTAGCGCGACTTCTCGGTGATATCTTTGAGGCATTCCTGGATTAGCAGCTGCCGGTCTTCCGGAGAAGGTCCACGCCTCAGGAGCTGCAGGACGAGACTTGATGCCCATTTCTGGATAACGCGGTAGAAAGGCGGCCCCGGAGCGGAAGATTCTCTCAGTAGCCTAAACATGAGTGAATAAGGCAGCAGGTCCTGGATGGTCTCATTGCCTTCGATGAGGTATGACATGACCCTGTCGCAAAAGTCCTTCATCGTTGCGTTGAAGTTTTCGATTCGGACTGTCTGCAGTTTTCGGAACACGCAGAGAAAGTCGTCCATCCCGAAGAGATTAGCAATGTTAGCCATCATCATCAAGAGACTCTCTGAAACCCCCGAGATCTGGCATGTGGTTACTGTGCGCCACATCTCGTCCATTTGATCCTCCGTGAAGGTATGTGACGCGAACAGGAAGCCGATGATGTTGTAGCTCTGGGCCGTGACCTCTGGGTGACAGGTAGGACCCAGAACGTACGAGACGACTTGAGACCGCACCAGCTGGCTGGAGAAATGGCGCAGGACTGGCTGCTGGGCAACATCGATAGCTTGTTCATGATAGTCCTTCCAGATGCGCACCATGTCCGCACACATGGTCTGAGCTGCCATGATCCTGAGCTGCATCTGGCTCGACATGATGAACTTGGTGAGCATCGCTAAGCGCCATTCATTGACGATGACTTTGACCGTCTCTGTTGGAGGTATGTCGGTATGCTCAAGCATGTGTTTCTTGATCACGTCCTGGGCTTGCTCGGACTCTCCGTGCAAACATAACCGTAGCATCTCCGCAAGACCAGCCAGCAGCTCAGTCGCAGTATTGGGTGCGATCTGGTTGACACTCTTGTCGATACAAACCGCCAGAGCACCCGATATGGCAACAAAGAGCTTGTAACCCTGCCCAAGGCAAGGCTTGGAGGAATCAGACTCGGGGGTCAACGCCGATCTCTGAGCGCCGACCAGTTCACCCCGTGCAAGAAAAGATGCGAGCTGCGCAACGCCGGCCAAGCTTTCAAGCACTCTGGGAAATCGAGTCACCAGATCTGCCAGGTTGAAGCCGATGCAGTACAGGGAGTCGATCGGCGATGGCGAGCCGGATCTGGGATGAGGCAACTGGAAACCCTCGACCATCCGGAGCAAGGCGTCGGGCCAGGGTGCGTCGATATCCAAGCCGTACATATTTGGCATCAATGCCTGTGCATATTCGACTAACAGAGCGTGCAAGTACGTAACATATGGCGTTGAGGCAGGTTCTTGCCAGGCTTCGTCCAGTTTAGCATCGGAGACTAGTGCTTGATCGAGGTCGACGAACAGGCCCGTGAGCTTTGCAAAGGACGTGTGCAGCTCATAGAACAGATGGTGGAACTGAGGGCTGCGCACCAGAGGGTTCCTATTGATACATGTCAGCATAATGTGTTTGTGTAAGAACGTAGTCAGGGGAGGCTTTACCTGATTGGCGATGAGTATTGCCAGATCAAGTGAGGCATCATGTGCCAAAATTCGCGGTAGTCGTCCCAAGTCTGTCGCACCAGCCACATTTCCTTTCCGCGAGACCAGGAAAGATACAGCTCCATCCAGTCATGCAAGCCCATCACCGCATTCTGGTCTGTAGTAGGGCTTGTTAGGCTTCGAGAATTCCAGGCACAATGGGATCGGCGACTTACTGTTTGGAAGGAGTGCACAAAGCTTTGGCAGGGAGTCCGACAGAGGTTCGGTGGGCAGGTAAGGAAACTCGAGCATGGGGTTGTTCTCTTGGAGTATGGTAATCCCAGGTAAGCCATCCTGGTCTTCATCATCAGTGTCGAGGATGACTTCTACTGGAGGGTTGTCTGTGTCCACTGTTGAGGAAGCACCGTCGATGCAATGGGGTGGCGGGATATCGGCGTCGCCGTCTTCCACACTGTCCCTGATTCCGTTCTCTTGAGATCCGGTGAGATCTTCGTCGACCTCATTTGGCGTCGTAGGCGAGGAAAGCCCAGATGCGGCGGCCTGTTTCGCAGCTTTCAGGTTCAGTGTGATCCTAGTCGGTCTTGTTTCTGAGCCCGACTGCTGTTGGTCGGGCTCGCGCTCCGACATTTGAGGCTCCGAGGAAGCAGAGTCCATCGTCATGGTGGCGTCTCTGTCCTCCGACTCGCCTCGTGTATCGGTGCGTGGTGACCCCGTGGGTGTCTCGACAGAGTGGCTCGGCGAGGCACCGTTGAGGGAAGTTCGACGTCGCTTGCGAGCGGAGGAGCCGTCGTCGTCGAAAGGGTTCGGTCGGGTGGAGCAAGGCTCAGAGGAGACCGCACGTTCTCTCGGCTCGGATGGGGAGACCGCAGGCTGGTCCATCTGGAAAGAGCCCATGGGCATGAAAGATCGGGGCTGGCGGAAGCTCTTGGGGGAACGCAGCTAGGCCCTCTCAAGAGCCCTGCGCTGGGGGCTGCAGTGACCTGATACGCCCGGCTTTAGCATAAGGCTTGCAGTATCAACAGTGCTCGGGAAAGGCAGATTAGATGGAGGGGTAAAACCCAAGACAACAGAATGGGACTGATTCAGGAGCACAGCAGTCTGCAACCAAGATTGGGTATGATGATGGATAGGGTTGTGGTCTGCCGGGTTGGATGCCAGAGCCTGCCGAAAGGCAAGGCAAGGGCAGGGCAAGGCAGGGCAAGGCTGAAGTGGAGCTCGGGAGCTGCTGGAGTTTGGATGGGTATGGGTATGTCTAGGATGACGATGGTTGTGTAATGTCTCTCTGGTGGGGTCCAGTGTTTGCCACTGTTTTTGGGGTTGGGTATGTTGTCAACTGGACGGAACAAGGGCAAAGATGTGCTTGACTGGAGTAAATCTGTGAAGGGGAAATGCACCATAAAGAAGCTGCAAGGGCACCTGGCTTGTGTAGGGGGTGTTGTGTGTGTGTGTGGTGCTTTGGGCAAAGAGTTGACCAAGACCTTGCAAAAGTCCAGGAAACTTTAGAACAAGCCGTTGACTTGGGATGTTTGGAGAGATGTGCCACCTACCCACAGCCTGTGAGGGAAGGGTGGCTCAGGGCTCCACTGGCGCCTGTGTGAAGTTGCTTGGGGGGTGGCCATCTTCACCGATGGCGGGGTAAGGGGAGGGGCGTACATAGCAAAATGACCTACACTTTTGGGTGGGGTGATGTGCTGAAGTGCTGCCGGCCTGATTACCTAAGGCTGTAAAGAAAGTCAGGGCAAGCTCAGGGTTGCTTATGCAGGGTGTGCTCTCTGTGAGGAAGGCTAATGTTGCAGATGCATCACATCGATGAGAGCTGTTCAGATGTCGGTGTCCAAATGTCGATTGTTTGGAAGGCTGTTAAGAAGTAAGGGAGTGCTGAATAAACGCTGCTGCGATCCCGGGGTGTGGGTAAGTCAGCTGGGAGTTGGGGTTTCGGGAAGAGAAGATGCAGGTCACTCTCTGCAGCTATTTGGAAAGTGGGGTTTGGATTTTACATAGGACAGGCTGCCAGGGTTCAGGGCAGCTGTCTGGCAGCTAAAACTTATGACAGGCTCCCAACTCAGCGAGCTAGTGGAAGGAGTTGCTTGGCAGGCACATGCCTACCTCTCAATGAAGTCATTTTCTATACTTTGTTTTCTGTTCAAATATTCATCTTTTTATCTTGCCATCAGTCTCACATGGAATTCCGCCTATGTCTCCAACCTGTTCTGTGTCTTGTATCAAGCATCGAAGACCAGCCAGAACCATACAATGGTGATCGAGCAGGCGGCTGTGGAACCTTTCGAGTCTGCAGCCATGCTCATGATAACGCCATACAACGTCATCCCCTGCCCGGTCCTTCAGGAAGCAAACTCCAAGAAGATATACCTACCCTAAACACATGAACATTTGTTCTCTTCTTATATTTTGTAGAAGCATTGAGGCATTTTTTTTTCTTATTCTTTTGGGCTGTCGTCTCTGGCCTCAAAGTACCCAGCCTTCATTGCATTGAGCCCAAGTATGTATACTTGTTTGTTGCACAATTGGCGTGTCGCTAGCATTGATGACCTCAGGGTACCATCGACCTGCCTTCGCATACACATTCGCTCGAGCTCCTAAACAGCACACTGCCAAAGCTGCAAGATCGAAGCAGACTAGGAGTGTGAACCACGAAAAACCCTTGCGAGAAGGTTTTTGCGAGGACATGAGAGAACATGTCTGCTCTACGGAACAACAGACCCCTTCTTCTAGGTAGCGGGTGAATGATTTTTGTCGTCGGATCTGTCGCGGCGTCAGCCTGCTGCTCAATACTACAGGTCTGCTCTATCAGACGTAGTTCTATCCGGGCGTGATGCTGCTCCCAGAGCTGTGGTGGGACAGTGCCCAGGTGTCTGACCTATCTGGTTCCGGGCTGTGTGTGTGACCAATTCGCACCAGCAAGGTCAGACAACAACCTGTGCCTTGCTGTTGATGGGTTCGTGTCATACAAGCTGCTCGCGAAGGCTGGTCAACGAGCTGCTAGACAGAGCAAGAAGTCAGTCGATATGCTGTGACAGCAAGGCAGAGCTTCAGCCGAGAACTGAGAAGAGACAATCACTTGCGAGGGAACCGCCCGTGAGACCCTGCGTGGAATACAAGAGCAGACAGTGGCCTTCGTAGTCTCGTAGTCAGCAAGATGGGGCCACCTGGAAGCCCCCTCCCCCCTCCCCCCACCCAAAAACATCTCGGCATTGGACATGAATTGCACCTCTGCCAATCAGAGAAGATATGCCCCAGCGATTTCGACATGGTGGCGTATGTGAAGGTGACTCGCACGAAGCAAGCCCGCCATTCTTTCTGAACAGCAGGCTGGAGCCACGGCCGTTGCTCCTAGCTTGACTAGGAATAAAGTTTAGACTGGGCTCCCCCCTGCAATCAAAGGTAACCTACATATGTCTCTATATAGCAGCACCAAGCTTGCTGTCCCGTTCAGGGTCTCAGAGGAAGAGAAATTCTTGTGAAGTTGAGGACGCCAAAGAGCCTTCATATTAGTTTACTGCGTTACTCAAAATCTATGACAGGGCCACAAGGCTGCTACCACTGCACAGGGAGGCAGGCGGGCGGGTACGGGCTGTCGGACTGCAACCCCAGCCTACATAAAGCACCCTAACCCTAATGACACCCAATTTTTATAGATATATTTTTTGAGATGCTGTTTAAGCAGAGTCTGGTCCGTAGGAAATCACACATAGTCCGAGTCGTCTCCAGGCTACTACCTCTTCGTAAAAACTCGGGTCCATTGAAGAACGTCTTGTGCCTGAAGCAAGGGCTTGCAGACTTCAGTATGGAGAAAACAAAAACGGTGTATCAAATGGAGACTCCATTCTCGAAGGCAGAGTGGTGAGATGCTCCGGACACGACCACGACTGCGCATCGCAATATCTCTAATCTGGGTACCAGGCCGAAGATCTCACCAGAAGACCAAGAATCTATCTTAGACCTTCTCTGCGAGTGCGTTCACCCGTCCCTTTAAAACCAAAACTTTGTGTGCTGTTGTTGACAATCACCTGGTAGCGTCCTGTCCCCCATCTCTCATTATCGTCAAGCCTACCGGACGGCATCTAAAGGCAAGCGTAACAAGCGAAAGAGGAAGCGCGATCAGGAGTCTGAGACCCCAGTAGAGCGAGCTGTGCCACCACCACCGGCTGTTGCTGCTTTTGTGGAAGTCGGCCTGAGCACCATCACGCGCCATCTTCAGGTTCTCGACTGCTCCAATACGGATTCAAATCTACAGGCTCAACCTTCGTCAACACAAACAAGTCCGTACGCCGTCATTTTCATAGCCCGCTCAGGGCCTCCCTCGACGTTTTCCAGCCACCTGCCGCAGATGGTCGCCGCGGCATCGAAGTTTCACCAGCACAGCGAGCCTGTGCGGCTGGTCGGCTTCTCGAAAGCTTGCGAGGAGAGGCTCAGTGCTTGTATGGGTATACCGAGAGTTACGAGTGTGGCTCTCCGTGCAAGTGACACAGCTCAGGCAAGGGCGCTGGTCGATTTCGTGCGGAAGACGGTACCACCTGTTGTGGCGCCTTGGCTGGAGGAGGCCGGAAGGGGGAAATTTCTCGAGACCAAGATCAATGCTTTAGAGGCTCCTGTAGGGCAGAAGCGTTTGAAGAAAGGGTAACATCCGGGAGGCTTCGGCTGCGCTGAAGAAAGGAGATCATGTTTGATTCCAAGGTGACATGCTGGGTCCAGTATTGTGCGCCATGTCAACTGCGCAATAGACGATCTGGCGAGTCTATGTCTCGCTCTCCTCGCGCCTCTTGAGCCTCGATACTGATATTGCCCAGGAGCCAGCTTGGGGCCGGGTGAAATGATGATGGTCATAGGAGGACCATTGCTGGGGCTCCGTGTCCCGTGCGGCTTCCTCGTCTGAGTCCCCGAATAGCCCTCAGAAAGGGAAGGACCGCATTCGCCCACACTATAAGGATCACCTTCCTCTAGATGGCCTTACCTTTCACATGATGGTTCCTTCCTGCTGCCCAGGTTCTGCCTTTGTGTCCATTCGTCCTGCCCCACCATTCGGCCGGTATCGAAACCTTACAGCCAGCTGTTCCATATATCGTGAGGAGTGAAGTTTGTCGTCTTGTGCAATCCCCTCCTACATAAGACTACTTTCCCACTGCCTGTTCGACAACCTTTCAAACTCTCCTTTGTACCAACACAGGCAATACCACCATCAGAGGTCTCTCTCTCTCTATTGGTAGGCCTTCTACCAAGGCAGGTCATCAAAGCACCCATTCTTCGGACCTTCTCTTCCACCAGGCACACCTTCAGACAGAATCACCTGTCTACCCTACCTCTGTCTCACACCTCTTTGAGTCTAGACAGTCAAAGCCTGCTGTCTGTCCAGCCTGCTTGACCCTATCAGTTACCCGCACCCTCGAACTCGTCTTTGTCCACAACAACACCATTGTTGTTGTGCCTCTAAGTAGGTTTATGTTCCTTCTTGTTTATCCTTCCATGTCATACCCATCAGCCGTCTGCTATTTGAGCTACCAACCTTCCACACTCCTGCGAGGCATGTAGGCAAGCAGGCATGCAGGTGCTCTTTCTATCTCTATCTCCTTCCCCAGTGGCCACAACAGTCATTAAGCCACACAGCTGATATCGGCCTCAGGGTTCTTCAGATCCCGACCTTACTCCGACCGTTTTCAAGATGGCTTTCCACGGTGGATGGGGCGACCTCGAGGCCGCCCGTCAATTTCATCAGCAGGTGCAGCGCGGCGAACTTCGCGATGACAAACAGCGCCGTGGCAGCGGTCGTGGTGGCCGCAGTGGCCGTGGTGGTGGCAATAGTGGCAGCCGTGCCGCTCTCAACAATCCCAACAACCTCCCATGCACTAATCCGACTCCTGTGCGTGGTAGTCGTGGTGGTCGTGGTGGACCAGGTGATCTACCCAGAAACTGGGGTGAGCGCCTCGCAACGGCCCCGCCGAATCACTACTTCCAGGACGGCAACGTGACTGCCGCCCAGACCAACAAGTCGGCCACTGATGGTGACGCTGGTGATCCGATGATCGTGGATGACGTCCCGGCCAGCCCCAAACGCGGCCTCAGCGCGTCTCCCTGGGCTGCAGCGCCTGATTTCAAGGGTCATAGTGATGGTGCCTGTGGCTCCATGGCTCGCAAAGCTACTCCTGCGACCGCCATCCCTCGAGGCATAGTTGCTTTTGGTTCGACTGCTGCCGCCAAGCAGCAGACCACCAATAGCACTCCTCAGAGTACTGCTGGCACCGCTACTCCAGGTGATGCAAATGGCCTCGGAGGCTCACGCTGGGCCGATAAGCCATTCAATCCAGTCTTTGGAGTCGACACTGGTGCTTATGTTGATAAGGACTGGATGTACACGTACACTATCGAGGATGGCGGTCGTCTTTTCGACCAGGCCGCAGAGAACGCTCGTGCAGCTGGTGATTGCGAGTCCGAGGCAAAGCTTCGCCAGGTAGTCAAGCTTTGTGCAGGAGTGGTTCATGCCCGTGTCAATCTCCAGGACCAGAACGCAGAGCTCCAAGCCCGTACCGCTGCCAACACGGCCGCGAAGCAAGCCTGCAAAGATTTCGAGAAGTACAGATCCGCGTCTCGTAATAAAGGCGACAATAAATCCAAGATCGCTGTGGTCTCTGGTTCTGTGCACATCTCTCCTCAGTTTGCTGCCACAGCTAGTCCCCACGCCGTCAAGCCCGTCGCGCCAGCGACTGCTCGTGTCGGCATGCCAGTCCAGGGTGCACAGGCTGGTGAGTATGGCAGCTCCGCAGCTGCTCAGGTTCAATCCAGCCAACAACAGAACCAACCTGCCCAGCAGTCTGCCCAGGCTACTCAAGGCATGTACAACAGTATCACTGGACCTGCACCAGGACCTGCTACCCAAGGCGCCAACGCCCGATCGCAACAGCTCGCCGCCGAGCAGTGGATCCGCGAAACCTTCTTCAACAATATCAAGCAGAAGTGAGCTGACGAGTCAGCCTTGATAACATGCCATACATTCGTGGGCCATGAAGACACACAAGGACCGCGATGGGCACTGGCTGTCGACAGAGACAAAAGCGAATCTCGAGCAGAATAGTGGCTAGCGTGACCAAGTCTTCTCATGAATGTTGACAATATGGACGACTCTGGTGAGAAGTTTAAGGATGTGATTTTTTGGGAGCCAAGAAGGGGGGGGGGGCATTTCGCCTCGTACTTCGGACAGCTCATGGGAAGTAATGACAAACGTGGCAACACTCTGGGTTGCTGATGGCTCATTGACCATATGGGTTGACATCAGAATGTCAATTTACCAGCCCGGGGTAGCAGTGGAATGGAGATTACTTTTTCAAGTAGAAATGCACACTATTCTTCAGGGGTTCGTGACATTTCTTCTCTACCAATGTAGTGTGTAGGCGGCAAGAAAAAAAGCAATTTCTTGACCAATGCCCACTGGCAAACTTGTGGTATTGCTCACACGCGGATGCGTTTGGAATATTGAGGACCGTCGCAATCACAGACATAGTGACAGCTGACCATGGGGTTGACATGTTTGATATCTCTGAGCTCATTCACGGTTTGGGGGCATCACTGCACGGCTTCTTGATCTACTTTGCGTTAGGGCTCGTTCTAGGTCTGTATCTGGCGCCGATTCCACTCGACACACTCGTCCAGCCGCACACCGGACCCACCGAAGCAATCCAACGCACTCCCGATGGTGAGGTCGACCTTGCCGCCGCTCAGCGCCTTGACCCGTTCCAAGTCGTCGAGATTCCGGCCGCCACCGGCATACGTGACGGGTATGCTACACCACTGAGACAGCTTGGTGATGAGGTCCTCGTCAACACCGCGCTGGAGGCCCTCGTTGTCGGCGGCGTGGATGAGGAACTCGGAGCAGTAGGGCTCGAGCTGTTTTATAGAGGCTGCGGGAGATGGTGGCGTGAGCTACGTCCGAGTGATGATGATTGTGGCTGGCCGCGAGGAGATGGGAATGAATGAAATACCTTGGTTGACCTCCATTTCTGTGAGAGTCTGCCACTTGTTCATGGCCACGAACCACCTGGGCTCCTCGCCGTCTGCTTGTCGTCGGCGGCAGCTCAGGTCGATGACCAGCCTGCTCCGATCGCCCTGCAGCGCCGCAACCACAGAGTCCAAGCGAGTTTGGCTGAAGTGCGCCTCTGGAAAGAGGAAAGACGTGATGATGACCTACTGAATCCCCACCCCACCACCTCAACAGCGTCAGCCCTCTTTTTCATAACCCTTCTCTCTTCTTTGTATGCATCAGGTCCACCTCACTCTCCGCCTCTCTCACTCCTTCTCACCCTCCCCTTTTCCCCTCATAGCACGCAACATTGCCATGCCTATAAAATCAAACCAAACACACCTGCAAGAGTTGCTTTGACGTTGCGTTTTCATCATACCTTCTCGGCACCAGCGTCCACCCACTCCTTCGCATTCTGATCCGTAATCCCGCCGCCGACCTGCAGTGCGCCAGGCCACGCCGCAAGTGCCTCGCGCGCCGCCTCCGCGTTGCCGGGCCCGAGCATGATGACGTGGGCGCCCTTGAGCTCGTTTTCCCGGTAAAGCCGGGCAAAATGCGCCGGTGAGTGCGGTGAGACGAAGTTGGTCTTGAGGGTCGAGGGCGTCTTCTCGTCCAGCGTGCCGCCCACAATCTGTTTCACCTGCCCTGCGTGGAGGTCTATACAGGGGCGAAAGAGTGTCATCCTGGATGGAGTTGATGTGTATGTATAGAAGGCAGGATGTCAGGTTTTATGACGGCGTTTCTTTCCAAGGTCCTCCTTAGCAAGAGGGTAGGGAGAAAAAGAATATTGAAAATGTTGAAAAGTCTTTCCGCATCCGGTTTGCCTTGCGCTCAGAGCGATGCCGCTGTAGCAGCAGATAGTGGGGCAAAATATAGTGCTATGTCTAAGGCAGCGGCCCCTGGTTGAGGCTCTGCGAGCTCAGAAAGTGGTACTATTGGTGGCACTAGCGAGCCGAGGGCGGGCCGAGGCGTCAATACAAGTGAAGAGCAGGAAGAAGGGAAAAAAAACTTTGGGCCGCGGATCTGAATGCACCAGTACTTTCAACCCGCCTACACTATAGCGTGAACTCGTACCTCAATTCATCTTGTTCCACACGCACACCACGGCATATTTCGCGAACGGTGCGAACACCTTAGTCGTTATGCCTTCGGCCGCCGTGCTCGGGAAGAGGAAGCGGAGGCCGGCGCAGAAAGCCCAAAACGAGACAGATCCAGCCGCGCTGGAGGATGTGCAGGCCATCTTCAGGAAGCACTTCGAGGCTCAATTCGCGCCGCTAGACGACGAGGTCGAGGAAGGATCCGCGGCGGGCAAGAAGCAGGGTGCCAAGGCAAAGAAGGCGGGCAGGAGCACAAATACAGAGGATGAAGGAGGGGATGAGGACGGTATAGAAGACATGCGGTCGGGCTCTTCCGAGTCCGGCGGGGACGACGACGACGACGACGACGTTGATGAGTGGGGAGGTCTCTCTGGAGAGGACGACAGCGAAGGTGCGTATCACGGAAGAAAGCTACTGCTAAATCCTCTCTACACCCATATATCTGCTACCTGGGGCTGACGGCAGCGACGTGGGACATAGACAACGAAAGCAACAGCGACCGCGACGGTGACGAAGGTCCAGAAGCAAGTGACGACTCGCAAGCAAGCATTAACAAAGTCGAGGTGGTCGACCACTCCAGACCGCTGGCGGTCTCGGCTCTCCACCCGTCCAACGCCATCATGTCCAAGAGGGAGATGCGCGCCTTCCTGTCCTCCCGCCCACCCGACCCTGACCTCACATCCACGCCCACAACAAAGCCAGGCGGCCAAGAAGACGACAACGATGACCCGCAAAACGAAGACTCCAAGACCCTCCTCGCAAACGACCTGGCCCTCCAGCGGCTCATCTCCGAGTCGCACATCCTTTCTGCCTCCAACCCTTTCAATTCGGTCGGCTCTTCTGGTCTGGCCGGCGGCGGCGGCGCGGGGGGCAAGACCTTTACTCAGGGCCGCACCCGCGCCCTCACCACCGACCTGCGGATGCAGAAGCTGGGTTCCAAGGAAAGCATCTTCACGCAGCGCAAGATGCCGATGGGCATGCGCAAGGGGATCAGCGCGGCCAAGGACTCGAAAGAGGCCAAGAGACGGCGCGAGGCCAAGGAGAACGGGATTATCCTCGAAAAGCCGGTAGACAAGGCCGGGAAGAAGAAGGGAAGGTCGAAGGGGAGAGGGGGCTTGGCTGTGGATATGCCGGGTATGGGCAGGTTCAGTGGCGGAGAGCTGAAGTTGAGCAAGAGGGAGGTGAAGGCGGTCGAGATGGAGGGCAAGAAACCCGAGTTTGGCAGGAGGAGGAGAAGGCGGAGATGATCCGAGACCGCGGCTTCTTACCTTCTACCGAGGCGGGACCACGGAAGTGCGTTGATTCGGCGTCATCCGCGTAACACATACGGGAACGACTCTATGGCAGCCGGCCAGATAGAGCACAGGAAGCGATCTCCCTTTTGGCACCGGCCACGATGCATGCTTACGGCCTGGGAGGGGAGAACTTTCTAAGAGACGAAGTTGATGCGTTCCGGAGGCGTACCATCCGGGCAGGCGCCCATTCTTGCCTGAAAGAGTCCGTACCTCAACGCACAGCACACCTTGCAGTTTGTTCTTGCTGCAGGTCTACTCGCAAGTCCTGGCTCCTAACCTTGTCTGCCCATGGCTGCACCGCACCTCCTCACTTTCGACCTTCACATCGACCCGGCTGTGCAGCATACAAAGAACCTTCGCATCATGACTTGAACCACCTCTTAAATATTGACTTCTACTTGTGCCACAAAAGCAGGGGCAACCAGCAGTCCCAATTACAGTCTCGCGGAGGCGATCCTCATCCGTTCAGAAGTAGTCTGGCAGAGCTACGAAGATGAAGTCGAAAACAGTTTTCCTTCCGATCGTATCTCCGTCCTCACTGAAAGCGGAGTTAATTTGAGATGTTCCCGAAATAGATCAGAGCACAGCTTTCGTTACCTGCCCTTCTCAGATGCTCGAAAGGACGCGCGAAGGATTCACATCCTCCGCCCACTTCACGCTCTCTTTGTGCTTATGCCTTCCTCTGCACGGTACACCACGACCATTACCACCCCCATTGCCAATAGAAGAAGTAGCCTCGTCCAGCACTTCAACTTCTAATCATAGTCTTGTCCTTCCTCAAGACAGGGGGGAGAATGTGGCCAGCTAATTTCTGGTGCCTGCCTCGTAGCCTTGGATACTATGTAGATGGAAACAGCAGCTCTGACTGTGTGGATATCTGCAAGGTCAAGAAGTGCGAACAGCAAGGACCTGAGGAAAACCAAAAGGTGGCGGAGGAAGGAAAGAAAGAAGGAAAGAAGAAAACCCCCATTCAATCTGCATCTTCAAGTACTTGGTTTGAGATTATATGACGTGTGCTTTCTATCTCGTCACGTTGAGCACATGGGGGATGCAAAACATAGGATTCACGCAATTAGTTCCCTACCTAACCTCACCCTTCCCTCCCCCCCACCCCTCAACCTTCCATCTTTTCCAAATCCGAGACACAAATCACAAATCTGTCTGCCTCAAGCACATCTTTGTTCTGCGCAAGAATCCATCCTGCATATTAATATATCATGAAAAGTGAAACTAAACGACACTTCCACGTCCCTGGACCCCCCCTTCCTCTTTTTCCTTCAGTGTTGCTTGCCGGGACCAGCGTAGGTTTCTTCTGTCCACAGGACGCGCGGACCACAAGATGGAATTTGTCGGCCTGCTTGTCTATTGGCGGCGGTGACGTTTGCTTATGTACAGTACAAAATAATACGTATGTATGCCAACTTGTGAGTGTAATATATATATGTATATACGCACACATTAAAGAAGATTACACATAATAAATACCTAGGTATGATCCAGGCCTGAATGGCCCGCGGCCAAGTGCAGTGACCACCACCTCCTCCTCGTTCCCTCACTAATTTTAGGAGCGTGGCCGCTGCCCCCGTCCTCTTTTTTTCTCTCCTCCCTCTCTGCCCGGTGGGAATCAATATCATCATCATAATCCTGCCACCGGAGCTGACTGTACTTTACACTTTTGAGCCGCCGCATTCTGGGGATGTCATATCATCACTATCATCACCATCATCATCATTGCTGGAGTAGAGCCTCGGCCGAGACGACTGGTCGGGTCTTCCACTGGCCTAGCCTGGCCTACCCTGGAATATGCTGTAATTCAACTCTATTCTGTATTTAGACTACGTGGACTCACGTGTCGATCGATCGATGAACAGGTCATGGTCAGGGGGAGGGGAGGGAGAAGAGGGTCGTGTTCGTCGCCAGTATCGTTCGGGTCCAACGTTTTGTTGCCGTGATGAACTCTGAAGACAATGCCACTCAACTCACGGATGAAGGAGGTGATTATGGAAACAAGAGTTACTGCAAAAGTAGTATGAATTTGATGTGTTTTTAGTGTGTCAACAGTTGCTACGCTCTCCCGCTAAGAAAAAGCGTAGGCTGTTGAGATTGTTTGAAATACACGGGCGCATCAACGACGCTGCCCTCGACTCTTTCTCTCATCACAGTTCGAGTTCCGCACCTGCTGCTTTTCACGAGCCAGGAGAGATTTGATGAAAGTTCAACAGGTATCTTCTTCCTCACAACATGAGTTTGTGCCCGCCTTTTATCTCTCCATCCTTGACAAAAACAGCAGGATATGTACAGCAACGCAACCCGTCTCATATGCAAAAGTCGCTGCGGCCAGACTCCGCCCAAGGATTTGGCGTTCCCTCGATCGAGTTTGCGTTTCCCGTCTAATGTGCTTTTTTCGCTCTGTCCAAGCACCATGAGATGCCTTGGCAGTGTCCACCATCGATCGATCTTCTCCACACCGAGAATAAAGGGAGAGAGAAAAAAGAAAAGAAAAATAAATAAAACACCAGACGATCATGAGGGATATGAACCGAATGAGCGGCAATGAACTCCGCATAAAGGAGAAAAAATAGAAAAGAAAGAAAACGCCCCCAGGCATCCGTATTTGTGGAGGAAAGCCTGTCATCCGTCCAGGTTGGGGAATGAACCGAGTAGCCCCCCCCCAAAAAATCCCGTTTCCCCCTCACATGAAAATCGTGAAGAACAATAAACAGATACCCAAAATAAATGTACAATGCCGTGAAAATTTTTCTCGCAAAGGAGCGCTCACTCGCGAACCGTTATTACATCATGACGGCGGTGTTCATGTTTTGAGGTGTGCTGATGGTCATGGGCAGGCTCAGCGTCTGCAGGCTGTTAAAGTTGGACTGCGAGTTCATGGAGTTGCCGGAGCCCATGCTACCGGTCGAGGTTGGGGGGGTGCTGTGGTGCGCAACCGAATTCAGCGAGGCCGTGACATAACCGCCCTCGGAGTTGGGCGAGGAGTCTCCCAGAGAGCCGACGTGGTCCTCGCCAGAGAAATCCTCCTCGTCCTCTCCGGACAGGTTCAGTCCATCGACACCATCTCCGCGGTCGTGAGTCCGCTTGTGCCTAAATCAATCTTGTTAGCCTCTGTTGTCGGTCGGGCTCTGCATTGGTTTTGTCTTGGGCGTTTGTAGCTGTGCTGTGGCTCTGTGGTGTGTTTTTATGTGACGACTGGCGGTGTGACGTTTCTCTCTCTCGATTACATGCCACACACACAACAAGAGTTTCTGATCCGCTAGACTCGCACCAAGACAAAAGAAAAACAAAAGAAAGTGCAAAATTAGGAAAGATGGGGCATACTGTGCTAGGTTGTCTGATCTGGAGAATGCCTTGCTACAATAAGGGCAGATGTAGGGTCTTTCTTGTGTATGTGTTCTCACGTGTCTGGAAAGTTTGTTTAAGTCAGATACCCTGTTAAGGTGATCTCCCGTGTTGAGGACAAGTAAATGTGAAAATCCGGTCTTACCGCTTGAGGTGCTCGAGACGCTTGAAGAGGCGGCCGCACGTCGGGATGGGGCAGGAGTGAGATTTCTGAGGGTAAGGACCAAGCTCCATGACAGTGGCCGAGCGAGCCCGGCGCATCACGCCGTTGGGTCCCTGTATCATCCGTCTCTCTTCCATGTGGGGGTTGATCATGTCCTCGTGGGGCATCTGAGCGTAGTCCTGCTGCAGCGACATGGGGTTCAGGGCAGGGCTGCCCTCGACAGTGGAGAGGGGAGTGCCGTGGCGCGACAGGTCATGCATCTGCTGCTGCTGCTGCTGGCCCGGCATGGGCATGCCCGAGTTGCTGTATGTCAATCCTGGTGGGGAGTTGCCAAGCGACTCGTCACCCTCAGCCACAGGGCCGACAGAGGCGGACACGGACCGTCGGAGATCAGACGGCCTGTGGGGAGCCTGGGTGGCGGCAGCAGCTGCAATCGCCGACATTCCGGGAGGAATAGATGAGCGCCGCCTCCTCTGCTTGTACGTCGGCGAGCCTTCGATCACAGAGTAGACGTTGTTGGCTCCGTATGCACGGGAGAATTGAGGTCCGGCGAGGTTGGAAGGGGGCAGCTGGATCATGCCGTTCAGGCCGTTGACACCGTTCATGTGATCGGGGATGGCAGTGTACAGGCCGGTCTCCTCGTTGGCGATGTAGGCAGGCTCGGCGGCAATGCCCAGTGCCTGCTGTGGCGGTGTGATGGGTTCGAACGAGATGCCCCGATTGCTGTAATCCTCGTACTGCGAGGAGACAAAGGACGGGGCAGGCGAGTACTCAAGGCCGTACGCAGGCATGGAGGCGTGTCTCTGGTGGCCCTGCTGTATTGGCACGCCGTTCTGGTTGTACTGGACCCGGTTATAGTCAGGCTCCCGCTTGACCATGGTCTGGGACATCTGCGGGGCCATGGCCATGGCGCCATAAGGAACCATGGAATCCATCCCGTCTGTTAAAGGGGCCATCGTCTGAGGGATCATCTGAGGCGGCGGCATTGAGTCGACAGCCCGCATGACGGGCGATGTGGACTGCGACGCCGGGAATGACTGCTGGGCGGAGAAAGACGAGGAGTTGGCTTGCTGGGCCTTGGTGAGCTGCTCGTACAGCGACTGCGACGAGTCGTACTGGAACGACAGGGCAGGCTCGCTGACGGCGACGGTGGTGGCCTCCTGGCCCATCTTTTCCCTCTTCAGATCCCTCTCCAGCGCGTCGAGGAACAGGCGGTCGTGTGGCACGCTGTACCAGTAGAAGACCTTCTGCTTCTTCTGGGTGCGGATGCAGTTGTTCTTGTACAGAAAGTCCAGGAAGGGGCTCTTGGGCTCCTCCAGCGAGGCATCAGTGCCCGACTTGAGATTCCGCAGGTCTGAGAAGATGCCCTCCTCAAACTTCTTGGAGTTCTTGACGGGCCGGCCAAAGGCCTGAAAGCGGAAGGAAAGGCATCGTACGATGTCGGTTCCTGATACATGGAAGAGGTTGTTCCACAGAACACAAGATACATATTCGCCAGTAGGCAGAAGGAATCTTCGGATGTACTGGTCTGGCTGCCAATCGACGGGAGCAGAGATGAGGAAGTATTTCACTTAAGAGCGCGCGCGATCAGTGTTAGTTAGTCGCACGCTAGCCGAGTAAAGGCACAGTAATGGGAAGGTGGGAGGGAAAAGGGAGGACATACAATTATCGACTTGTTGCAGAGCAACCTGTGCATCATGTGGTAACGCCTGCTGAGCCTCTGTGCTCAGCATGAAGGTCTCCGGTTTTTGTGGTGCAGCCATGGCGCCGCCTGGTTGTTGATACATAATAGTGGGCAGACACTGCTGTAGAAAAGGGGGGAGAGAGAGGGGAGCTTCCTGCTCGGTCACTCCAGTGTCCCGTCCGCGACAAGAATGGGATTAATCCGCTGATCGCAAGCCAGCGATGAAGCGCAATGTTTTGGATCAGGAATGGAAGGGTGCAGCGCAATTGACAGTCGAGATCGAGACGGCACCAAAAGCGTTGGAGTGTTCGCCAGTTGAAACACTCGAAGACAAGAGTAAACAAATAAAAGGAAATGGCGACGTGAGGATCGTCGTATGCAAGCTTGTTGGGTTGGGTTGCAGATGCTGCAATGGAATTTTGCCGATCGTCAAGAGCGTCAAATAGGTCTGTCGCAGCCAGGCGGACGGAGGAGGAAGATGTGGACGATGAGGAGGAGGGATGATGGTGATTGGCAATGCGATGCGATAGTCGAGTCCAGCCCGGATGGGAGGGGGAAAAGAGGGGGTTGAGCAGGAATAAATTGCAGAAACAGCGCACAGTAAAGGCCCAGCGTAATTGCGTCTAGCGAATTAGCGGAATGGGTGTGCACTGGCCGACACCGTCAAGGCACGGTCAATAGCGCGGGAAGGAAAAAGATAGGGGGTTGGGATCGGAGAATGTGTGGAGACCACTCTCCGAGTCTTGAAGCCACCGAACGCTCAGGTGCAGGTGATGACAGAAAGAGGCTGCTGATTCCCGTGGGAGACCCGCAGGAACAGAACACAGCAGACAACCGAATGCTGCTGATCTGATCCTCACACTATCGTCGTCGTCGTCGTCCTTTTCCTCTCTGGTGCAAGCCGTGGAGGAGGAGGATTTTGCCGTGTCGAGAGATTAGGACTTGGCTATCGAGACGAGGTTGGCACAGCCTGGCAAGCGAGACAGAAACCCCTATAACAGGTGTAGAAATCCAAGAAAATAAAAAAAGGTAGTTTTGAATCAATCAAGTGACCGGATGATTAATACCGGCTCGGGTGGCGTTAAGCTGAGAAGAAAATGATGTGTCCCTAGGATTCGCACGCAACACACAACGATGGGACGGGTTGGGCGACCCGTGTTGTTGCAGGAGGTAGGCTGGGAGCGAGAGAGAGGTTGTCGTAAAGTCAAAATAAGAGACGGGGCCGATGCTAGGTCGTGGAGATGATGTCGAGGCTCTCTCTTTCTCCTTTACGGAACACGCACACACCAAGAAAGAAGTAGGACTGATACCACTGGTCCGGGATTGACGACGGGCCTCCTGAGACACGAAGGAAGGGATAAAGAAAGAGGGAGGAAGAGGAAAGTCTTGAACATCAAGAAATTTCCAGAGAGGTCTTGGAAGCGCAGAGGGGGCAGGAAGGGAATAAAAGAGGGATGTCCTGGGGGTTTAAGGAAATTCGTGCCTGTGCTGCTTCAAATGGTCTAGCACAGTCCGACCTGGATGTACCGGTCTAGGTACCTGGTCGCTCAGAAAGTAGGGGAGGACGAGAGGAACAAGCACGCAGGACAAGAATGTGCGGACTGGGGCGACAGGGGTGTCCACCGCGGACGAGCCAGGGCCCAGCTATACATGACTGGCTGCGAGAGGCCAGGGCACGCCAGGGGGGGGGGGACGTTGGACGGGCGGGACCACAGCGCACAGGACAGGTCCAGGAGTGTGGGTGGGTGGACAAGGGGGGGAGGGAAGGGACATGGGCAGAGCCAGCGGCAGCGCAGAGCCAGGGTATAAGCGTGGGTGGGCGCCGTTGGTCAGGTCAGCAAGAGGGAAGGAGGAAGACGAGGAAGGAGCAGCAGCCACCACCACCACCAGATCTCAGCCGGGAGAAATGGAAGAAAAAAGAAGAGCAAAAAAAGGAAGAAGTTGGGAAGAGTGAGACCGAAGACACACCCAGATCCTTCGCTGCTGCTCGTCAGCAGGCCAAGGCCCGGTTTAGCTAAGCCGGCTTGCTCTTCTGGTCTGGCTGTGTGTATACAGCCCTCTGCTTGTGGTCCTTTTTTTCTCTTTCTTTTTCGTTTCTTCTCCTTTCTTTTTTGGTCCCGGCAGGTGCCTCTTCCTTACTACTACAGTATTATTATGTGCCAGTTTTTGCGGGTCGGTTGATATGACGACAAACACACGAAGTCGCGCAGCTTCCGCTGTCCACGGATGCCGTTGGTGGCCGACATAGGATTGTTCGAGAAGAGAGAAAGGCTACTGGGGCTTGCGCACAGGTCCTCTGTTCAATTTGTGTACCTAGCACTACTACTATAGTGTAATACGGTACGGGGGCTCCACAGGATGTGCGAACATCGCAGAGAGAGACAGACAGACACAGACACGAGGACTGTTGCTCGGGTTGTACAAGCAGGAAATTTGGCAGAGCCATGTTTGGGCTAAGCCGTATCCCATCAAGGCATCTGGGGCCGTTCCTCTGGGTCCCTCTGGGGTCAAAGCCAAGGTGTCAAATCATTTCGTAACCCACACAACAGACCCTCAAGCGAGCGAAGTTCCGGAGAATTGGCCTCGTGGTTACCTTCCGGCCGTCGGTAATGAGGATTATCGGCCGGTATGGAGTGCGCTGAAGTGCAATGCAGTAAATGCTTTTGGAGAACTGACAGCAGACACTGATGGAAACTTGGCTTGGAAATAACCGTCCACCCGAGACGCCCAGTCCCATTCACAACATGTGTGTACTTTATATGTTAATTACTTGCCCTAGAACTGCCATACCCTGCCCAAATCCTCAGCTTCCCTGTGCTCGCTCGGAAACAAGGAGAGAAGACGTGCTATGGTAAGCAATGGCGGTGTTATCTGCGCTTGTTTGTCGCATCGTCCTCGTCTTCTTAAATCGAACATCACGACGGAGGATCTGACCTGCCAGACCCCCCTGTTCAACAGAGATTGGGTCTATCACTCGGCGCAAAAGTCAGGGGTGGGGCTTGAAGGGTCTTGATGTTCCTCGCACTGGGGCGCACAAGCATACGCCCCGTATCTGAAGTCTCCCCCCCCCGGCCCCCCTCTCGTTCCCTCCCCCCGGCGGGAAGTATGCGAAGCGAGGTGGACAGAGACGGAGGTACGTAGTATTCTTATTCATCCCTCTCAACAACTGGAAGCCACAAAGTGGGAATCGGATAGGAGGGGGGCGCCGGCGTCGCTCCGCAAGGGGAAATCTCCTCGTTCCAAAACATCGACAGGCTAGTCGTATCGGGTCCAGGGGAGAGAGTTGTGCAGTCCGTAGGAGAGTCACCTGGGGACTGGCGGCGAAGATCCCTTCCTTCGGCAACTACGCTTTGACAATGCAAATATCTGGCAAAGTGGTTGATTCTATTCCAACCAGCACTCCCAGCTCGTGGAGACATCTCCGCCCCTAGCACCACATACACATGGAGGCCAGTAGAGCGACCTCGACATGCCAGCATCACCGTATGGCCGATGTCCAAGATTCTCTGGGGTCACACTGCGCGCAAGATGACGTTCCGGGGGGTCGTGATTGTGAAAGAAGCTTAGATAGGAAGAATCGACGGCGGCCAGAGGTTTGGAGCTCTCTGGTTGTGGGGAGGCAAGGAGGGAGCATAGTCCTCTCAACGTTAGTAGAGACAGCTCCTCCCTGGATCCACGTTGGACTAAAATTTCACCAGCACGCACATACCCATGCAGTCCAGAACGGGCGGCTGTTTTGCGCATGATGATACACTGCGCAGTACCATTCAGGGTTCTGCCCAGAGATCCATGCGTCGGAGGCGCAGTGGATCTAGTAACTATCACCGGAACCGCGTTTTCGCTGCTTCTTTCAACTGTTGTCTTGGGTCGAAGCCAGGCTCTTGCGGGCCATCCGGTCGTAGTACAGGCCAAATCGTTCACCAGAGCTGAGAAACACTGTCTAGCCTGACAACGAAGGAGGAAGTCCTTATCGAAATCGCTCTCATTCCATGTCCTCTCGCTTTGCCCGGTTCGGTGACGCTGCTATGAATCGGTATGTTTCTTGCCCATTCACGCCGTGCAGCTTGGCTTTCTGTGAGTGGATGCGGCTTGACAAAGCAATGGCCAACAATATCTCGCAGCGGAGGCGGCGGTCTGCGGCCGGCCTCCATAAGCGTCAGAACGTTGCTTTTAAAATAAACAAAAATGCCCCTCTTGTGGCCGAGAAACGACCTGCGGGCGCCGATGCAGGCCTGGGTGGATGGCCTCCTTACGTTGTCATGGGTAAGGCAGCACTGTAAGCGCGTAACGCAGTAGCTTGATTGTATGGGACCTATCGTCTTCAGTTTTGCCATCCAGAGGTAACAGCCTCACCGTGTGTAGACACACATTAGGGGCATTTGCAAGCGGGCCACAGCGAGATTATCCTCATCTGCCTGGATAGGTCTCTTAATGCCTTCGGCTTGGTAACGAAAACATTTCTCTTTGTCTTTTCGTTGAATCCTCGCCATTTTTGCTGTTCTTTTCTTCTCTTCTCCCCCAGCCCAAGTCGTCTGTCCCTCGTTACTGGTTCATGCAGTTGTCCGCGGTCGCCAGGTGACCCTGGGGATCGATCTGAAGGACTGTAGTGGCTTGTCGTAGCGCGCTCCGCTATGCAGCTTGTGTCCAGGACCCCGTCCAGGCAAAAACTGCTTTGATGGGACAGGTGCTCTTTTCTTCTTATTTTCTTTTTCTTTTTCGCGCCACTACACATTCATCGACAGCTCAATATGATGCCAAGCCGCGCGTGACGGGGAGGGGACCCGAGGGAGGACTGGAGGTGGGCACGGTGAATTGGAAGTAGCTGAAAAATTGTACCATAGTAAAAGGTTATAAGCTTCAATCTAGGTTGGAGAGATCATCACAGATGGACAGAGCCTCATCGATCTGTGGCAGTTAGTTCCAGACAGCCAGATCTGTCCACCGCCACTGCCTACTGCCGCTACCGCGTAAAGACGTCATGTCTCTCTGTCTCCTTCCTTGTCTCCCTCTCCAATGCTCGCGCAAGGAAGGTGCAGGTCGTTCTATTCTTTGACTCTTGCTGGGAAGCACCTGCCACTGAACGACGACATCCAAGAAAGCACGATCCGCCTCCTTCTGTCAAGGCTCTCAGGACCCGCTCGTGGCTCTCGCTCGTGGCGGTCTATTACTACGTCAAATCTCCGGCTATGATTCGTCTACCATGGTACAATCATGGACCCTTGGCCTCAATGCTCATTCTGCGTGGAGTGGGTTGAGCAATGATCAATCATTCCCCGATCGCCGATTGGGATTAGGGGCAATCAGGTACAAGAGAGATACATCGGAACTGAGCTCAGAAGCTAGAGGAGGAGAGCCAAATCGGAGCGTGCCTGACCTATTCCGACGGTCCCAGCCCTCTCTATTCATTCCCTCCTGGTCGGGTCGTCCCCTCTTCTCCAGTCACGCACACCACAGCGCAGGCCATGGGCCCACCCCTCGTGAGTATCTTAATCCGAGAAAGGATTGTGGGTGTGATATCTGAGGCCGAGCTTGCAGCGACCCACCAGGCGCTCTTTTTTTGTTGCATTGCGGCAGACGCGTTTCAGAATCAACAGGGATGAGCCTGAACCTGCCCTTCCTTTGCCCTCTGCATCCCCTGTCATGGGCCTTGTCTCTTGCTGGGCGGTAGGATCCACTCGCCTCTTCCAGAACGATTTGATACGAGCTCTCGGGCCATCTCCCGTGGGTTGTTTTGGTCCCCCTCTGCCTGGCCCAACACCCCTGGCAAGCGGCCATGTCGACTGTGCGTCTGCTTGTCCTTGCTCCCCCTTTGGACGACTTGGCGAAAGGCAGAGGGCAGAGTGACGTCCAGGTGGCCTGACGTATTGGCCGCTGTGCGATTCAGCAAAACCAGACTGCAGATCTCTGCATGCCGGACTCTCCAGTGGCGGAACCCTTGGCGGACACACACAGCGAATACCAGGCCAGTCTTGTCTAGGCCCCTCTCCACCAGACAGCGCGCACAGTCCTGGCCGTCTTTCTGCATGAAAAGAGAGGCGCGGAGGGGGTCTCGATCATGACCACAGAAGATCCCAAGTGGGACCCGCTACCATGTTTTTCAGCCCATTTACTTACAGTACTAGTTCTGTGTAGGTGTTGACTTCTTCCACGAGCCGAGGACGAGTATCTAGCATGAGTGAGTGGTAGGCGGTGGTCTCCTGCATCATCCATTCACGAAGAAAGGAGTGGTTCCCCCAGCCATCTCCTCCTGAAGACAAACTCAACATTGGAGCTCGTGGTTGTCATACTGGGACGGGCGGGTAGACCCATCAGAGCAGCATGTCGTGTGTCGCCTTCCCCATCGATGATTAGAGCGGTACCACCAGCCTTCCGAGGGAGGCTTGAGAGTGCGGTCGGCAACCAAGATCAACACCAAGATACGAAGTACTGTAGTAGCACAATCCTCCATCCCCATGGCTAGAACCTCAGCAGCATCCTTAACCCTTGAGTCGCATCTGAGGCTCAAAGCAGTATGACATCCGAACGACTTGGGCAGATCTCTTTTTGAGACTAGGCGGCAGACTCGCCCAGCCATCGTGGAGCCAGCGGCACGAAGTTATTACCACGGCATGGATAGTAGTCACTCACGCTGCCCAGGTATACCTTGGGCCAACAGAGATCGCAGAACAGGGTTCACATATATGCGGGATGGCTGCGAGGGGGGCGTGATGGTGTGTGGGGCATGAAAGACTGAAAAGAGAAGGTCAACTGTTTGATCGACGGTGTGCCGAGCATAAAGCCGATCTCTGATGACTTGAAACTTGACGCGCTATGCAAGGGCACTCGCCAGAATTGGGGACGGTGACGGGGCTATACACCATCGTAGGACCATGACAATGGAATCTTTGCCTGCAGATGGCCTACCAGCAAATCACCTCCATGTACGTCCAGGGAGAGGCTGCATGACTGCCCTGCTACCCCATGACCACGAGGATGAGATGGCGTCAATTTGCCCTACTACACTAGTACGCTATCCATACCAGATCCATCTTCCAATGGTTACATGAACTTTTCCCCAGAAAGACACCACATCCTACTTTCTTCAGGCCCGTTGATTTACTTACTAGGTGCGTCCAGTCTCTATAGTTGTACATGATGACATGCAAGTATTCCACGGACTAATTCGGCCCCCTTTTGTGGCTCATCACCGCCTTCACAAGCTTGTGTACGCCTGTCTATTACTCACACTCTCACACCCGCGCGCGTGTGCCACAGCTGCAGAAGCTACACAAGCAACATGTTTCACACGGTTATCAGTCTCAACGAACGGGCCCGTCTGGTTGGAGTTTGCTATTTTGGGGGAGAAGAGGGGGGGTGGAGGGGGAGGGAAGCGCCTGTCCAGGCAGGATGGACTAAAGGAGGAGGACACCTGACCGGGACGAAGCGTCCACGCCGGTGAATATTTCTCTTGGCAGCGGCACAAACAGGAGAAGGGGCCCTTCGAGGCCCAGTGAGGCTATCCCCTTCCTCCTCCTTGCAGGACAACAACATTGATGCATGCAACCCACACGAGGGCAGTCAAGGCAAAGGCACGCCAAAATCTGAAGCACTAGCTCCCGTGCCTGACTGAGCATAAACGACGGCCTTCGAAACAAGACACCAGCCGGATCATAGCGTCGAGGTGAGCATAGGTAGAAGAGAGGGGGGGAAGAGAGAGAGAGAGAGAGATCCCCCCTGGCTGCCTGGCTTGGTCCCCGGCGTGACGCTCGCCAATCTCGACGTCGCCCTTCGTTCTGCCCCCCTTGCAGGCTTTAATTTCCCATGCCCGCCAGCCCCCAAGGGACCCATCCTCAAAGTCACGCTGCGAGGGGGGGAAGAGAGAAAGGCCCTAACACTCACTAGTACTATAGGAGTAGCAAGCAGAGGTCGTTTCTCCAGCATGCTTGTTTCGTCTTTCCACTTGCACATTCTCGTCCTCGCGGCGTCGCCCTCGTCCTCCTAACTGCTTGCCACCCCAACCACCCCCCTCCTTGTTTCTATCTCCATCTTAGTTCCCGCACCGGCGCCAGGCTCCCTGCTGTCCGGCTCGTCATGGTGCTGAAACTTGACGGGCTGGCGAATCCAGTCCCTTGCCTTCGACAGTTGAGCCAGCAACGGTTGGTTCCTCCCACTGCAACCACGGACGACGACCCCAACCTCAGGATAATTTCGCCCGCGGGTCCACTCTCTGCCATGGCTTTATTCTACCATAGGACAGCACAGGTGACCTTGACTAATGCTGTCCAGCAGGCGGTTTCAACAGGGAAAGTTTAATCTTTTCCGACTAGTCTGCCCCATCAACCAACCGGGGGGGCGTCAAGTCAATGACACTCACTTACAAGGAAGTACTGTATTGATGCTACTCCTACTGCTACTACTATGGTATGTACAAAAGAACAACACGACAGGAGTAAGTAGTATTTGGCGCTGAGGAGCATATACAGTACGAGCAGTATGCCGAGGTATCGCTCTCAAACCGTCTCAAGGATTCCCACAATTGTTTTGATCGGAGAAAGAGCCACTGTACTATCATGGGACTGTGTGCTATACTGTGTATGCAGCACACCAAGCCTTCTGATTCGATCCCTCACCCAGTGTCCTTCGCCTCCCCCTCTTGCACCTTGGTTTTTTTCCTTTTCTCCGCCCAGCTGTCCCCACGTTCAGCATCAAAGCGCTTGCAGCTGCATCTCCGCAAGCTACCTCTACCTGCTGGGTCTTTGATAAGAATAGCATTCCTTGTTTTCCGCCTCGACTTTGGCCATCGGGAACGCTCCGTCGCTCGCTTGCCGCGGGATCTGGGCATGTGGGCTTGTCAAAGATCAAGCACTGCAAGATCTCTGATAGGATTGTCGATGAACCTTCGGTTCCTGCATCTCGCTCTGTCTCTCTCTGTGCGGCAGCCACAAGCACCTACTAAAGAGCCCTCCTCCTTTTTCAAGCTTATGTAGGCTTCGGACTCCTGCCATACCTGGTTCTCGTGGCTTCGCTTGTGCCCCCTTTTGGTCGAGGCGCCGGTCAGCAGCCGCGCCAGCCTTGGACGGGCACATCTGGCAGACCCAAAAGGGGATCTCCCAATCACGGAGCTTAATATCAAGACTTCGAAACAATATACCAATGGCACGGCTGACTGTTGCGCCCCTCCTCCTCGAGTCACGAAACATCACACTAGAACGGAAGGCTTGCTGATAAGTAGAAAAGAGAGCGTGTGTTTGAGAGAGAGGGAGAAACATCCACGCGTATTCTTACCCTCACGTTTGAGATGGATCCAGGACCCCCAGCCGGAGTACCAGGAAACGTCTCGCCTATGGACACCTCGCCGGTGATACGAGAAGAACACCATCATCAACCACAGTCTGCTATCCTCAAAAGAAGTTGGGTTGCTTCCCATACGGGTTCTTCCCGCCGAGTCCTGAAACGCAAGGGCTAGGTACTATAGTGTATGTTGATCTGGTATCAAGTCTCTTGAAACAATGACATCCACCTCTCCCAGACTTTTGGGCAAGCCACATAAAAAGTTCTGGCCTGGGATCCCGGCGAATTACGGACGCCATGGTCGCCATGGGGGATTACCATTGTACTCGCTTGAGCATCCGAGCGCATGCAGCCTCCTATTGGTGTGCCTGAATCTTGCATGAACTGGACACCAACCCCAGTCTGCCTAAATGGCGGGGCGGACGAGAATCCTTCAAGTCCAGGCTCGTGTTATACTACACTTTTTGTCTACTTTTACTACTACTACTACTGCTACTACACAGTACTATGTACTTTGTCTGAGTGGTACTTGTTCGTATGCACAATCGGGGCTCGTGGATCGCTCCACTGTGACCTATCAAAAGTCTCAGCCACCGGTACTTGCCGCCAAGAGAAGTCCCTCTCCTTCTCCTACCCGCCACTGTGGATATTCATGACTGACTTGGAGATTCAGATGATATCCACCAGGTAGAGAGAGAGAGAGGGAGGATCTCTTCCAGGGTCGGAAGACCTCCTGCAGCAATACATAGTACTGCAAAAAGCATGAGGCGGTATCAAGATAAAGCACCGTGGAGGAGGGTGGTAGCGGACAAAGATTCCCCCACCATGTCAGGTATATGAAACACCAGGAGGCACCTCGCAGCCTTTGTTCGCGCGACTTCCCAGTACGACGCCACTTTTGCGAGGATCTTTTTCCTCCAACAAGGCTGTCCAGGTCACTTGCCGAGCTCTTGAAGGAGCACTTTGGTGCCACGTACTCGCGCGTGGACAGGGTGTCAGAGGGTGGCGTCTCCAGGCCAGCCAACTGGCATCACCCTGCCATCCCTGCTGAAGAAGAACATCCCGAGTGATCACCATGGCAGCGTCACGGTCCAAGGCTCCACATAACGCTCATTCCTCGACCTGGCCAAGAGCCGCTGTTGACGAGTGCGGCGAATGGGATCGACGGCCCACCGATCTTGCTTCGCTCATCGCCTTCGTGCCTCGCTGATTGAGGCTAAAGAGTTGGTCCTGGTGTTGCCCCGATCCTGTTTGCCAGTCCGGGAGTCTCTAAAATTCACAGTCATTGACACGTGTGGGCTGCTGGCCGTGTCGTGGAGAGACGCTGCCGCAGTGACTATTATGGTACTACGGCCGACGGTGTCTTGGTTGCATTGAAACATATTGCTAAATATAACGATGTACTGACTGGAGACTAGACGGAGGCCGCGAGTCATTGTATCAATACCCAAAGGCTTGGGCGCATATCAGATGCCGAAACTCAACTTGGAGGCCCGGATCATCCAACACCCACAGGCTTTGAGTGTTTAGGTGATTTGCAAGATAGAATCTGCAAGCGCAGGATATCTTGGAAGACCCGGGTTGTCTTCCAGCCCAAAGCTCGCCTTACAAGGAGCCCGAGAGTTTGGCCAAAGCGTGTGTGTGGGCAAGGTCCTTTTTGTGTGCGAACTGCAGTTCCATCATTCCCCATTCATCCATCTGATGATGCCTTTACACGGATTCTGACCGGATTTTTTCTTCTTCTTCTTGCAGGCTTGTACAAGCCCTGTAGGCTTCAAAGTACTGTCAAGAGGTGGGTTGGACTCTTTGCTCTTCTCCTCTCCTCTGAACGAGCGCAGGTGGCCAAAGGCATGTACATGCAAGATTGCTTTCAAGGCAACCATGGTTCTTTAGTTTCTCGCTCCATTCCTTGTTTTTCTCTCTTTAAGTCGCCGTAGTTCAACTTCAGGCCAGCAGTGTGCTCTGTCTCGGCCCTGCGGCACCTACGGAGACAAAAGGACATCTCCACCTTCAAGAATTACACAACATACCGACAGCTGAGGAGGCACTTCCCCATCAGCACACTGCGCACTCCCTCTGGTCGTACACAGGATGACTCTCAAATCTCGTCTTCAGTGAGGATCTAGTGACATCAACAGCAGAACCCCAGGACACATCGGAAGGCAACCCGGACACAGTCACGGGGAGCGCTGCCGGATGGACCCCTCCCTTGCGCAGGGTTCTAGGGACTCCAGTCCGTGAGTGTGCGGGCGGGCGTCGAAAGATCGACTTTTTCTGAAACTCACTTGGGCCGAGACTGGTGGAGAACATGCCCGTCCCTTACCATGGCGCTCATCGGATCCACACAAGCAGCTGTTCACGCTATTCTCGCCCCGAATCTTCTAGGCAGACTCGCAGACAGACCGCGGGGAGCAAAGGAACGTGGGGGTAAAAGAAGAGGAACAGGAAGAAGGGAAGAAAAAACCTCTCACTTTCCAGTCGTGGCCTGGGATGTCGGGGAGGGCCTGGGAAGTTCCAGGCCTCGGTAGGGTTTGCCAGAGCTGCCCCAGCTGCTGGTCCGTGATGCAGTCAGGGTACAGGGCAGACCAAGCTTGGGGAGGGGTTGGATTGTCGATTATGTCACTTGGTAGCCCGTGCTTGTATGACCGAGTGCGATGGCTATGCATGGCAGCCTGTTCGAATTGACAGGGCTGACAGTACAAGCAGACAGGTTAGAGGCTAACCTAGTACACGGATCGCCGCCAGCATACTTGCATGACTGCCAGAAGGTGTCTACGGCTTCATGGGACACTGTCGATCTCTATTGGCAAAAGTAGAGCATGATACTTTCGGGAGAATGAAGACCGAGTCGTCATCGTGGTGCTGGCGGTGGACGCCAGCATGGGCATTCCCTATGCTGTACATGCTGGGTTGCATGGAAAAGCCTTGCATGCAGCTGGCGGCAGTGGCCTCAGCCTTGTCAATGCTGATGTTGTTAGCTGGCCACCTTCGTGGCAAGATGGAGTCAGTCAGTTTCTTCGGGAACGGCGAGGTTGCTCCGACTGGGCGCCCTTGCCGCCCTCATCCTTTCCCCCCGATATCAGATGATCGGAAGAGACCATTGCATTGCATCGCATCTTTTAACCTCCGAGTGATTCGGTGGCGCTTGGGCGACATGAGCTTGGGATTAGCCCTTGCTGAGCGTGAAACGGGGCTGGACGTGGTCTGGGCTGGTTGTGGATTTACTTTTTGGAATTTCTTTTTCTCTCTCCGAGGGTCTGACTTGAGGCACAATGCATCCAAAGGGATTTCACAGGAGACTTGACGTGGTATGTAGAGAGTTTTATTGCGTGAATCTAGGCTGATGCGTCGGTTGCAGCATGGTGATTTCTCTTACTGACTTGATAACACCGGCTACGTCCACGATCCGACGAGGATGGAGGCCAGCAGTGAAGCTTGCAGTGATTTCTGATCGCATCCGGTGTCAGTTACTCGTATACCTTCTCATAGACGAAAAAGATTCGTTGGAGTCAACATGATTCAAGATCATCATCGAGTCGGTAGCTGAAGTGCGTTGCGATCCTTCGTCCATGTATCCATGGCTTGAGGACATCTCGCTGTGATATGAGGGATGAGAGAAGTCTATATTTCTGCTCACGGTCCTCTCGATCTCGCAAGTCTTCAATTACACCGGAATAGCATCATTAATTTTATTTGCTTTTGTTGGGCTGGATATAGACACTGGATGGCATTGACTGTATATACAGTCATTGATACTCTGAATGCTAGCCAGTGAATCGAACCAGCCGAATCCAAATTTATACAAAGTACACACACTCCGAAAATAAAACAACTATCCAACCTCTGTAACAAGCCAGTCTGTTCGCGCGCGATGTCCAAGCGCACCACGCACCACAGCATAGCACATGGCCAGCAGTTACCTACAAGGTACCCCACCAGCGGGACGAAGCGCAACTCAGATCTTTGCTTCCCTTCTTTCTCCCTTCCTTTGCCCGTCACTAGAGCCTGATCGAATATTGGCAACGTGCTTGATAGAAAGCACACTCTCGCCTCGTCCGTGCGTGCGCTCGCCGGCCTCGAGCCTTTAGCACTGAACTGCTTATTGTACGTTATGTAGGGTCCTCGCTTGACGTTGTCTGTCTATATTAGACGCGACTCGCTGCTGTAGCTGCAGTGGGCACAGCAACTAGGTCGTTCCGTTAGTTTCAATGTGTTTTGCGGCTTGTGCTTGAGGTCCAAAGCTGTATCTGGGTACTTAGCCCGTTGGTCACCGCGAGGAGCCACTACCAAGTCATGGCGTGGGCGGTGAATACTGCCAGACTATGAGACTTGTCAAAACGCTATCGAACGAGATAGAACCAGCATTGGCCCAGCATGACAGGTTAGTAAAATATCAGACGCAGTGATGTGTCCACAGACATGGCATGTTGTCGTGGGAAATTATGACAATTGTCTGCTACCCGAGGAAGTTAGTGAATGACAAAATTGATGGGATGGACATGGTGGCCAGGTCGGGATATTCTTGCTGTCTTGTTCAGGCTCCAGCATGAACAGGTCTCGATTCAATATAAAAATCACCTAAGAAGAGGTTGTGTGAAGGTGTTCAGGCCAGCCAGCGCACAGTGGCGCGAGACTCGTTCGTATCCAGTTCAATTCTCGCCATGAATAGTTTACTCAAGTCTCAAGCCAGAGCAACAAGGTCAAAATCTCGAATATACAATCTTGCCAAGTTTTCTGTTTATGAGCTGATACCATGTGAGTGGATTCCAGGTAGAGGTTTTCATGTTCCGCTTTTGATAAGGTGTTGGAATTAGATATCAATGGTAATTGCTAGATTCTTTCGACAATAAAGATCACTCCCTAGGGTGACCCAAAGCTAGATATCTTACAGCGACCGGAGGCTCTTGTCCAGAAGTTTTTGGCCCTCGCGAACCTTGGGGCTATAGTGTCTGCGTAGCAGCTCACCCTCCCAGATGGTTGTGGCAAATGGGTTGCTTCCCTCCACAGACTCACTGAACGGGTTAAAAGTCCCATCGTCCTTCCTCTCCTCCGAGTTCCAGAGTGCCGCAATCTTCTTGCCATGCGTGTGGCTCACGTCATTGATGAGGGCCAGCATAGCCTGGCACGACTTCTCTGGCATCTGCAATGCGATAGTCATCAGCTGCTTGGTGAACGCTGCCAGTCGCAGAGGAGGAACCGAGCGGATGTTCCAGGGCGGTAACAGGACTGCAGTCAGACATCTGACAAGAAGCACGGTCATGGTTTGGATGTTGACCTTGTTCGCCTTGTTAACAGCCGACTGGGGATTGTCTGGGTCCGGAAGATGCAATGACTTGGCTCCGAGCTCCAGGTTCGCATTGGTGGCCAACGGGAGAAGGCTCTGGAAGAGATGTGTCGTGAAGTATGACAAGTCCAAGTGCAGGTCTGCTCGTGCGTTGTGAGCGTCTTGTCCGGCCAGGAGGGCGAAGGCAGTGACTGTGCAGAGCAATGCCTCTCTGGTTGTGTTGCGGACTGTCGAGTCCTCTTCCTCCTCCTCGTTCTCGGCGTCTTCTGTCTCTTCCGCTGCAGCAGCGTCCTCTTCACTGTAGCGGATGAGATCCTTAAGCGCTTCGAGCAGATCTCCGAAGAAGTCCTGGTTGATGAGGTGAGCGTACTTGGCCAGCCCCTCCAGCACAGCGCCCATGAGATGTGGCAGTCTCTCCTTGAGCGCGCGGAAGTATGTGGCGAATACCAGCTTCAAGGTCTCTGACTGCATGCGGTCTCGTTCCTCGTGACTGACCAGGGCATCCGCTTGTGCCATCTCTTTCGCTAGAGTTTTCTCTTCCTGCATAGCTTTCCGCTCACGCTTTGTGCGGAATTCCTTCTTCTGCTTCTTGAGCGATATGCTGTTTGCTCCATCCGGTCCGTCTACTCCATCCTTGGAGGCTTTGCCGGAGTATTCAGACAGTAGCCTGAGATAGAGGAAAAGATTGAGCACCGTCTCGTGAACTTGATACTTCTTTGCCTTCATCATCTTGCTGAGGAGAGATACGGCTTCCATAGACGGCCTCCCTTCTTCATCCTCTTTGAAAAGCGTCTCGAGAGACCTCAGGCACTTCTTGAAGGACTCGTCTACCCTCCGCGAGCTCAGCTTGCTCACCAGTATTTTCAGAAGGTCGGTCCGGAAGTTGAAGTGCGGAACTGCCTTGATCAACGTACAAGCACAGGTGATGGCAACCTTGGAGAGACCATGGCTGTCCTCGGAGCCCTTCAGCTTCGCGTACCTCGCCAGGTCTTTCAGGTATACTTGGTAGCCTGTGACGAGCGCATGCTCGTACGTCCGCACCTTCTTGACCTCCTTGGAAAGCTTCTGGCCGGCAGGATCTTCTAAGCTCGGTCGTATCCTGTAACCGGGAATGACGTCCTTGTAGACTGCCAATTGCGTCACCAGACAGAGCTTCTGTACTGCAGGAATGCGCGAGTGCCCTATCTTTGCCAGATTCTTGAATGCGCCAGGATGTTCTTCGGGGTCTTCGCTCAGTTGCGAGCCAATCTTGGCCAGCTCTTCCTTCGCTTTCAGAATCTGCTCGCGCTCTGACAGCGTCGGCGCAGCCTCAACCTTCTCCGGCTCGGGCTCTGACCCTGCTGCATCGTCTTCGTCTCCGTCCAGCCAATCCCCATCGCTCTCGACGGAGGCAGCGTCGTTGAAGGTGTTTTGAACCTGTTGCAAGCGACCGTCGGCAGTCTTGATGGGCAGCTTATTGCTCTCCTTGTCCTTCTTCTTGCCTTTTCTCGGGCGTGATTCGTAGTCTTGTTCCAAGTTCCAGCTCGCAGCGCTCTTGAAAAAGGCCTTTTGTACTTTGACATCCGAAACGCCGTTCTCGGACTGAGGTGGGCTCAGTCGCCTCTTTTTTGAAGGTCGTGTCGCCATGCTCTAAGGCCGAGATGCTGAAATTATAGAGGGATGGATGTCGGTTTTCAGAAACTCGAATACTATCAAGAGGGGTGCTGGGAACAGGGAGATTGATCTAAAACACTTCCTGTGTCGTTGGAGTCAAGAAAGAAGAAAGAAGTTGTGAGCCCGTCGCCTGGCTTAAGGCAGTTCGCAAATGTTTAGAGCAGCACACATGCGCCCAGGAACTTTTTTCCACTGAAGACAAGTGGGACAGGCTTATCACGAGGCTTATCGATTGGGTAGCGGGGCGCGCCTGGGCGAAATATTCCCTGGTCGCAGTGCAGAAAAATTCAGGGGTTTATTTGGAGAAATCGCGTCGCCAACCCACCACCACACTGACCAGGCTGGGGACGATTTGATCAACTGTTGATGACATCGTCTACACCGTGCGCCTGGCTGCCTATTTTCACCCACAATATCCCATCTCGCCCTGCGACGCTGGTGAAGGGTGCACTGAAGCGTCATGGCACCATCATCTCTTGCTGCGCAGTTGGCGCAGATCGCTGCTAATTCTAAAAGTACCCTCAACGTCAAGGCGCAAAAGGCAGCGCACGCCAAGTCGTTGATTTTTGAGCCCAAGGTCGCCGCAGGCCAGAGCTTCCAGACCGTCTACACAATATGTCGCGAAGGCTTCGATGATTTGTGCCATCTGGACGCGCGCTTTGCGCCGTATGGCGAAACACTCTTCAGCGAGCAGAGCCAAGAGGAAGACCGCACCCAGATGACCGCCGCCGAGAATGCCGAGTTAGACAAGAGGGTCGACACATTTCTGCGGTTGGTAGGGGCAAAACTCAGGCTGATGCCGGCTATCAAGGCTGTGGAGTGGCTCATAAGAAGATTCAGGTCGGTACAATACAATTGTCCTTGTAACTAGAGCGTTGATCTGACCCTCTACTAGAATCCATGAGTACAGCACAGCGTCTCTGATCACGGCTTTCCTCCCATATCACGCCGCGCCCGCTTTCGTGACGCTCATGTCCATTCTTCCGACCAAGATCCCGCACCAGTACAGATTCCTCGACCCATATATACGGTCCTTGACTTCGCCGCCTCGGGCAACCATCGTTCAACAAGCGATACATCACTTTGATCTGCTGTCCACGATATCAACATGGACGCTGGAATCATGCCAAGCCCAGCAACACTATCCCGGCCTCCTCTCATTCTGGGGCGGAATTATGACGGAGGCTGTCAATGGCATGCTGGATCACATGAGGTCAGGCCGAAAGACCATTCAGAGGGACAATGATCAGGATCTTTTGCAGAAGTTGCTGCCCATACTGGGAGAAGCCTTGATGATGAAGAAGGTCCCAGGGCTCCAAGTCGCCACATATATGGTCATTTCGGTCTATGCCGCGAAGGGGGACCTGGACGATGCTGTGCTACTGGATTTCATGCATCAACTGGTTCTCGGCTGGACGAGCGAGACCGTCCGGCCTGGTCTGGTCTGCCTTTCCATCCTGGCCCAGTATAGATCTGCCAAACAGCTGTCCTGGAAAGTGGCCAAGTCGCTCATCAAGGTCCAGGACCTGGAGCACTTGCTTCTTGATGTACACAAGGAACATCGAATTGATAAGCTGGCTAATGGTCTGGCACTCGCGCTTATCGAGCGCCTTACCAAAAGAGGCGATGCGCGCGGCCTTCCCCTGATCAAGACAGTCCTGGCGACGCAAATACTCAGCGAGAAGCAAGCGTCTGTTATGTTCAGGTCGCTCTTGATAGCTGGTGTCAAGATCACCGATGAAGTCGATGAAGATGGTCAGGCCCGGCGACAGTTGGGATTGGCCATTGTGGCACTCTCGCAGGCTCCAGACGAATCAGGCGAATTCTTCCGAAAAGTCGTCGAGGAGGCCGAATTCGATATCGACGACCTGGAGTTGAGGCTGGGAGCTTCTATTCGACCCAAGAAGGCAATCAAGCAGGCGGAGGGAATTGACAAGCCCGTGGATGATGAAGCCGCAGCTGCCCTGGCTGAGGAACTGGATTTGGACGCTGGGCTCAGCCGATTGTCGAAGCATAAGAAGCCGCCAGCTCGGACTTGTCTCGCAAGCGACTCTGATCCTATATTTGACGAACTCTGCCAGCTCTTCATCACGGCGGCATCCGACAAAACAGATCTCATGAAACTGGATGAAGTGTCCATACTAGAGCGTGACACTGCGCCCGCAGACTGTTTCTACTTCTCGTTCTACATGCGCATTTGGCTCGGTCCCTACCCGATCCTCGCTCGAGCGCGAGCTCTGGAGATGGCCAAGAACCGACTTCAGGAGCCGGACTGTGCAAAGCTTGACTTCCAAGCACTTCAACCTTATTGCATTGCTGCCTTGGCTGATCCAGCCAAGAAGGTCCGCCGTGCGGCAAGTGAATTGCTTGCGGTGCTGCAATCAAACACGAGCGATTCAGGGTCACGAAAGAAGAACGGAACACCATGGGGTTCTCAAGGCCTGTACAAGAAGGCACAGGGCTTGAAATGGTTGACACCCGAAGCCGATCGCACGTTGCTCGAGGTCGTCATTGTGCCCGCGTTGGAGGAGGCAATCATGCATGACGACCACATTCTTGCGGTGCTCAAAGAGGCGCTTGAGAGCTCGAGCAAATCCTCGACAGAAAAGGAGACATCGAAAAAGGGCCACATCTCATCTAGTACCAGAGCATCCATTTTCGCTTTCTTGGCAGCGCATGTCGTCGAATCCCCTCTCCTGAACCTCAAGCTGAGGCTCTTGAAGGCCTTGAACCAGGTACAAAAGGTTTCGAGCACGTCGAGGACCCAACTGCTTCTGCCCTTGCTACGATGGTGGTCAGCGCTTGCCCACACCAATGCCAGCAGTCTGGCCGCCAAGGAGGGCTTAGACGAAATCAAGATCGATTCTGCTTTTGTGGACGTCGTGGTAGCCAACGACACTACCGGACTCGACTGCCTCTTTGACATCATTCAGAGTAAGACAGCACAGGACCGTACTGGCCTGGTGAGCGCTGCCTTTACCAGGATACGGACGATGTGGCCCTCCATGAAGGACCGGGCAAAACATGACGTTGCTCAAAAAATGCTTGAATTGTCACAGACGCAGGGAACCGTCTCGGAAGAAGCGACAGATCTCTTGCGGAACGTACCTTTGACGACAGACATCCTGCTTACCTTCCTCGCGGCCCTCCAAGACGTTGCTCAGCTGGCCGCAGAGCCACCTGCTAGCAAGCGCAGACGGACCAGCTCGTCCGACCATCACCGTGTGGCCGAGGTCCAGAACTCCCCGGAGCTTGCTGCAGCGCTGCGGAAGATCACCTTGGTTTTGCAGCTCGTGGAGTCGTCTCACCCAGCCGAGCATCCCGAGCTCCTGCAGAGCTTGTTCATGGTGCTTAGTGAACTTCAGACGTTTAGGACACTCGTGGGTTCCGAGCTTGGCTACCTTCAGAATCTGGTCCTTGGCAGCTTGCTTGCTATGATGCCGACATACCGGAACGACAGGAACCTCAAGATCGACACATCTGTCGGTCATGGCGACGTCCTGGTCTCATGCATACAGAAGTCTTCGAGTCCTGCTGTGCAGAATTCGGCCCTGCTCCTCGTTGCCAGCCTGGCAAAGACAGCCCCAGACGTTGTTCTGCACAGCGTCATGCCCATTTTCACCTTCATGGGTAGCTCAGTCTTGCGACAGAGCGATGACTACTCGGCGCATGTCATCAATCAGACCATCCGAGAGGTGATACCGCCGCTGATTGAGACCTTCCGAAAGGGCCGAAAACACATCGTGGCCAGCGCCTCAGAGCTTCTTGCAAGTTTCGTCATCGCTTATGAGCACATTCCATCCCATAGGAGGCAAGGCCTCTTCATCTCGCTGGTGGAGAACCTCGGACCCCAGGATTTCCTTTTCGCGTTGGTGGCGATGTTCGTCGACAAGTACGGGACGTCGGATAATGTTCTGACTTTCACTGCCGACCTCATCAATCACTTCAACGTGGAGACCCAACTTCAGACTTTGGTCAGGTTCTTGGACCTTGTGGCAGATATGTTCAAGCCCAAGCCGAACCTGTCTGCAACCCTTTTCGGCAAAAAGGAGGGCGAGGAGGAGGTCAACAAGACCGCTCTCAAGCAACTTACGCTGCTGCCGCACATTCTTGCGAACCGATCTCTCAAGAGGGAGATTAGGAAGCTGGCTGAGCGTGACGACTCGGAAACGGCCAAGATCCGAGAACTCTATGCCCAGTTACTAGAGGATATCCTCACGGTAGCAGACACTGTCAAGTCGCGGAAGACACTGCACGCACGCTGCGGAGATGCCCTGTCCAACTTGTTGAACCTTCTGTCCGTCAGCGAGTTCATCAAGTCGGTTGAGACGCTCCTGGATCGACCGAACGTCATCCTGAGGCAGAAAGTCCTCCGCGCACTTGAGGCGCGCGTGGACAGCGAGGGGCAATCTGATGTGCAGTCAAGGACTGCCCTCTTGGCGTTCTTACCACAGCTCACTGCTGTCATTCGTGACTCCGATGATATGCTCTACAAACACACCGCGGTCACCTGTGTCGACAAGATCTCTGAGAAGTATGGCAAGAAAGATGTGGAGGCTGTGGCCGCGGCTGCTGCCACCATTGCTGGCAAGCAATGTCTCGGACAAGGAGACCGGCGCCTGCGCATCATGGCGCTGCTCTGCCTCGCCTCTTTGGTTGATGTGTTGCAGGACGGCATCACCCCAATCCTGCCTACTGCTATCCCGCAAACCTTGGCGTACTTGCAAGACTCGCTCAACGGCGTGGACTCTGATACCGAGCTGCACAACGCTTGCTACTCTCTGCTGACTGCATTGGCTCAACATCTGCCATATATGTTCTCTGGGTCCTATCTGGACCAGCTTCTGGCCATCTCAAACAAGTCGGCTGAGGCACCACTGGCAGACGAGGACCACGAAAACAGGACACAATGTTTGCACTTTCTTGCGAAGCAGGTGGATGCCAAGGTGTTTTTCGCAGCATTGCAGAAGAACTGGACTTCTGCAATGGATGCTGGCTACGCCGTAAGTGCTGCCCACCTTGTTCTTTAGACCTAGGATGACAACTAACAAACTGCAGGCTGTTCAGGAGTTTATCAATGTGCTGGGCCTGACTATCGACAAGCACTCGAAGGCATCCGTCGGTAAGAACGTCTCGTCTCTCGCAGCCATCTTGTTCGGCACCTTCGACCTTCGGCGCCGGGAGCACGCCTTGGAACGTGCGAACATGACCAAAGTGGCCGAGCTGGAGGAAGCCATCTTTGACGTGGCTCTAAAGATGGTCTACAAGCTGAACGACGCAGCCTTCCGACCAGTCTTTTCCCAGCTCATCGAGTGGGCTTGCTCTGGGCTGCCCAAGGCGGACACCCTAGGCGCCACATTGCGACAGCAGAGCGTCTTTGGGTTCCTGTATAGGTTTTTCGACAATCTCAAGTCCATTGTGACGGGCTACGCCTCTTATCTCCTGGAGCCGGCAGCCAAGATTCTCAAGGACACGAAGGCCAAGGATGTTGAGCAGCGCGAGCTGTGGAGGCGGGTCCTGAAGACCCTGACGAAAAGTTTCGAACACGATCAAGACGACTTTTGGCAGGCACCATCGCACTTCAGCGCAGTCGGGCCTGTGCTCGTCGAGCAATTCTTGCACGCACCACACATGGACCTGGCCGAGGAGCTGGTTCCGGCCGTGGTTGAGCTCGCAGCCGCAGCAGACTCGCAGGAGCACCAGAAGGAGCTGAACACGACCCTCCTGAAACACCTGCGGTCCGAGACGGCGGCCGTGCGGCTGGCGGTGGTCAGGTGCGAGCAGGCACTTGTAGACAAGGTTGGCGAGGAGTGGCTGGCTATGCTGCCTGAGATGCTGCCGTACATCAGCGAGCTGCAGGATGATGACGACGAGGTGGTGGACAGGGAGACGCACCGGTGGATTGTCAAGATCGAGGGGGTGCTCGGTGAGAGCCTGGACTCTATGCTCCAGTAAGAACGAGACAAAAGAAGACCTTTACTGGAAGGAGTCTTGGGGGTGGAGGGTAACAGCCAGAATAAGCGAGTCCATCCATTCCGGCACCTGATCGTGCATTTGTCGAGAGAAGCCAAGACACAGGCACACATTGAAGTCCGAAGGAAGGCAACCTATTCATCAAAATAAAATAAGTCTTACATCAACAACACCACACGTGCCTCCGAAAGGTCAATAACCTTGTGACCCTCCGCCGCAAATCGCCAAGCTGCTTTTCGATGTTTTATAGATCGTGAGCCACCCATCTGGTTCGCGGTTGAGTATGCCAAGCATTCGCGACTGCAAGCCTTCGGACCATCTTGTCAGTTTCAGCAACAGCCGTTGCGATGGAGTATAGGAAGACGGAGGAACCTTTTTTGGTTCAGGTAAGCATACCACTGACTTGCACTACTTCAGCTGGAGGTGTAATTAAACAAACTGATTCCTTCGGAGCCAGGGAGTTGAGGCCTAATATTTGCTTCATTATAGAGATCTTCTTTCGCGTAGGTATACACATATTAAATGGTACTTAGAAAAAGTGATATAAATAGGACCCGGCGGCATATCGTTGACTTCTTCTCACCAGGCAAACTTTCTTCTACGACAGCCCATCATTGTTATCCTTTGTACTCAATCAATAATAACCAAATATCTACACCAAATAAGACAGCAAAGAAGAAAAGAAGACGAACATGCAAAGAGCGTCACTCTCCTTCCTCCTCCCCTTCCTCCTAAGCCTCACCAACTCCCCCACCCGTGCAGCCACAACAACATGCACCATCTCCACAGGCCATGACGGCATCTGCCTTTCCACAAGCTCCTGTGCCTCTGGCGGCGGCACGTCCACACCGGGTTTCTGTCCCGGCGCGGCAGACATCCAGTGCTGCACCTACGGGTCCTGCGCCCTCGCGTCCTCAGGCCTGGAAGGGCTGTGTCTGCCTACGTCCTCGTGCTCTTCAGGAGGGGGGACATCCACCGCGGGCCTCTGCCCTGGTGACAGCTCGATCCAGTGCTGTACGTATGGGACGTGTAGTGTGAGCGGGGTCGGGGGTGAGTGTGTGGATACGGGGGCTTGTGGCGGCACTTCTACGCCGGGGTATTGTCCTGGTGGGAGCAATATACAGTGCTGTACTGGAGGTGGATCTTCTGGAGGAGGAGGAGGAGGCTCGACTGGTGGTGGCGGTGGCGTCGACGATGACGATGTTCCGGCCGAGTACCAGGGCGACGGCAGCACATGTTCCAGCGGGTATCCCCTACTGAACACGGCCAGCCTGGCTCTCATCCGCGAGTTTGAAGGGTTGTACCCCAGTCCTTGTGAGTTTGCCACACCAATGGATCTAGGAAAGAAGAAAGATCTCATATTCGGGATGACTGACACGATATGTACTTACTTTATGCAGACGGTGATCCGGACGGCCACCCAACCATCGGAATCGGACATCTCTGCAGCGACGCCAGCTGCTCTGATGTGGACTACCCGATTCCCTTGTCTGTCGACGACGCCTGGGCGCTCCTGATAGACGACCTTCTCGTGAGTTTTCCCCCCTGACATAACCCTTTTTTTCTTCTTTTCTTCAAAGAGCCCTCTTGATAACAATTGACAACAACTAATAAAAAAAATAATAAAAAATAAAAAAGGAATACCGTAAATGCATCTCCGACGACCTTGCCTCCACTGTCCACCTCAACGCCAACCAGTTCGGCGCCCTCGTCAGCTGGACCTACAACGAGGGCTGCGGGGCCGCCGGGTCGTCCACGCTCATCCGGGAGCTGAACGCGGGCGAGGATCCGGACACGGTAGCCGCAGAGGAGCTGCCAAAGTGGGTGTATGGGGACAATGGGGTGCTTCCTGGTCTTGTGCGTCGGAGGAATGCTGAGGTTGCGCTGTTTAAGACGGCGGATAGTGTTGTTGCGAATCCGAATCCGTGCTGAAGGGGGGAAGAAGACGTGGGAAATCGACCTCCGACATACTATGAAAAGGACCCAGTTTCAAAACAGGCCAACGGACGCCGTATGTCTTGGGGGCACTGAGACGTCTTCTCACAATAGGAATTTGCAATTGACTGAGTCCATATTTCTGAGTCCATTTTTCCTTTCCTCTATGAAATGAATATTATAGTTGACTCTATCCATCGACGTCATCCCAGCCTCGGGTGGATGAACAGCCTGCAGGGCCCCTGCAACTTCAGCCTTATGGCCTACTGTAATAAATATTTACATAAAAACAAAGCCTCATCTCCGAGATAAATTCCCGCTACAATAGAGAACAAATGAGTAAGATGGGACAAGACAAACCATGCAATCTTCAGAATCTGGAAAAAATCAAACTTCAAAGAGTGGTCCCGGCCTGCTGGACCCAGAATTATTAAGAATAGTAATCATATGTCAAGGTAGTCCCCGAGCGATTCCGGCGAAGGATCCTCAGCCTCCAATGACAAACTTCCGAAGACACCCGGCTCCAGCCCGAGCGAGAGAGCAAAAAATAAACAAGAACAAGACAGTCCCCACGAACAGACGCTCGCTCGGGACTCGCGGTCAAGTGCCACTCCGGCGATAAGTCACTAGTCATTTCAGATTGATTTCATAAGCATTTAAGTAGTAAATTTATATATAAATACAAAGTAGTCATAAGTATCGTCGGATTGTTGTGTGAATAGTTGCTACTCTAATTGTAAATTGCAAAGAATGGCACTCGCTCTTAGGCATCCCAACACGCTTGCACGAACGACCTTATCAGTGTCCAGAATCAGATATTTTTCGAGTTTCCGATCTGACAAGAATGGTATGTGATCTCTCTTTCTTCTTTGGGCGCTGTTATATATGTAATTTGGAGAGGATGAATGAAGGGCTGGAGAGACTATTTTTTATTCTAAACAATTCAAGAGACGAGGCAAAAAAACAATTTCCAGCTGTAATCTCATGATGAGATATATGAAGGGGAAACGTCAGAGAGGGAAATGGAAATACTTGGGTCCTCAGGAAGATGGCGATGGGTGAGTGGTGGCAACTCACACCTGAAGAGGAGAAGATGGACGGCGAAGTGAAAAAGAGGACGGATACGAATGAGAAAGAGCAAAGAGTTTCGCGAGAGGACACACTTTATCAACTCCCTCGATGACACTGGCTAACTTGAATAACCCTATAATAACAGGCAAGAAAGAAAGAGTCGTGATTCTAGGGTCCGGTAAGTCTTTCCCTCTGCTAAAACGCGCCTTCGCTCTTTCCATCCAAATCCCTGGCCAACAGACAACTCCCACTCACACCGTCTCTCTTTTCTTCCTTGTTCTTCACCAGGCTGGGCAGGATATGCCTTCGCCCGCAATCTCGACCCATCCAAATACGAAAGGATTGTAGTCTCTCCCCGTTCCTACTTCGTCTTCACTCCGCTCCTCGCCTCCACCGCCGTCGGCACCCTCGAGTTCCGCACCACCCTCGAGTCCGTCCGCCGTCTGGGCAAAAACGTCCGTTTCTACCAGGGCTGGGCGGACGACGTCGATTTCGAACGCAAGGTCGTGCGCGTCGAGGAGAATGTGGCAGATGACCAGTCCACCAGCCGGGCCATTTTGCAATCGGGATCCTCGCCGCCTCAAGCCCAGGAGAATGGTGAAGAAGGCGCGAGGGCTGCGATCCCCAAGGGTCCCGTCACAGACCTGAGCTATGACAAGTTGGTGATCGCCGTCGGAGCATACAGCCAGACCTTTGGCATCGAGGGCGTTAGGCAGCACGCACACTTTCTGAGGGACATTGGCGACGCGAGGAGGATCCGGTCGCGCGTCCTCTCGCTGTTTGAGCAGTGCACCAGCCACGCCATGAGTAAGTTCCTCATCCACCCATCCACCTTCGTCCAGAATCCTCTAAATGAGTTTCCTTCAACAGCCGACGAAGCCCGCCGCAAACTCCTCCACTTCGCCATCGTAGGAGGCGGCCCGACAGGCATCGAGTACGCCGCCGAGCTGCACGACCTCGTCCGCGACGACCTCTCCAAGATCTACCCCAACCTCATGCCCCACGTCCAGATCACCGTCTACGACATCTCCCCAAAGATCCTCCCCATGTTCGACCAGGCCCTCGCCTCCTATGCCATGCGCCTGTTTCACCGTCAGGGCATCTCCGTCCGCACTAACCACAGCATTCAGAGCGTCGCCCCAGACCCGGACACGGGTGGCCTCCGCCTGCGGATCAAAGAGGCCGGCGAGGAGGAGATTGGCGCAGGTATCGTCGTCTGGAGCACGGGGCTCATGCAGAATCCACTCGTGGAGAAGCTGGTGCAGAAAACCCTTGCCGGTGACGGGACCACCCACCAGTCCGAGTACCGCCTCGAGAAAGACCCCAAAACAGGGGGCATCATCGTGGACGAGCAGTTCCGTGCGCGCCTGGCCAGCTCCTCCTCCGCCGCTTCCTCCTCAGGCACCCAGAAGCAGCAGAAGCTCCTCCCCTCCGTCTTCGTCATCGGTGACTGCGCCGTCATAGCTTCCCAGCCAGACCTCCCCAAGACTGCCCAAGTAGCCTCCCAAGAAGCAGCCCACCTCGCTAGGACCCTCAACAAGCACAACCCAGCCGCCGGCGAGGCCCTGAGCGAAACGGCCAAGCCCTTCCGGTTTAAGAACCTCGGTACCATGACCTACCTGGGAAACTGGAAGGCCATCCACCAGAGCTCCGCAGACCGCTTGACGGGCTGGGCCGCTTGGGTGCTGTGGAGGACGGCGTACTTGACCAGGAGCATGAGCCTGAGGAATAAGGTGCTCGTGCCAGTATATGTAAGTCAGCGGGGGTTTTTTTTCTCCTTCTTTTATTCTTTCGTTGAGTGTGTATATATACACGTCTGAACAGCTTGAGCCGTTGCTGACCCTTTAGCAGTGGTTCGTGTCGTGGATGTTTGGAAGGGATATTGGGAGGTTCTGAGAGAGGTTGATTATGTCCATGTCATAAATGAGAATTCGGCTTGGGAGAGAATGAAAACCCTTTGGCCATGGGGAGAACCGACTTCCAACAGGTCGAGACGACAAAACAAACGTAGAACAGATTGAAAGAAATGTAAGAATCCATCAGGGAGTGTATTCCAGCCCTCGACCGGGTCATCGCTACATGCTTGTCTCGCTCTGATGGGAACAACTATCCTAGAAAGGCTTTATGATGAGCGCCAGTCAAGGCAGGAGACTTGAAACATGTGCTCCTCCCCCCTCCCCCCCCTCCCCAAACTTTCAGACGAGAAACAAATAGAGGACCAGAACACGTTTCCAGTTCTCCAGTACAGAAAAGTCCCGTAAATCCGCCGCTGATCCTCACAATTGGCCTGAACACCACCGCAATGGCCCATGAACGTGAACTCCTTCCGAGGTGCCTCATGCACAACCACATTCCATTCCCGTCATCCAACACCACGCTCCATAATTTTGGTCTGCTTTGGCAACAAAACACCAGCTTTACTCCAAAAGAGAAGCCGAGCCACAAGGATCCGTCAGACCAAATGAAAAGAGAAATAAGTGCCACGAAACGAATAGGGAGCTGGGTCCCGGGGTTGTGGTGCCATACAACCAAATAATAGACAATGCAGATGAGGGAGTCGCAATACTCTCAGAAACACGAAAAACAGAAACAAGAACAAAGACCGGGCGTGTCGGGAACGGTGTGCGTTCATCAAGAAACGTCGTTTCCCTGGACGGTCATCTTCTCAAGCGCAGTCGACTGAAGACAAAGGCGACAATCCCATCACACCTCAGACCAGGCTGCTCTTGGTGCGAGTATGGTGGCTGGGCCGCCGTCCCTCGGCACGCTTGCGCATCGTGTCCTCCCGCTTAAGGACGAGCTCGCACCACTTGCCCTTGTTGCGAGAGCCGCTAAAGGTGTCGTCGTCGTGTCCGAGGCTGTCACGACCAATGACATCCGAAAGGGCCTTCATCCAGCCCTCCTTGTCCGATGCGCTGTCGGCATAGAAGTCGATTATTTCGCCATTGTTGAATCGAATGCGGAAACCCTCTTCGACAAACATATACCCCTCCTCTTCTTCACCAAAGGCTGACTTCCGGCGCTTCCCGTTCTTACCGGTGGTCTCCTTTTCGGTCAGAGCTCGGCGGTCATCGATGAGACGCTTCGCGTTGGCCAGATTGATGGTGGCACGCGGCTGGCGCGTGGCCTCATGGTAGGCTGTCAGCTTCGTGCCAGCCAGCTTGAAGTAGCGGCGGCGCCAGAACTATAATCGACAGGTCAGTAAAAGAGACGTGGCCTCACGGGAACTGATAGTGTGTACGTACCGGACAATCACCACCTTGCTGGCTGAGGTGACCCTCCCAGTTGCGGGATCGTCGCTCCTCAGCAGCCTTCATCTCGCGGATGCACGAGTTCATGCTCTTGGGCATGTCCTCATCCGTAGAGCCCTTAGGTCTTGGCACGAACAGCAGTTGCAGTTCGAGCTTGCCGATCTTATACGGAGCCTTCCGAAGGACCGAATTACTACTTCGTTTGCTCTTGACGCTCGACGCGAAACCGGCTTCCTCAGTCGCCCACTCGTTGAAGCAGGCCACATCGACCACATAGGGACGGCCGAAGCAACGCGTCTCATGCTCCTTGAGACAGACGTAGGCGCGAGCAAAGCTACCGTCGGCGGCGGCGAGGGGCGACAGGAGATCCCAGGCGGTAGGGTTGGCCGCAATCTGGCGGGCCTGGGCCTCGCGCTGCTGCCGAGCAAGTCGCTCTTCCTCTTCCTTCTGGCGCAGCTCCATCTCCTTGCGCTTCTTCGGAGACGCGAATACCCTGCTGAAGGTTGACGTCTTGGCCTTGCGCGGGGAGCTCTGAGACTGGACAATCCTCTGTGGGGGAGGCTGCTCGAGCTTGACATTCAGGGTCAGCTGGAATTCCAGGTCGTTCGGGACGACCAGTTCAAATTCTTGACCGATGGGCGCATTTCGCGCCAGTTCGAGCCACGCAGTGGTGACACAGTGAACGCCGTTGTCGAGGGTCAGGCTGAACCAAGTGCGCTCGTCTGTATAACAAGTCACGTCAGCTCAATTTTACAGACTCGGACTCGAAAGGAGGATGCGCTTACTCTTGGGAATGGGCAGGTCGAGGTCCTTGACACCCAAGACCTTGACGAACAGTCTTCCTCGCTCGCCGTTGTCATCACCCGCAGCGTCCTCGGCGACCTCTTCCTCAGCCACAGTGGCCATTGTGTTGCTCTCCCGACCAGGCATTGGTGGAACGGGCCCCGTGGTGACGGGTCTCTTCTTGAGGCTCTTCTTCCTAACCTGGCCATTCCAAGGCTCAACCGTCCACGACTGAGGGCGGTGCTGCTTCACGGGCGAATTGCCGGCAGAGCGTGACACCGGACGCAAATCATCGGTATCTTTGTCGCTGGCTGTCACGACCTTGGTATTCTGGCGCATCAGATAGCCTCGCTGTTTGGGTGGGGTGATGTTAGCATCAGCTGCAATGGGAACTGTCCTCTTCGCAAGCCTGACTCTAGACGCTTGTCCAGAAAGTGTCTGGCCTGCAGTTTGAGAAAATTGGTGAAAAGAAACTTGTTGGAACGCCACCTTTTGCGCCTCGATGACCCGCTCGAAGTCGTCGTCCAGACTGAGACCAAGATCAAAATCCAACGTGAGGCTCCTGGCCTTGAAGCTGGGATGTCGCAGCATGTAGTCCTCCGAGGATGGATTGGGAGACAGTAGCTGCTTGCCCTCGAGGGTGTTCGGAAGCCGGGTCTGATGACGATCGGCCATGTTCTGCATACCAGGCACCTCGCGGCTAACGATGCGCCTCTGCTCTCGCATTGTCTCGATGTCAGCAGGCGTGGCAGAAGGTCGCGTCTTCAATTTCGAGCCAGCAGCGGACTTGATGGTGGCTGCCGTCTCAGGAATGGTAGGTGAGACACGCGCCTCCTCTTCCTCGGGTTCTGGCAGGGGGCGGTGAATGACAGAATCTGGCGTCCTAGGCTCGTCATCATACTCATCTGGCTCGCCCCAGCCAGTTCCGTCGTACTCGGGCTTCGAAGTAGGGTGCTCTGGCGTGGAGGGTCGCTGCGATATTTGGTGAGTATCGTCGACCTCAGCCTCAACGTCAGTGGGCTTGGGAAGCATGAAGGGCTGTAGATCGTCAGTGAAGGGGTTGTGCTTCTGGGTGGTGGTAAGCGCATCTGGGAGCATGCGCTCCGCAATGGTGTCACGAGAGTCCGCGTTCTGTGCGGGAGAGGCGGCCCGTGGAGTGGTGATCTCGTCCTCATCGATCTTCTCTTCCTGAGGACTTGGTGGCTCCTGGCCTGGGCCAGAATAGTTGCTATCGGAGTCATAGTTCTTGTCGGTGACTTCCGAGTCGGAATCGTCGAAATCGTCCCCTTCGGATTCAGATCGCGGGTACTGGTCAATGATCGAATCACCTTCACCGAAGTCCTCTTCCTCTTCCAGATGCCCACTGGACTCAACCTCCTCGTCCATGCTGGCATCTTCGGTGCTGGGGATGGGGACGTCAGGGTCCAGAGGCGGATTGCGCTCCGGAGAGCTGGGGAGGGAAGAGAAGTTGTAGTCAGACTCCCTCTCCAGACCCTTGTTACCGTCCACTCTCCGCAGAATCGACTCGCGCGAGATGTGCGGTGGCAGCTGGTAGTCACCCAAGTCACCAAGAGTGTCGTCCTCTTCGCCGGCAGCGTCGTCATGGCGCAACTCGAGCGCGGGCCCCAGCTCAGCCAGCTTATGCTCAGCCTCATCCTCACCGTCATGATGCTCATGCTCGGCCGCATGTTCATGCTCGGGCTCAGGCAGATGATCTAGCTCTTCCTCTTGTTCATGCTCATGCTCGGGCTCGTGCTCCGTGAGCTGGCTGTCGGCGCGATCACGGGCTCCAGCGCGTCTCAGTCGCCGTTCGCGCTGCTGCTCCGCGGCTGACTTGCCATCGTCTGACAGCATCATCAGCTTGAGCCGCTCCTCGAGCGTCATCTTACCGTTTCCAATGTTCTGGAGGTCGGCCTTGGACAGCGTGGAGACGGGAGGTGGAGACGGCAGGGTCCGCTGTGACCCCATCGACCGCTCAGCACTCCCAGACATACCGGCGGAGGAGTTCGAGTTCCGCCGATCATTGTTGAAGCCTGGAGGAGGCGGGAGAGGGGGGAGAGGCCTGTGGTCTCCATTCGAGTTGCGAGAGTCTGAGCGATCCTGTTGAGGGAACCCACCAGGCGCAAAGCTTGGGAAGCCTTCCGGCGTAAGGCTCTGCGTAAAGTCATCGTTGGCCATGTTGTCCAGATCATGACGCCAGTCGTCAGGCAGAACGACAGGCGTCTTGGCAACGTCCTCGAGGGAGGCGTCGAAGCTGTCCTCGTGCGCGTCACTGCCAATAATGTAGTGATCGTCGTCGTCGTCCTCTCCCGAGTCATAGCTGCCCTCTCGAGAGCTGTCGCCACCGATAGAAGAGATATCGGGCGTGACCATCTCATACTCATTCACCTGTGGAGGTGCAACATCAAAAGTGACGCTCTTGGCGTGGCGGTGGAGGGCTCTTCCTGAAGGAAGCTCACGCTCGTCGTAGGATCCATCATCTGAGTCGTGGCCGTTCTCTCGGTCGAGACTGGACCTGAAGCGGCTCGGTGCGAGGGATGACTTGGTGGGCGATGCCTGGTCCCTGCTCGCCGGTCGTGGGCCGTTTGGTGGAGGACTGCGGGTCGTCAAGGGAGGCGTTTTGGTGAGTGGAGGGGGTGACTTGAGGCTGTACTGCGGGATTCTGGTCTGGCTCTCAGATCGCCCGTGGCTGAATGCCTTGTTGTCGCGGTATCCGCTGATACCAGTGCCGCCAAACGCGTTGCCTTGTACCTTCGACAGCGGTCGCTCGACCTGTGGTGGCTTGGTAGGATCGTACTCCTGCTTCTGCTCAAGAGCGAGGATGTTGCTGTTCTTGACGCGCGACGCTTTCTGGAGGCGCTCGATAGACCCGCGGCGGGTAGGGGACGGTGAGCCCCGGCCAAAGGGGTTGTTCTCGCTGTTCTTATTCTGCCAGAAGAGGCGGGGAGATGTGGTCCCTTCCAGCGGCGAGCTCTGGAACGGGGAGGAGTCGGTATTCATCTTCTGTAATGGGGCAAAATCAATGTCAATTGGGATTGGACAAGGCGTGGCGAAGAGGAGACGGGCATCTTACCTGGACAGTCTGTTTCCAACTGGGAGAGTTTCGTCGCTTCTCAGCTGGGGAAATCTCGGATAAGGGACGCGAGGGGGCACCCGACATCTTCCCAGGAGACGGAGGACTATTCTTCGCTAGACGCAAAGGCTGTACCTGAGGAAAGTTAGGCCGCTGCATTCCAGAGCCACCATATGAGGCCATTTCGACACATGGCTCGATGGTGAGGGGTCTTGGGGCAGTAAGAACTTACAGGATCTGACGAGTCCATGAATCTGGGATCTTCTAACCCTCACTCCAACATGCACCTCTGGCAAGGTCGAAGAAGGAAAATAATGGAGGTTGGTTCTGTTGATCGGGTGGTGTGTGGTGGTGTGGCAGCCTCGGTAAGCGGTCTGCAGTATGCGCAAGGGTGTTGGTGGCACAGAGTAGGAAAAGGTGGCTGGTGTCTGAGACTTGACGTGTTGTTGACCCGATGATGGTGGGCAGCAGACGAGTGAGGAGATTGGAGGAAAAGATGCGCTTCCAAAGGACAAAAAAAAAAATAGTGCAGAGTGGTGGAGGTTGGGGTTCTTAGGAAATAGAAGACTAAGGCGAGTCCTGTTGTCTGCAAAACACAGGTGAACTGGTATGTCGTAGGATGGATGTTGTGAGATCAATGTTGACTCTGTGGTGATGGCCTTGAGATGAGAGAAGTTGTGTTATGCTCCCAAACCAGCAAGAATGTAAAGAAGGTGAAGCCAGACACGAACAGAAACAGGAAAAGGAAGGAGAGTTGGGCAAAGGTTGTTTGAGTGGAGAGAAGAGAGGAGGAGAGAGAGCAAAAGAGAGAGTGAGACAGGTGAAGGTCGGAGTAGTGACGAGAGTGACGACTGACAACAACGGGAAGGATGGGTCTTGTGTGGAGGATGCCAGATCAAGGCCAAGGGAGTCTTGATCAGGGAAGATGCAGTTTGCGATGCACCCCTTGTTCTCCCAGATCACGCTCGATCAGATTATTTCCCAGGTTGCACCTCTCTCTCTGTCAAGGTAGAGAGGAGAAGAGAAGAAGAGAAAAAACCACAACAGAGGGATCCTTGGTCCTCTCTGCCAGTTCTGGGCGACAGCAAGGCGCGACGATGAGGATCGAATTCGAGCGGCGGGTGGAGGGGGGGGAGAGTGGTGGTCAAACAGGGATCGCGATTGGTGGCTGGGGGGACACCCCTGGCAGCGTGTACCTACGCGGTAGTCCGTAAGCTGGGACAGACAGCGGTAAACACAAGGCGGGCGTTACCCCAGCGACCCACTTTCATTTGGTTTCTTTTTTTGGGCTCTAAAAATCCGCGGGGCAGAGAAAGTCTGGCTGAGCACAGCTGGCACCGTAGCACCCGTAGCAGCAGCAGCAGCAGCAGCAGCAGCGCCCAAAAGCAGCGGCAAGGTTCAGCTCAAGCTTAGTTCGACCTACGTACAGCACCTTAAGCCCCCTTAACTGTGGTTAGCACACTTGGATATCGCAGTAACTGGTTTACTGTGCATTATCCCCTCTTGAATGTATCAAGGCCCAAAGGGGATGACGATTTTAAACTCAAGGTCTCTCTTGTTTGGACGGCCGGCCCAATAGGATGATTAAGAGCCCAGGACCATCCCAACCTTATCAAAATAAAATAAAAACCCGGTGGCTGGTATGAGGAGAATTCTAGAAACCATGGCCATGGCCCCATGGCCGTGCAAACCCATGCAACCCATGTTCTGAGTAGGTTCCCTATCCCACACCCGAGTGGGGACTGCGATGGAGTTGCCGAGCTGCAGGCACTTGTTGTTGCTCCCTCTCCAGCCAATCCTGTAGGAAGGATGGCCCGCTTCCTGCAGGTCACCTGCAACACCAGCCTTCGAATTTCTCCATGGTGTGACGGAGGGCGATGGGAATTGACAACTGCCCAGCGCGCACAGGTAACAAGATGATTGTTTATTTGGTACAGTGGTAGTAATCTTGTCTCAGCGGTATCCCTTAGGACGTGCATTCATAGTACATCTTTTGGAACTGGATCCACCTGCTTGGATCCATCAAGAACCCAACGCAACGCAACGCTGCAGCAGACACAGTAGCACAGACTATGCAGGCTGCCAAAAAACCGATGCCTTGTTCCACTGCAGCCATCCCTATCTTCAACAGCGTCGTCTCCATTACCACACTGTATATACTATGAAACATTCGTCCCCTACCTACTTTGTTGGAGATTGAAACTCTCATTCCTCTCCTTCAGCTTCTTCCCCGCAGCACCTTGTGTGTAAGCTCACGTCTCCCAGCCAGACCAGCCACGATATTCCTTACGCCCCAAGATGCAATAGTCTCGAGCTTAATGCGCCTCACCGGCGTGGCTGGTGATCAGCAAGCAATCCATGCGGCGTCACTACGGCCTGCCACAAACACTGTTGCCATCGCGGTTTGTCAGACTTCACACGACAACTGGATACGAACAATGATTGAACTTTATGAATTTCTATTGATGCCATCTACCGAGAAAATGCCTTGCCCAAACCCCCTTCTATAAAGAAGTAGCAGTCTTCGCGTCGAGCGCTGGCCACCAGACTCCATTAGTACCGAGATAGCCTTCCTCGGTCATAGTATAGAACGCGAGGTGTTCAGAAAAATTAATAGCTAAAGGGCACGATTATACATCTTCCCTTCTGGTAGATTGACACCTCCTGTATATCTTTTTTTTTCTCTTGTTATTTCTTTCCTGTTCATCTTTGGGTATCACCATGTGTTCCCCTTTCCTTCGAGGGGTTTTGTTGTTGTTACTTCAAAAACAATCAATCTTCCTCCTCGGTGATGATCTTCTGCGCCAGGTAAAACCTGTTGGCGCCCTTGTCATCCTTCTCGTGCTCAATCGACACCTTGCCGAGCTGCGTGATGATGTTCTCCATCAGGGTGTCGGTCTTGGACCTCTTCTTGCGGCCGAGGTTGTCAAGAGTCGTCCAGCCCGTCATGACAAAGTACACGATGGCGATGACGATGACCACAGCGATGGAGTAGCACCACACAACCACGACGGTCACGATGTCGGTGCGGCCGTTGGAGGAGAGCGCAGACGACAGCGTGGCCGGGATGGTCTTGGTCTCCGCGCCGCCCGTGAACCAGCCAAACACGCAGAACAGCGTCGCCAGCACGTCGACGCCAAAGATGGCCGCCACAAGCTGGAAGGACGGGTACGTCTCGAAGCCACGGGTAACAAAGATCAGCCAGTTCTCCGTGAGGGACACCTCCAGGAACAGGATGCCCTGTACGCTGCCGTAGTTCTGAATCACGCCACCGTTGTTGAGCCAGAGAGTGCCGCGAAGAATCCAGGTGCCCGCCGCCAGCATGGTGCCGAGCACAACAGAGATGATCCAAATCTTGGGCAGCTGCCACTCAACGGGGCGGCGCTCAAAGTGAGCATTGTCATAGGCGACGGCGATAGTGGCAAGATCAGCAAAGAGAGCCAGGAAGACGATCAGGTCGACACGGATAGTCTCGTTGATAGCGATCATAGAGGTGACGAGGTAGAGTTCCAGGTGCAGGCAGAGCGCAATACGGTACTGGATATACGCCTTCATACGCTGGAAGATTTGGCGAGAGATCTTGATGGCAGAGACGATGGTAGACAGACCAGGGGCGAGGAAGACGATGTCTGCGGCGGCCTGGGCAGCCTCGGTAGCACCTTCGACGGCAATTCCACAGTCCGACTTCTTCAGGGAAGGAGCATCGTTCACACCGTCACCAGTCATAGCACTAAGGAGAAGTCAATGTTAGCAAGAATGTTTGGACCGGGCAAGACACAATCAGCGCAAGGGGGGTTTCACTACTACTCACGTCAAATGGCCACGCTGCTGGAGCATCTCCACGACCTTGTACTTGTGCTCAGGGAACACTTCGGCGAAACCATCAGCCCGCTCGCAAAGGTCGTAGATAGAGTTGCCAGCCATGTCGCTGTGCAGCAGCTTGTCCGAGTTGTAAACCTTGGTTCCGAGGGCCAGCATGCGGCAGGTCTCCTTGGCGATAGCGATGGCATCACCAGTCAGCATCTTCACCTGCAGACCGAGAGTCTGCGCGTCGGCGATGGTCTGCGCGGTATCAGAGCGAGGAGGGTCGAAGAGAGAAAGCATGCCGAGCATCTGCCAGGCACCATCGCCCTCGCGAACAGCAACAGCCAGAGAACGGAAACCACGGCGGGCGAACTCAGTCGCCTTTTCCTTGAAGAGCGCAGACTGCTCAGCGGAAACATTGCAAGTCTTGAGAACAGCATTAGGAGCGCCCTTGCAGCATTCATATCTGACGCCGTTGTAGGTGCAGATAGAGGTGATACGCTTGGAGACGGGGTCGAAGGGCATGAACTTCTCAGTTGTCCAGCCCTCGGAAATCATGTCCTTGGCCTTGGGGTAGCGCTTGAGGGTGAGGATGGTGATCTTGTCGATAGGGTCGAGAGCCTTGGTGTTGTGGCTGGAGGCGAGAGCAGCGACGGCCATCATCCAGTTGACATCGACACCCTCCATCAGGAAGGGCTCGCGAACCGAGAGCTGGTTGGCGGTCAGGGTACCGGTCTTGTCGGAGCAGAGGATATCGACGCCAGCAAGAGACTCGATGGCAGTAAGCTTCTGCACGATGGCCTTCTCCTGGGCAAGGTAGGCAGCACCGACGGCGAGAGTCGTGGTCGTGACAACGGGCAGACCAACAGGAACACCAATGATGAGGAGGATGAGGAGGTAGTGGAGCAGGTTGTTGGAGTCATCGGGGGAGCCAACAATGTTCAGGTTGCGGTAGAAACCTCCAATCCAGGCGGCGAGGGTGAAGAGGACGACGAGAACCAGGAGCGCAGTTCCGATCGAGTTCATGATAGCCTTGAAGTGACCCTGGTCCTGAGCACCCTGGACGAGAGATGCAGTCTTGCCGACGAAGGACGCCTGGGCGCCAGAGGTGACAATACCGTAGGCCTTGCCGCGCTTGCAACCGGTGGTGTAGTAGACGATGTCAGTCATGTACTTGTCGACAGCGAGAGACTCGCCAGTGATGGCAGATTGGTCAATGGCAACGATGGGGTGTCCGATGTGAGGGGAACCCTCATCATCGTCTTCCTCCACTTTCTCGCGAGGGGAAGTCATGTCTTGGGCGTGGAGCTCAGCCTGTTTAGAATAAATCATTAGCAATCTATTTACTGCAACTCCTCAACCGTGGTAAAAACTGACCTTGTAGTGGTTGAAGCCATCGATGCCCTCGTCGTAATCACAGATCAGTTGTGCATCAGCAGGTACAACGGTGCCTTCCTCAATAATCACCTGCGTGATTGTCAGCGCCAGCCAGAAATTAGAGTTTGCAGGGGGCTCATCTACTCACGATGTCGCCAGGAACAAGTTCACGGGCTCGGATTTCCTCTTCCCGACCATCGCGAACGACACGGGCCTTCATTGAGATGTCTCCCTTCAGACTGGCGACGACATCGGCAGCCTGCTTCTCCTGGTACCAACCAACAATGGCGTTGAGCAGCAGGATACCAATGATCACACCGGCGTCGATCCAGTCACGAAGACCAAAAGCGATAATGGCAGCCGCCTCCATCACGTAAAGGATGGGGCCGCGGAAGAAGCCAACGAACTTGAGAAACTGTAATGTTTGTTAGTATGAGGACTTTTTTGTGTCTCGAGGCGCACTCGACTGTGGGGACTCACCATGTTCTCCTTCTCTGCCGTCAGCTCGTTCCAACCGCTCTGCTTCCGTCTTCTCTCCACCTCGACAGGGTTGAGACCCTCCTTGATATCGGTGTTGAGCCAGTCTCCAGGGGTGACAAAGTCACAGGTCTTCTTTCCAGCCGCTGCGCCACCACCCTTCCACCATGGCTTCTTCTTCGTCTCTACCTCCTCTTCCTCAGCCATATCGGCGTGAGGATCCCTATAGGTGTCGATGTATTGAACCAGACTAAATTCATAGATGTTAGTAAAAGGCAGAAAATAGTAGAGCAGAACACTGCAGACACTTACGATCGGTATTCCTCCGAAGTGGAACCGCTGCCACCCGCCTTGGTGGATATGGAGGCATCTGCAGTGGTGTACACATTTTGAGTTTCCTCGGTGAAGTTTCCAGATTCCAGGTCCTCCTGGTCGTACTGAGGTACTGGCCGGGGAGTCGACGATGACGACGACGTCGAACCTTTCCTGCCGAAGGCCTTCATCTTCCTGAAGTTGGGTGCCATGAAGGACCCAAGGTTTTACAGGCCAGCTGTAGTAACAGTAGCAGAGCAGGAGGAAGACCGCACGGCGGAGGGAGGATAGGAAGAAGGAGGAGGAGGAGGAGAGGGAAAAATGTCAGGAGAAGTTAGGGGGACGATCCGAACAGTAGAGGGAGCAAGGACTGAGGCAAGATGAACGGCTGGGAATAGGGGGGATTCTGGTGGGTGAGGCAGTTCCTTATATGTGCTCCCAGGTCGACCTCGACGAGGTGTTTTCTGTCCCCCAACACGATCCATATTCTCAAACGCAGCTTGTAGCTAGGCCGTGGGAGTGATCTCCGCCGCAATTCTGGCCCACGGGCCTCGGCAAGGGGGCACATCTCCTCGACGATCCATCCATACTAGCCTCTTCGTGGAGTCCTGTAAACGGACCTTTCCTGGTGGGCGGTAGCCCTATCTCGTCCCCGTCCAGCCTACCCACACATACTATTGGGAGCAACCAAGAATCGATAAAAATAACTCCCCTACAAACTTTCTCTTGGTACATTTTCCAAGACATGCCATGAAGACGATGCTGCCCTTTGTGATTGTGCACCAGCTGCTGATCCTCTGGGCATTGTAAGGGACTGATGTCTATCACGGCTTGGAATTCCTGAAGACGAAGCGGAGGAGGAACCTGCACCCTCGGATGGACCCACCTCCACCTTTCCCCAGCCGAAGAAATGGCTCTCTTGTGGGTAACGCAGCTGCAGATAATCCACAATCGGACCTCTGCTCCTGGGTGTAGCCGATCTGTTTCGACAGAGGCCGGTATCCTTGAGCTGCGGAAGCAAGACAGGGGGAGGCTCGCAATGACCGCGTACAGGGCTCTGGTACGCCGCAGGCCCAGGAAAAAATGCCTCAACGGCGAGGATGGTAGCGGTGGGAGAAGCCAGGGGACCATTGCCGACGAGTACAGGAGAGCTGACAGGTTTCGTCTTCAGAGATAGGTGATCCAGATGAGTGGAGCCCTATCCGATCCTCCATGGGTGGCCGAAGACGCTGGGTTTCAGCCCAGAGTCTGTTCCTGGCGGACAATAGCCGGAGCGTTTGGTCTCGGCACGCACGATGCGGAGAGCTCACTTCAACATCTCCTTCAGTGTTGCTCAAATTTTTCAGTGCCTCCTCCGAGTCAAGTTGACCCCCTTTGCCGGGAAGTTTCTTTTCTGAAGAGGAAGCTTAGCGCTTGCTCGACAAGCGCTGGAACTCCTCCTCCTCGACCAACTCGGCGCCGAGACGCTGAGTGTACATGTGTACATTGTAGTGGCAGAAAACGTCTCTTTCAGGTGTATTGTCATCTCTAGCTCCAGTTGATCTCAATGTTCACCAAGGCGTATTAGTTCTCGGCGCCAGATGCTAGCCATGCGAAACCTAGCGAATCATGGCTAGCGTTTTTCGGTAGGTTATTGGCGATGCGATTGCTTGTTTTGACAGATTGTGGTGCGTGCAGACTTGGCTTGGCTGGCACTTGGTCAGTAAGAGCCAAGAGGGGTACAGAAGCCCTGTGCGATGACGGAATGGCTTGTTCAGACACGCGATGTCACCGACATGCTGTTCAAGGAAAAGCTCTCGCTAACGTGAGAGGCATATTGTGGTACTATCAGGTTTTGAGGTTTCAATCTCCGCGGCTTCGCGACCGCCCCAGGGGCAACTGGATACACCAGTGAGAAGCGATACGACCAAGGAAAAAAGGCAGTGGCTAGAAAAAATCTGTGAAAGCATTTGCTAGCCTGAGCCTGTTTTTTCCCCTCTCTATCTTTCTTCCCTTCCCCTGGCACCTATTGGTCGGAAACATTCTAGAAGCAGAAACGATGCGCCGTCAAGTAAAGACGAGACAGAAAAATAGGGGTCTCGAAGCGCGTGCGAGCTGACTCGGGAAAGCCTGTCTTGGTTGAAACGGGTGTAGTTGGTGACAAGAACCACGGAGAATCCGCGGTCTTCATCCGATCTAGGCCCAATAATTCCTGCATGGGTCAACTCGGGTGGCATTGACAATTCCTGGCCGGTGACGGGTGGGCGTGAAACGAGCATAACTTTTCCTTTCTCCTTTGTTATTCCCGATGTGAACAGGGACAGGAGCCTGTTGCTTCTTGGGGGCAGCAGAGGCAATCTAAAGGCCACTTTTTGGGAGGTCCACGTTTTGTGCTCCTCCCGAGTCATCGAGGGGAGATCTCGACCATGACGAGACTGCTCCGTCGTCTCGACCGGGTCTGGGGGCTTGCCGAGATGAGACGCTTCCCTTCCCGCCTCTGAGGAAATTCGCGACGCTGTTGTTATGTGCACCTGTCCAATTGTCCAAGCGCAATACGAAAGTGGGTTCGAGAAACGCTGTGCGTCCAGACACAAATGACTGTGATTGGACACTGGGTGTTCCGTCAGGGGCTGCAGACTGATACCCCGTGAGTTATATATCTCAGCAGCGATAGGAGAGGCGCTCCAAAAACGTCGTCGCCTGCCAGGCGCAACGAGACCTGTTCCGAGGTCTGTCGCCGCTGGACCATGGTGGTATCTACCTTGAATTGGCCAATTTCGTGACCATAATTTCAAATTGCTCGCTTTCGCCAAGCGGTTGTAGATTTTTCCGTTGGGGGGGGAGGGGGGAGGGGGGCGGGAGCCACCAGCCGAAGCCGAATGAAATACCGCACAGTCATTAGCATCGCAAGTGGACACAAGGTCTGATTACTTCGTAATGTCTTTACACAATAAAGAGCCTCGGAACTGCCTGAAAATGCCTCAAACTTATCAGTGAAGGCTAATGCATCTATTTGTACAGATCTTCGTTGCCAATTAGTCGATAAATGGGGCTTTGCGAACCTTGACAAGCAAGGTCGCAAGTTCCGATTTACATGGCACATACGTCAACTTTTGAGATTCGATGTCTTTGGACAGGGAAAGCTCGTCCGGAGGGCTTTCAGCGCCAAGATTTGACGACGGGGAGGAACGAAAAAGGAAAAAGGAAGAGCAAAAGTCAAGAGTAAACGTCGTATGCTCGATTTGAGGCTCTTCGGGTCGACCAGGCACTAAGATGGGGTGCATATGCTCGTGGATCTGGGGGCTTACAACACAGGGATTGATCATCTGCACCCTGGCACATTCTGTAGTGCCTGGAGGTACTATGGTACAGAGCGAGCCGGCATGAAGGTACCAAAGTACTGCGTTCGTAGTACTCCCAGATTTAAATTCTTCCAAAGTCTGTCGCAACCTTTCCGAATTTCAACCTCAAAGTCCTCAACTTTGCTACGGAAGGAGAAGGAGAAAAGAAAGAAAGGTAGAAAAGAAGGAAGAGAAAGTTTATAAGATGAAGCTTACGCTTTAAGCATTGAAACAGAACTCGGGCGCAGTTGCACGAGGAGGACTGGCGCCTGAGCAATGGGCAAGAGCCCTGTCGATCCAGGCGTGCCCGTGTAGAGAAAACAATGGCGAAACAAGGTCAAGACGACATGAGATCCGGTTGAGAATTCCACCTTAAATCTGCCCAGACAGCTTCAAATTGTATAAGGGAAGAAGTCTAATGCTATTCTCTATCTGACGAAAAAAGCTAAAGGGGGTAGTACTCTTATAACTGTGCGACGACCCGACTTTCACTCGTTGTTTGCCCTGCGGACCCCCATAGTGGTCACCACAACAATATAGAGTATATATGTGTGTATTTGAGTTTCTTGTAAAGAACATTTAGAGCGGAATAATCTCTCGAAATATCAGATAAAATTTCCGGATCTGATTTTGGTGAAAACTTGCGAAAATTCTTGGGGGCTCACACCTCAATACATCTGGGAGTAAGCAAAGGCGACTAGCAACATACTCATGACAGGCGCTCGTTATCGATAAGACATAACTCCACTACAACGCGGGCAGGCAAGAAAAAATTACTTGCCGCCTCAGTTCTTGGCGTGTATTGCCATAATCCATTTGCAGAGTGTTGGCGACTCTCATTTTCAAATATCGAGCTTGGGAAACCCGGTGAAGCTCAACATCCTACCGACAAGATGAAGCGCAAGCTAAACGAGAGAAACGAGCCTGAAGACCCAGCTCAGTCTGGTGCGTCCGGAGAAGACAACACCATAGAAAGCCCAGGATTCTCGGATCTTGGGCTCGACCCGCGATTGCTGCAAGCCATTGCCAATCAGCAGTACCAGACGCCTACTCTTGTTCAATCCAAAGTTATACCTCTGGCTCTCAATGGACAAGATGTACTGGCCAAGGCAAAGACTGGCTCTGGCAAGACCGCGGCCTACCTCTTACCCGTCCTGCACAGCATCCTGAAGCGAAAACAGGTACGATCTTGCCTCTCACATTTCCTTTCTTCCAAGAGTCCAGCCCGCTTGTGTGATTCGGAACTCCATCGCCAGTTCTAACCTTGATGCAGGCCAGCTCTACTTCATTCACTGCGGCGCTGATTCTAGTCCCGACTCGCGAACTTGCCGACCAGGTTCTAAGGAACGTCGAACAATTCTCCGCCTTCTGCGCCAAGGACCTGCAGGCCGTAAAGCTCACTGACCAGGTGACCGAGGCTGTCCAGCGATCCATTCTCTCGAGCGGCCCCGACATTGTTATATCTACACCGGCAAGAGCGTGGCAAAATATTAGCAACGGGGCGCTCTCCGTGGAGGATCTGACACACCTGGTCCTCGACGAGGCCGACCTGGTGCTTTCCTACGGCTATGACGAAGATCTTCAGAATGTTGCTAGATCGATTCCGAAAGGGCTCCAGACTGTTCTCATGTCTGCGACCCTCACCACGGATGTGAACACGGTACAAGGCTTGTTCTGTCGAGACCCGACTGTACTGGACCTCGAGGAACCGGATGCTGAAGGGGAAGGTGTTTCGCAATACTTTGTCAAGTACGATTATCTTTCCAAGCTCTGCAGATACTTGACAAAACTAACTGGATTACAGGTGTGGGGAAGACGAGAAATTTCTGCTGGCCTACGTGATCTTCAAGCTTCAGTTAATCAAGGGCAAATGTGCGTTGGACAAGATCTCGCGACCCCGATCAGGTCCTCTTCTAGACGATGTGTGCTGATGTGATTTTTACATAGGCATTATATTTGTGGCAGATGTGGACCGTTGTTACCGATTGCGGCTCTACTTTGAGCAGTTTGGTATTCGGGCTGCAATTTTGAACTCGGAACTGCCAGTCAACTCGAGGTTGCACGTGGTCGAACAGTTCAACAAAAACGTATGCCGCTTTTGATCTTCCGGAATCCTGCCACACTGTTCGCGTTGTTGGTAGTCGCTAACCAGGCGTCTTCAGGTATACGACATCATAATGTGCTCAGACGAAAGTGAAGTGATTGGGGACGAAGATCAGCCATCAGAGGACGTGCAGAAGAATGAGAAGGCAGTTAACGACGAGAAGGAAGCCGGTCGGCCAAAGAAGAAGCAACGCAAGACGTCCAAGCGAGACAGGCTCGAGTTCGGAGTGTCCCGAGGGATTGATTTCCAACACGTGTCAGCCGTCATTAATTTCGACTTCCCTACTTCCTCCAAGTCATACACACATCGGATTGGCCGCACAGCACGAGCTGGCCAGAGGGGCATGGCTTTATCGTTTGTGGTGCCCAAGGATCAGTTCCGCAAGCATGTGCCAACTTCGGTCGAGACCGCCGAACATGACGAGAAAACGCTCGCCAAGGTGATCCGCCAGCAGCAAAAGCGAGGGAAGGAGGTGAAGCCGTATGTCTTCGACATGAAGCAGGTCGAGAACTTCAGATACAGGATGAACGACGCCCTACGTGCGGTGACCAAGAGCAGCATCAGAGAGGCACGGACGAGGGAGCTGAGACAGGAGCTCCTCAAGAGCGAGCGCCTCAAGCGCCATTTTGAGGAGAACCCAGCAGATATGGATCACCTGCGGCACGACGGCGAGCTTCGGGCGGCACGGACACAGCCTCACCTCCGAGCCAAGCACGTTCCCGATTATCTCCTACCCAAGGAGGGCCGAAAAGCCCTCACAGCAGACCAGGTCGGCTTTGTTCCGCTCAGGAAGACGGGAGATCACAAGAACCGACGGTCCAAGTTCTTCAAGAGTAAGGGCAAGAAGACGGGCGGCCGCAAGTCAGATCCCCTCCGGACGTTCAAGGCACGGAAGAAGACCAGGTAGTTCTCTGAAGAAGGTCTGCGGATATGGCTTTGAGACAGCACTCATTGATACCCTTTGAACAATCCCTGTGCCCTACATAGTGACGCCTCTCGCCAACGATGTTTCACCGCGGACTGCCATTTCTGGCTCGAGGCTCGTCTCGACTGTACAAATTGGCCTGTACTCCGAAGCAGACCGAGGGACCGAGAGACTCCGGTGCAGCTTCGCCTCGGAACTGCCCATGACCAACCCCACCTCCCGGCGATGAGATCTGATGTCTGGCAGGGTCCCCTAGTCTGTGCTCCGAGAGAGAAATACTGCAGTATGTATATAACGACGACGACTGCAGGCCTCTTTCCTTCCTGCGGCTCGAAATTGTAGGACACCGATTCTAGAAAAGGAAACTTTGCAGGCAGACAACAGCCATGGTGTTGAAAACCCTGTCCATGAAGCGACTTTTTGTTATTTTCTTTCTTCTCCCCAGCTTCGCAGAGAACCAGCATTGTGTCTTGCGTTCCAGGAACACGGGTTCGTTGCCAAAAATAAAGACCGCCACGACAGGGCTGGCCTGTAATGTACAGAGTCCAAAATCAAATGTCGTGTTTGGCTTAGAATGCTATGATCCATGTATATACAGTCTCATCTGATTATGCATACTGTATAAAATACGAGCCAATAGTCCACAAATGCACAGTGTGTATGTCATGGGTGGGCTTACGCAGAGCCGCGTGGCCATGTTCAGCCACTCCCCGTTCTGACGGCCGCCAGCGATCGGCAAGACAACACACACACACACACCACTTTTACCAGCCCTCCTACCAGCCTCAACAATTGTCACCTTGTTCCTCCAGCCAACCACTCGTGTTGGATGACTGGCTACAGGATGGAGGATTTGTTGGTGTGCGAAGATCTCTTCGTAAACTGATGTCACTACCCTTCAAGACTTTTTCAAATAATTTGTCACGTCTGCTGTATGGAGACACCTTCAGAGGGCGGCTGGTCCGGACTCGAGGATGGGGGGACAGCCCGGCTGTGCCTCATTGTGACTGCCAGCATCGTGTGTTGTATTCCCACTGAATTTCCCGTTCAGCTAGGCTATTGGGGAAAATCTCTTCACTTGACAACCAAGGGAAAAAAAACCAAAAAAAAAAAATGAAAGAAAAAAACCCCCAGACCAGAGACCAAGTTGGTTGGGGCTCGTTTCAAAAGAGACGGAAGGCATGACGCTGCCCTGCACTGCGCCTCCCGCCATGTCGAACCACAACAGGGCTATCCACTCTTTCACCGGACCCTTCTGGCTGCGGCTCAGTGCCCCTGATATGTTGAAGATGGCAAAGATACAAGTGTATCTATGTAAATAGAGCCGTATACCTTCCTTTCCCTTTCGTGTCATTGTCAGTTCGTCCCGACTGCCTTCCAATTCAAGCGATACCCCAAGATATAATCCACCACAGTATCTGGATATACTCTCGTCTCTGCAAGAGGCTCTTTAATATTTAACACATCTCACACTCGCTGTATTACAACTCCACTTCACACAATGCTTTCTCTGGCTTCATTATTGACCACCGCCCTGTCCTTGACAGCGGTGGTCCAAGCAATACCACAAGGCTCGGGCGGGCAAGGCATGTCTGGAGGTTCATCAGGCAACTCGGGTACGGGAGCAGGGACTGGTAGCTCAGGCTCAGGTTCGGACTCAGGCTCAGGAGGCTACGGGGGTGTGTCGACGACAACGACAACAGCAGACACAAACAGCTGGGCGGCAACCTCATCAGCATCTAGCTACTGGATATCTTCTTCCACAACAGCAACAGGGTCAGCAGCCACCTCGACCTCGACGACATCAAACTCGAGTGTGGCCTGCAACAACTCACCAGACCTATGCTCTCGAAAATACAACAATGTTACGCACATGGGCGCCCACGACAGCGCTTTTGTGCGGGACGCGAGCACGGGCAACTCGATAGCGGGCAACCAGTACTTCAACGCGACGGTAGCGCTCTCGGCGGGCATCAGGCTGCTGTCGGTGCAGGTGCATAACTCGAGCGGCACCCTGGAGCTCTGCCACACGGTGTGCTCGCTCCTGGACGCGGGCTCCCTCGAGAGCTGGCTCCAGAAGGTCAAGTACTGGATGGACAACAACCCGAACGAGGTCGTGACCCTCCTCCTTGTCAACTCGGATGACCTAGACGTCTCGGCCTTTGGCGAGGTCTTCGCCTCGTCCAACATTTCCACGTACGGGTACACGCCCTCGACCTCTTCGGCGACGACGGACTGGCCCACGCTGCAGACCATGATCGATGACGGCACGCGCCTCGTCACCTTCATTGCCGCCATCAACGCCTCCACCACGTACCCGTACTTGCTGAACGAGTGGGACTACGTCTTCGAGACCGCCTACGAGAATACTCAGTACACCGAGTTCAACTGCAGCCTCGACCGACCCACGACCCTCTCCTCGGCCAGCTCCGCCATCTCCGCCGGCTACCTGCCCCTGATGAACCACTTCCTCTACATCTCCATCACCGCCAGCGCCATGCTGCCCAATGTCGGCGCCATCAGCGTCACCAACAGCGACAACACCACCCTAGCCGGCGGTCTGGCCTACGAGGCCTACAGCTGTGCCGACGAGTGGGGCACCCCGCCCGTATTTGCCCTGGTCGACTTCTACAGCGAAGGGCCTGCCATAGACACCGCCGATTTGATCAACGGCATTACGCCGACAGGCAGGACGAGCAGTGTTGCGAGTGTGAGCAGCAGCGGGGCGGGGCACACCCTCTCAAGTCGGATGAGCGGTGCAGGGTCGGCGGCGTTGGTGACGTTCCTTGCGGCGGCGATGATGACGGATGGTGTGGTGTCGAGATTGGGCCTGGCGGCGGCTGCAATAGGCTGTTCGTACGTGCTGTGATGAGGATGGTTGGCCTGTGGGATCTTGTCTTTTTTCCCCCTTTCTTCTTGCTCTTCTAGATGATTTTTTTTATGATTTACGAGCCGGGAAAAATGATTTCGCATAGCAATGGCGTTGGGCGGGAAAACAGGAACATAGTGGCTTGAAGAAGGAGAAAGAATTATTTGAGATCTCCTGCAACAATTTAAATACTATGGATTGCCGTGTATCTTTTCGGAAAGAATACTCGTTTACTTGTGCTTCTCTTGTTCTGCCTTCTGGCCCTGCATGACCCAATTCGAGTGGTGTCTTGCATAGTCCTCCTCCCCCTCTTTCGTCTTCATCGCCTCCCTGAGCTCAAACTTGCTAGGCACATTCAGACCCTTCTCCGTCGCTGGTCTCTTCTCTATCTCATCCTTCCACTTTTGAATGTGAGGGAAACTGTTGATCTCCACTCCTGCCCAGCGGTGCCTGTTTGCGCTCGTCAGCATTGCATCGCAAATCCCACATATCTATATCTCAGAGGAATGGCACATCTGGTGCAACCCATCGAGAGAGCGATCGTCCAGAGGTAGAACCAAGGCAAAGACCGACTCACCACTCAACCCAAGAGAAACAGGCCAAATCCGCAATCGTATACTTCCCACCCACAAGCCACACTCCTCTACTATCACCATCACCACCATCCTTCTCCTCCTTTCCCCCAGCCTCCTGGGAAAGCCTGTCCTCCAGAACCTGATACAGCCGCTTCGTCTCCGTCTGGTACCGCGCGACAGCATAATCGATCCTCTCGGGCGCGTACCGGTAAAAGTGGTTCGCCTGCCCCTGCATCGGCCCGATGCCGCTCTGCATCCACGTCACCCACGAGATGGTCTCCCAGTACTCGGCCGTGTCGTGGGGGAACGAGAGCTTGTGGTCCTGGTCGTAGCGCGCCGTGAGGTACTGCAGGATGGCGCCGCCCTCGAAGACGCGCTGGGGCGGGGAGGAGGACTCGTCTACGATGGCTGGGATGCGGCCGTTGGCTGGTTATTGGGGAGAAAGGGGGAGGAGGGGGGCAATGTCAGTTTTCTCTTTTGTCTGCGGCGAGGAGGAGAAAGGGGCGGAGGTGGTGGTGGAGGAGTAGGAGGACGAGGTAAGAGGACCGCTGGTACGCACGATTAATCTTCAGGAACCAGGGCTCCTTCTGGACATTCTTGGAGATGTCTATCTTGTGTACCTCGTACTCGAGGCCAAGCTCCTCAAGAGCAATGCTGATCTTCTGCCCGTTGGGCGTGCCAGCTGTGTAGAGCCTAATCTTGGATAGCATTTTTGAAGCTGTCTGTTTGTCACCTAGGAAACATTGATGGGTTGAGAACCTTGAGATTCAAGTTGCCTTATGATTACTGGGAAAACACAGGATATCTCTTTATATGGAACAGCTACTACTATATTACCAGAGCAGTCAATGATGTCACAACAGAAGACACTGGGGATCTGAAGGAGGTGAACTTTGAGGAGGGGTTGACGCGCAGATGATGATGATTATGCGTGGGAGACAACCCTCGGCACCGAGCTCGGCTGAATTTACGCTCGAGTTGGTCTTCACCCGCACAGCAGCAGAGCTTCGGGGCTCCACTCCACAGCACTTTGTGCACTAAATCCTTTCACTGCGGCTCTGCACACAAATTTCTCCTAGAAAACAACTTCACCTCATCTTTCCACCTACTTTGTACAAGTGACCTTCTCGCATTGGCCCCAGAAGGTGGCACCCAAAGGCCTCACTCACCCTCCAACTTGGAGCCACACATTGGTACAGATGTGATGAATCCCAGGCTTTGGCATTGTCAAAGGGGGAAAAAGAAAAGAAAAGGGGTCGGCCCATTGAGAAGGTAATTCCCATGCTCTTATGGCTCCTGGAGATGAAACGCCATCATCGCACCTGATGCTCAAGCCAGGCGCTTCTTCTCCGTCTACACACTCAACAGCGTGTATGCCGTAGGATGGACGCCCAGGCCCACGTATGATTCAATTCAGTGTTCCCATGCGTACGGTCCTTCTCGAGGATTTGGTCTCCCAAGGTGCTTGCTTGCTTCCACCGGCTGCAAGGAAGACTCGTCCACGACAGACTCCTGTCGCTCGCATACACTTGGCAGGCCAAAAAAAAAAAAAAAGGGCCCAAGTTCTTCCTTCTATCATCTCATCCCGTCGTCTTCTGCCGGACTCGGTCAGCAGCCTCTCTTTCCCTGCCGATCTTGAGTAGGATATCCACGATATTTCTTCACGGACATCTCGTGGTATACAAGACAAGAGTAAGAGACATTTCTCTGTTTCCGCAATGTTCTTTGAGTACGAGGCTTCCTCTGCCTGCCTTCAGGCCTTGTGGGAGATCTCGTAATTATTCTGTTGCGACACTACTGCCGCTATCTCAGCTATGGTCCCTTTCGGGCTGAACACACGATCCCCTCGACCTCGAAAAGGAGCCCGCATGGTCGTATCTGGCTCAACACGATGTACACAGATCCCTATTTCATCCACGGTCCCTGGGATTCATGTTTCACGGCTATGCACAACAATTCTAATTCGGTGAACAAATCCCGTGAAAGCTGAAGGATTCGCCATGTCCTTGCCTCGCCCAAAAAATGTCTGATCCTCGGATTATTGAGGGCCCTTTCCTGGTACTGTGCATCTGTCAGCGCTTGCGTGGGAAGCTCTGGGCCAAGTTGGACTCACGTGTTGTCTTGCTTCTTGCATTTCATGCAACGTTTGTTCTTCTTCTTTCCCGCCGAAGGTAGTAATTACCATCCCGTCTCCTTTTTTCTCTTTCTTTCCTTCTTTTCGCTTTCCTTCTTTTCTCTTTTCTCTCATTTCTCTTTTTCTCTCTCTTTCCATGCCAGCATGCCAGCATCTCCTGAGAGTTCAGCCGAGTTCTGTCACTTGTGTGTTCTCATGATTCTGCCTGCATCTTGTCTTTTAGGTATGCCTCTAGGCCGGAGCGCTCCTCGTTTGTACGCCGGTGAGTCTGGGACTTGTCAATGTGGACGACATTGATCTGGGTCAGGCCACGCAAGGCGGCTAGCTCCTCGAAACCGAGGGCGTCAGTCAGTCGCGCCTGGAATCTGTGGGCAAAGTACTTTTGCATTTCACTCTCACGCGCAGACAAGATATTGGTCGTGCTCTTTGAGACGACGATGACAAGGCTCTTAAGCTTGGGTACGTCCGCCAGGAGCTTGAAAGCCGCAGCGGATTGCGGGCCGATCCAGTGGAGTTTGAGGAATCTGATGTTGTTGTACAGGCTTGCGTTCTTAGTAAGAAGCTCCTCTATACTATGCGTCAGTCTCTGCGTGTTGACGGAATCATAGATGTCCTGGCTTACTCAGTTCACAGCCGCAGCTGACATAGAACATCTGGGTCTCGTACCAGCATGCCAGAACTTCATCTCGGAGTGCCCTGGAGACACGCGCAAGCTGTAGATCGATGGCAAATGACGAGTTATCCCCATGCCGCACACAACGGCATTTCGAGACATCGTGTCGGTAGATGATGACGTGTTTGTCTTCATGGCAGCGGAAAAGGTTGGAAAAGTACTCCAGGTAGATTCGGCGACGGACCTCGAGCGGGAGCTTCATCAAAGGGAACCGAGTATCGATGATGACCTCGTCTGCCATGAAAGCCATTGTTAGTGTTGGATGGGGAGACACAATGGAGGCTGGGTCTGGTAGACCTCCTCCTGCTGCGGAAGACTGGCACTCGATTCGCGTGTGTTTGAAGCTAGAGAAACGAAGCAGAAAGGCTGACAATGACAACAAGGTCAACTTACTTGCCAAGGACAGCATCTCTGTGCATCCCTGGATAAGCTCGGTGCACTCAGAAATGGTGCTCTGGTCACACTTCTTTTGCATGGCCTTGGCAAGATGAGAGATGGTGTCTGTGCAGGTCTTCCTTGCGTTCAAAGACATCCTCATCAGCCTGCCAAGGGCATCGGGATCCTCATGCCCATGGTGATGGTCACCCATCTTTCGAAAGAGGGCCATGATCTCAGGAGACAGATTGTATCTCTTGTGCAGGTTCCTCATTTGGATGGTGTAGTCATCAAGAGGGGGCGCCATCGCAACAGACTCTGTTTGAAAATTTTGGATGTTGAGTCTGTCCTTGGTCTCGTCTCTGGAGGGCTGTGGCAGATGGACAGAGGAACTGGTAATGGCGACTGTTTTTGAAGAATGACCACGACTGCTGAGGTCGTGATCTAATTCAGAGAGGTTAGGGAAATGCCCCACAAGAAGGAGGGGAAAGCTGCTACCCCCCCTAATCGTATTTACTGATTCTGAATCTGCTAGCTCGAGCTTCGAGATAGAGACGGGGCGGGGCTCTGGGATCCTGGGCTGGAGAGAGAGAGAGAGAGAGAGAGAGAGAGAGCGCGTGTGTGTGTGTGTGTGTGTGTGTGTGTGTCGCCAACAGTACAAGCAGGCTGAGGCCTGGTCTTGCTGAACGACTGGTTAGTAACACGCCTAGAGAAAATCCAAGCCCCCTGTGAGCTTTGTGGGCTCATGACAGCCTTGCACAGCTGTGGTCTTCTCTGGTCACCAGAAAATCTCTTGAGATCAAAAATATAGAGGAGCGTGGGAGGCTTGTAAGGCTGTTACTGTGGCGTGAGGAGGTTAATAAGAGACCTAGCGTACCTCTAACCAGCACTTTTGCTCTTGGTTGGGTGCGGCTTCCTTGCAGTTTCCTGATGTTGAAATTCGCCTGCTCTGGCTGAGGATGGTCAAATAAAGGTTACAAGTTCAAATACCCAACAAGACCCCCAGAGACGAGCCTCACACTGGTTTCAGGTATTTTTTTCTCTGAGTAGATGGATATGCAATCACGGATTGTTCTGAATAAGGCTGCAAAGTGATTGAGCTGCTACCCTGGATCACGGAAGCAGGGGTCCTCTGACAGATGTGGAAGGCCCGCTCTTCTGACAGGCAGCTAATGTGGGGCTCCTTCTGTGATATAAAATCATGCCGAATCTGGCAGGCTTTCTATGATTTTGGAAGATTCTTTCCAAACAACTTTTTAAAATCGCCCGGAGGAAAACAGGTAAATTGTTTGTGTTAGGAGAAGCCTCAATAATGGCAGACCGTTCAGCCCTCTCCAGCAGTCACGTGCGGCCGTATGTGATGTTGCAAATTCAGTGTTGGGATTCTGGGCTCTCAAGAAGGAAGGAGCTAGAAGCAGAGAGACTGATGGCGCGTTGCTCGAGAAGCCCTCGCAAGACATCCAAAACACTGTTCGTGGCGACATAGAAGGGCATACGCCACCAGCTTCTGCATATTGCACGACTGTGACTGCAGAGGCGCACTGTCAAGAGGTATGATGAGGAAGGTTCCACGTGATGCTTCGTAAACCTGGAAGAATCCATCTCAGCTATGGCTCAATCACTTCTCACCACAACTGAAAACACGTTGGCAATCGTATCCCCGTCGCCTTGCTTTGGTTATGATGTTAAAAATTCTAATCGGTTAGCCAGTAGTCCAGCGCTTGGGCAGAATAGCTTGCTTACCAGCGCTACCAAGCTCGATTGGCAATCAGATGGTTCACTGCCAAATCTTGCGCTACCTGGATAAATCCATGGAAAGCTGCGGCAGAAGGCCAATCTCAGGGACCAAGTCATGATGGTAAATCCATGAAAGAATTGAATTTTCTTTGCGCTAGTGCTAGATCTGTGAGCATCACCTGCACTTAAGTCTATCGCTGGGACGTCCTGAAATTTTTCCTCTCTCGGGGACGACAGTCTAATCCTCCTCATCACCTTCAGCATCCTGCTCACTCTCGACCCTTCTGTCCTCGCTCGAGTTCCGGCCATTTGCGGCCGGTGTCTCGCTCCGTTCACGTCGCGGGGCGCCATCCTCGATCTGCGAGGCGGCCTCCTCGTCCTGCCTCGCGTCCTCTTCCTCGTCCTCCTTGTCCGGATTCCACTGAGGCATCTGCTGGAACTTATCCATCCTAGACCTGAACTCCTCATTAGGATCCTCCGGGGTGAGCTCGTATGCGTCGACCGGCTTCTTCTCGTGTCGATCGGCGTTGTAAATGCGCCGCGGCGGCTCCATTCTGTTGCGTTGCATCGTAGGGTAGTACCAAGCAGTCTTGGCGTTCGGGTCGACTGCGAAGGCGATCTCCTCATTGTATTTGGTGTCATGGCTACCCTCGCTCTCGACGGTTGCCAGGTATGATCGGGCCCAGCGGAAGCTGAAGGACGGCTGCCCACTTGCGCTGACCGATTTCGGCACATTGAGGCTCTCGTCATCACGGTGAGAGTTCCGCAGGTCGAATTTGCCGCGGAACTTCTCCGAGATGTCCAGATTCTCGGGCAGGTACATCTCGTAGTGGTTCTGATTCGGCGGCTTGGGGTTGCTGGCTGGGTCCTCCATATGCGCCTCCATGCGCTGTTTGAACTCTGCATCCTCCTCCTCATTGCGGCCGATGAACTTCAGAATACTGTTCAGAAGTCGCTTGTCATAGCCAGCCTTGGTGTGGGAGATGGGCGGGTGCGCAAACTTGTATGTAACATAAGTGCCCGAATCTGGGAAGGCCTCGAGGTCTGGCAGGACGGGGAAGGCCTCAACCACCCTGAGGCCCTTGTTTCTGGAGTTGAGTGGCTTTGTCGGGTGCCTGACCCGGCTCTGGTCCTTCAGGTTGGCCTGCGCCGCGTCAAAGCCCTTCTCAATTTTGCGCTTGATGGCGGCCGGCGTGCCAGCCTCAGGTTCGGGTGACTTTCTCTTGGGCGGCCGCTGGACGTTGTTCCTTGGGATCTGCCTGAAGGGACTAACTTTGTTCGTGTTCGCGTTGGAGATGTACTCGGTTCGGCGCAGGAAGGAGACGGAAGTGCCAGAGACCTGAGGCTTGCCTAGGGTCGCCAGCGGGCGCAAGAGGACACGGTCGTGGGGGTGGACTGGAGGTTGGACCTCAGGCGCTTGGATTGCTGCGCTCGTTCACCGTTAGCAGGCAGCTCATCCGTCTCGACAGGAGTGTTCCAAGAGGAAGGGGCGCAGGGGCGGGTTGTAACATACAGTGCTCATCGCCATCAAAGACACCTGGCATGCCCACCAGGTCGATGGGCATCCCGAGTTCTGCATCTGCCTCGATGTTCAATGGCTGCTCTCTCGCGAGTCGAGAAGCGAAGCCGGGCGTTGTGTACTGTCCGCTCGCGAGACCGGTGTTTGGTATGTCTAGGAGTTTGGGAGGGTTGGGTGGTGGCGGCAGGGCATTTGAGTATCGAATCCTGGCAATGAAGTCTTGGTGGTAGCCGCGCTCGCCATTGCGAGACGGTTGAGAGGACATGTTGACGTTAAGTATGCGAAAAACAAGAGTCCAAAAAGCGATCACAGGAAAGATTGTGTGATCGAGAGGAGAGATGGGGGGGTTGATTTTGAAAGGTGGTGGAGGGTTTGAAGGCTGCCTTTCGCGGCGAGCTTTGTAGTTGGAGGGTCGAAGTTCGCGCGCCGGCTGGCCACGACAAGCAAGCAAGGTTGGTGGCAGACGCCCGTGCGCCTCATAAGTAACTGCACGCCCACTCAGCTTTCGGCCGCAAAAACGGCTTTTTTACTCTGTCTACCCCCAAGCTTCAGCCGGCCCATCTTTCCCTATAACTTTGATTTGCAGTGTTTCCTCTATTGAAAGTCAAAGCCATGTTTTTCAATTGTGGTCTTTTCTTTGAGGCGAGGGTATCCCCCCCTTCCCCCCTCAAAAAAGCACTCAAAATCTGCGTTCCATACAATCAACGCATGTCGCAGTCTCGTAGAAGCCTTGTAAGGTCTTGATCTTCGTCTAATTGGTACAAAACTCTACATAAAGCATGCGTCAGGAACGAACCTCAGTTCGTGTTCTCCGTGAACTCATCTCAACTGCCACAACCAAGGAGACTCGGGAACGCCATAACCTGTAGCCCTCCCTGCGGAATGCGCCAATAGCAATAGCAAGACAGATGACGCTGCCCAGCTCCTATCCTTGATGCAGATGCAAATTAAAATAGATTGTAATTTTGGAAGTCGTGCGCTCGCCATAAAAAACGGAGCGCCCTCGGCCAGCATCCCATCTCCATCGTTCTCTTGACCGCCCACTGGAGGCAGCACCTTATGCCTGCTGTGCTTCGCCTTAATCGCTGTTCCTGTTCCTGGTATATCGGGTCTTGCCGATAGAGAAGGGAACGTAACGGTACTTGATCATGTGTTGGATTTGCTTGCGCACTGCAGGTATCATTAAAGTCAGCATCTCGCCATCATGGGGCAGCATCCGCATCCACTCACTGGTCAAGAAGAAGAGGATGAACCAGTACATGACCAGGACAGGCCAGAACACTGGAACGTTGAAGATCTCGAACCAGCTACAGAAGAAGGCGATCAGGATGGTCCTTGTCGCCGACTCCCAGAACTTGAATTCGGGAAGGCGCCGGATGAACGGCCGGAACTCCTCGTCCTGCTTGGTCGGGAGCGAACCGACGGACCCATCCTCCATCTCGTTATCAATGGCCTCGTTGGAGGGGTCGAACTTGGGTTGCAGGAACGCGAGGAAAAGGTTCAACAGATAAATGCCCAGAGCATAAGCGACTGGTAACAGGTCAGCTTCGTAGTTCGAAAGTTCGGGGAAAGCACGAGCGAGAGCGCCGCGGAGAGTATGCGCATACCGATGTACCAGCCCTGCGCAACGAAGATGCGGGTGAAGAAGAGCATGAGCGCAACACCGGTTCCGACCCATCTGTACGCCACGTATGGTGTTGACTGGTCCAGTAGCGCCTGGTATCGTCTCTGCAGCCGTGAGGTCTGCGCCGTGACGGCGGCGAAGGGGGTCTGCTCTGGCTCGGGAGCGTCCATTGCGTTGAATGCGGGAGGATGCGCAACGTCGAGAAGGCTGTGTGGCTTGGGCCTCGGAAAGCTGCTTGAACGCCTCGATGTATTGGACGCAGCAGATACGCAAAGGATGGAGAACAGGGGACAGTTGCTCTTGCTCGAGTACAATAGAACAATGGGCCTGTCTTGGTGGTGGAGAAGGAGTGATCGCACGGATGGGGGACCTGTGTGACAAGGCGATGGGTAACCTCTGTTTGGGTGGGTTGCAGAATGGCTGATTGCGACAAGGACGCGAAATCTGTCTTGACCTTTCGAGCTTCGCCAACCAAACTAGCGGCATGGCTAATCCTAGCCTCCTGGGCCTGGCGCCGCCCCCTGAGGAGATTGGGAGGAGGAACAAGTGTGGCTGGTTGAACTGTGGCTTGACTGCTTTCAGCTGCACCTGCGCCAGGCCTGACGACGAACCCAGGCGGGCCGCAGCGGGTACTCGCATATCCTCGGCAAGCACCCAGCATCACTCCAGTCTTGCTACGTACATACAGGGTGTTTTCCCTCACCTGCCATCGTATCCAGTGGCTCAGTGAATTACCCGCATTGTGTTCCTCTCTGTCTTGATTTGAGTCTGAGTCTGCCTGGTAGCGATTTGTGCGTGTACTTTGCTTGTCACTAGTCTACGCACGTCTTTCCATCCTCCCGCCATCGTCGCGACCTTTCGAAGCATCCGCGCTGTGGTTCCTTCGCTTTGCGAGGCACTTCTCTTTCAAAATGCAGTCACTCAGGAGTCTGAGGCCAATTGCTTCCAAGTTGCAGCCCTCAACTCTCCCTCGTGTCTCGCGGGCTTTTTCAGCATCAGCCAGGTTGAACTATGAATTCATTCAAGTCTCCGAGCCCAAGCCGGGCGTCGGCCAAGGTAAGCCCTCACGCCCAAGCGCCACATTGTCTGCAATTACTATGTGCATGGAGGAGCACCAGCTAAGCAGCCTCCCCATCTTCTCTGTCACCGACTGTAGTAACGTTGAGCCGACCCAAGGCTCTCAACGCCTTGTCCACACCGCTGATCAATGAGCTGAACGAGGCTCTGCTGAAATTCAACGCCTCCGAGAGCGTGTCAGCCATCATCCTGACAGGCTCGGAGAAGGCATTCGCCGCAGGCGCTGATATTAAGGAAATGGCACCCTTGACGTTCTCGCAGGCTTACCTCAACTCGTTCATCGAGTCTTGGTCGAGTCTGACCACCCAGGTCAAGAAGCCGATCATTGCCGCGGTGTCAGGACACGCGTTGGGGGGAGGCTGCGAGCTGGCTATGATGTGTGATATCATCTACTGCACAGACAAGGCCAACTTTGGACAACCCGAGATCAAGCTGGGTACCGTGCCTGGCGCGGGAGGGAGCCAGCGCCTCACCAGGGCAATCGGCAAGTCGAGGGCGATGGAGCTCATTCTCACAGGGAAGTCCTTCTCGGGGCGCGAGGCTTATGAGTGGAATTTGGCTGCGAGGTCGTTCTCGACTTATGAGGAGCTTATGGACAACACTCTGAAGACCGCGGAGACCATCGCAGGCTATTCCAAGGTTGCCGTCCACGCCGGAAAGGAGGTTGTGAACAAAAGCCAGGACCTCGCCTTGCGGGACGGAGTCGAGTATGAGAGGCGTGTCTTCCACAGCCTGTTTGGCAGCGAGGACCAGAAGATTGGTATGAAGGCCTTTGCTGAGAAGAGCAAGGCGGAGTGGAAGCACAACTAGGTCTTGCTGTCTCTTCCTGTCGATCACTGCGTTCGAGATATGGAGCCAACCACGTACGTATAAGCACGGGTTATATTCAGACTCATCTCTAGCGGTCGGATGATGGACCACGACGCACCTGATGTCTGTACCATAGTACATAGTGCATACAAACTGTAGTACAAAGTTACATCTGCTGCGGTGTGAGTGCCCAACGCAGAAGTGGATCTCACGGAACCAAGGATCTTTGCAGCCGGGCCAAGCAGCTTGCAGTCATAAGCGCCTGCACCGCGATTTTAATCAAGGGATTCGACGATTACAGGCCGTAGTGGCCAGACACCTCGTGTTCATGCCGTTTCGAGTACTTGCAAAGACTGTCTTGTTTCTGGCCAAGAGGGCATCGCTGCTCTGGACAAGGCAAGTCAGGCCTGGCTGCAGCACTGGCCCCCTACGAGGTCCCCTACGAACCAGCCCTGCCCTGTCAGCCCTACTGAAGTATTTCACCACGGCACTCACAGCGCGCATCCCAGTCCACTGACCACGCATCGCATCCACCGGCCGTAACCCTGCTAGCCACGAACCCTTGTCCGTACCCAGGCACCTCGACCATCTCAAATGCAGATGACAACCAGAGAAGCACAGTCATTCTATTACATCTTGCAAATTTCCCTTCTGGAAAGAAAATATTGCCATCCTCCCTCCTGGGACGGAGTAAGAGGTCCTCTTCCATGTCACGATGGACTCTTCCAAACCAGGCATGGACCTAGAGAAGGAGCTGGCATGCTCAGTCAGTTTCCCCAGCCCCCTCCTCCATCGGCTACCTCGACCTCGACCTCGAGGCGAGTTTCGAGTCAGTCTGCTAACCCTCCCATTCCACGACCGAACAGATCTGCACCGAGCTCCTCTACTACCCTTTGACTCTTCTAGACTGCCTACACACCTTCTGCGGCGCCTGTCTCAAAGAATGGTTCGAATGGCAAGCCAACGCGGCGCGCAGCGCCCCCGAACCTCCTGCGCCCGGTGCGCCTGTCTTCACGTGCCCTTCATGTCGCGCTTCGGTCCGCGACACGAGGCACAACTCGACGGTGCAGTCGCTGCTGGATATGATCCTTGTTGCACACCCTGAGAAGGCCAAGCCGCAGAGCGAAAAGGAGGAGATGGATGCACGTTACAAGCCAGGGGATAAGGTGCTGCCAGAGCTGAAGTTCCCGAGGCGTACGGCCGAGCAGCTGAGGCTGGAGGAGCGGGACAGGCAGCTCATCGATGAGGTACGGCAGATGAGCCTGCGTGAGGCGGTGAACGGCGGCTCATCTAGCTCAAGAACGAGAAGGCACGGCGAGGATAGTGACTCGAGGAACCGCACCGCACGTAGGAGAGCACCGAGGGCGACGAGCGTCACTCGGGATCACAGTTCAGCCGAAGATCGACCCCAGGAGCGGACAAGCTCAAGAAGAGAAACAGGAACGGAGTTGCGGCGACGGGCCGAGCAGGCGGCAAGGCTGTCGTCTGACACGGTCGACTCCCGGCCTGGGTACAGCCGAACTAGCAGTAGTGGATCTAGGCGGACAAGCGACGAAACTCTGGAGAGGCAGAGACGTCAGATCGAGCACCAGTCATCGCTTCGATCACTGATCAGCTCTTCAGACGCGGCGGATATCGACATAGAGCGGGAGGTTGAGGAGTTTGCCCGGCAGATCCAAGAAGAAGGCCTACTGGATGGGCTGGATCTCGACAATATCGACCTCACGAACAACGACGAATTAAGTCGCAGGATCACGGAGGCCTACCGACGTCGACAGCGGGACAGGGAGAGGCAGCGACGCGAGGCGCGGGAGAGGAGCGAGAGGAGCCGTGCCATTTCACGGCATTCCTACAGTGGGCCGGCCGAAGCCCCAGCTCACGAAAGAGGCACGTCGGACTCTGTGAGACCGACGGCGCGTCACTCAAGAACGCCGAGTGCAACAAGCCAATCCGACGAACGCAGCAGGCCGCCGCCGTCTTCAAGGTCTACTTTCCTCGAGGTCCACGACCAACAAAGGAGGCGTCGGCGGCCGGGCAGTCATAGCCGAGACAGGAGTGCGACAGTGCCAGTCGCACCCACGCAAACGGAACTGCGTGTCGGACCCCGGTCGCAAACGGACCTGGAGGTCAGATCAAATAGTCTCTCCTCCTCCTCACGGAGACCCATTCTCCCAGAAGAAGCAAGGAGTGTCAGCACTTCAGACGTCCAAAGCAGTAGCAATCGTCTTGTCGAGTCACCGCCGACGACATCCCTTCCCTTCAGTGCGCGGATGAGCGGTCTGAGCATTCCTCAGCCGCAGCAGGAACGCACCAACACTCCTGAGCCGGATACAAGAATTCCTCGGACGAGGCCGAAAGACATTGTAGTCCAGCCGCCTGAAACTCAGGCGGGCACGTCAGCTCGAGCCATGGGGAGCCTTATGGAGTCGCCTGTCATAACCGTGGCCCCCTATAAACCGCGGTCCCCTTTATTCGAGGAACCCAGTATCACGTGCGACAGGTGCGCAAAAGAGGATATACAGTATGAGCTTCATTACAACTGCGCCGAATGCAATGACGGCCACTGGAACATCTGCCTCACCTGTTACAGGCTAGGCAAGGGCTGCCTCCATTGGTTCGGATTCGGCTATGGAGGCTTCGACAAGTGGAAAAAACAGCGCGTGGTTCAGCCCTTACTCCCGGAGCCGCACAAGCTGTTGGCCAGCCGCTTTGTCCCGCCGGCAGCCATGATCAGGTCTCCTGACAACAACAAGCAGGCCTGGTCGAGCGAAGATCCATACGAGCGACTGCAAAGCGGGACGTTCTGCGCGTTATGTCTTTCATGGACCAACGACTGCTATTGGCGGTGTGACACGTGCAACGGAGGCGACTGGGGCTTCTGCAATGACTGTGTGAACCAGGGTCGATCATGCACACATGCCCTCCTCCCTCTGGTCCATCAGCAGGTGGCCCAGCAGACCGTATCTCCACCCCCCAGTCCCCATTCGCCCTCTCACCCGTCTTCAGCAACAATGATGGTCGGTCTCAACGCGGCAAGCATCGGGCCCTTTAAGGTTCTCACCTTCATCACAACCTGCGACGTCTGCCGCAGCCCCATCGCGCCGACCCAGAGCCGCCTCCACTGCTTCGAGTGCGTGAGCTCGCTTGTATCCGATTCTCGACCTGGAGACTACGACATATGTGAAGGCTGCTACGACGACTTGGTGAACGACGGAGCCATCAGTCCCGAGAACGGCTCTGCAGGCTGGCGACGCTGTCCGCAGGGGCATCGCATGGTCATTGTGGGTTTTCAAGAAGGCAAGAGCGGACAGAAACGTTGCGTTGTGCGAGATCTTGTTGGTGGGCGGAGACTGAGTGTGGAAGATGTGCCGAATGACACGGAAGTGCAGCGTTGGGTATGGTACGAAGGCGATACAAAGCGCGAACGCCTAGTTGCCAGGGACGTTGCCCAGACTGCGACGCAAGGCTCGTCCTCGAGCGAGTCGTTCCCGCCCGATGGTGGGTTTGGTTGGAAGGCTATTGCGCGGTGGGCGTGGTATCCTGCCGGACCTGCCACTGACGAGTTAATGTTCCCCAAGGGTGCCGAGGTCTCAGAAATTGAGGATGCGAATGGGGAGTGGTACCACGGCGTGTACATGGGCAACAAGGGACTCTTCCCGGCCCCGTATGTAGTCGTCCTCGAGGAGGGCAGTACCAGGAATGTCTGATAACATCAGGTTTTTAATGAGCATGAGCGATATTTCACACGAGGCATATTTGGGCATTGGGCAAGGGATTGAATCCATAGAGACTGTTTATGGGTGCCGGCCGGAGTTTTAGGATGGGTTTAATGTGGATAGTGAATTGTCTTATGAATGGAAATGTTGGCCTCATGTCAGGCACTTGAGCCAGCCAACTATGCCTTTTCTTCTTCTTCTTTTGCGTGTCTATGTGTTGGCCATAGTTGTTGTGAATTCCGATGTACTTCTTTTTCCTCTGTCTACTGACTGTAGGTATGCTTCCTTATTTTCGAGACCCCCCTTTGCACCCAAGTTTCTGTGCCGCAACCCAGTCCAAATTTCGGATATTCCCCAATAGTTGTGAATTTCTCGTTTTATTTCAGTCCTTTAGAATTGTTATAGAAATAAGTTCTCATCGTACACGAAAGCTAGGCGTCTTTTCTGCCCTACACGTTTTGCGCTTCAGTGTTTGTCACTGAAATGGCAATGCAACGCTTGCGGTGCTGAGTACTGTAGCACCTCAAGGGACATGCATGACCTCCTTGGGCACTGCTAGTCTCAGATATGGGATGAGCACCTACCAAGTGCCCGTCATCTGATGCAGTGACACTTCGAGAGAAAAACTAGAGTCAATTGGTATTCTGCGAAGTTCGTGTTTTGTTTCTCGAGGTGCTTGTCCTGGCATCACGCTAAGGCTGGGCAATGGGGACAAACTAAATGAGCAGGGATGTGCTTAGTATAGGCAGAGGTTGTGTTATCGATAAAAACTTTTTAGTGGGCCTCCTCTGATTTCTAGGGTCCTGCCATCTCTGCATTTGGTCAACACCAAACTTCTTACTTCGACATAAGATTCCTCATACATTGACGTCGAGCCAGCTGGCTACTCTTTCTCCCTTTTTCCAGAGATACTCTTGCATGATATTGGAATCAGTCATAGTTGCTATCTTCAAACCTCTCTACATGCTGATCTTCTTGTCACCTCGTCGATCATAGAATTTGAACTGCAGCTTGGGATTCCCCGAGTCTTCTCTACCCTGTCAAGTCATATTGCACTCACGTCGTCCTCACCACACCACTTCACCCACTTACAGCTAGCAACACCTTCTGCGTCTCAATATTATTGTGGCCAGATGATGAGAGTTACCACCCTTCTTACTCATTCTTATTGATCAATTGTCTCTGCCAATACGAATCATCATGGCGAGCCCACCACCCAATCCCACGAATCCCAACCAGCCAGCAAACTTCATGCCCTCTGTTCGTGCTGCTTCCGAGAAGAAACTGGGCATGCTTCACTACACATCCCCTGCAAGTCATGGCTGGCATGGTGATGTGAGGAAGAGGTACATCATCCTACACTATCTCCCCCACCCCCCAAAAAACAAGAATGGTGAGGACTAATAGCTTCCAGATACACAGACTTTCTGGTCAATGAGATTCGCAAGAATGGCAAGGTTCTTCATCTTGAGAACTACGACGTGGCAGAGCGACCTGCCGATGCGGTACGCATATCCATGGCCTGCCTTACCCATTCATTCAGGTATAGTGCACCGCTGACCTCAATGCAGAATATTTCCCTTCCTGGACAACAGGGCAGTCCAAACAACCTCGCCTCTGCGTCAGCAGAGGTTACACCGGCTCGGACCGTCACTGAAGATGATGAGAAGGCTCTACGGGCTCTTTTAGGAGAGGCCACCACTACCGAAGTCCTAAATTTGTACCAACGCATCGTTGCTTCTGGCACAACCCGTCTCGATCCCCAGACCAACCTCGTCAAATTTTCGTCTATGGAACGCGATGTTCGGGGTAGGGTCCATCAAGTATGTAGAATTTGCAGAGTGTATAAGTTGCTTCTCTTTTACTGACACCAAATATAGGAAATTCGCCGCATCTTCGAGTCCCGCATTGCAACAGAGACTGACGGTGACGGCATTATCACCGCTATTCCTGCCAGCATCCGATTTGCACGGAAGCCTCGAGCTGCTGGTGGTGGCGGTGGTCGAAATCAACGGTCCAACCAACCCTCATTTAAAAAACTAGGTGGTGACTATCTTCACTTCACTCTCTACAAAGAGAACAAGGACACCATGGATGCTGTCAACCAAATCGGCCGCATACTCAGGGTCAAGTCCAACAACTTTGGATTTGCCGGCACCAAAGACCGACGTGCGGCCACAGTCCAGCGCGTAAGCGTCTTCCGTGTGCGACATGAGGTTCTCGACTTTCTGAATACGCAGCTTCCTTACATAAAAATGGGCGACTACAAGTACAGCCCATACCCAATCCAGCTCGGCGACCACGGCGGTAATGAATTCAACATTGTTGTCAAGGATGTTGGCGTCAAACGTGGCGAAGATTGCTCCCTCGAACGACGCGTTCAGCTGACGAAACAAGCTGTCGAGACTGCGGTGAACGAGATGGTCAAATACGGATTCATCAACTACTATGGCTTGCAACGTTTTGGCACGCACATAGTCGGAACGCATGAGCTCGGCAAGCTGATGTTGATGGAGAAATTCGAAGACGTCGTTGACGGAATCCTGCACGTTGATAAAGACTTCATGAACCAGGTGATTGCAGGAACTGTCCAGGAGACACCGAGCAGCCGAGACGAGATCAATCGAGCCCGTGCCATTGGCGAGTTCAAGACAGCCAAGAATGCTAGGTCTGCACTGCAGCTTATGCCGAAGCGCTTCGCTTCTGAGATGAATGTCATACAGCATCTCGAGAAGAGTCCTCGCGACTTTCAAGGGGCCATATTGACTATTACTCGAGGAATGCGCAATCTGTACCTCCATGCCTACCAGTCGTATGTCTGGAACCATGCTGCTTCTCACCGCTGGGCCAAGTACGGTTCCAAGGTAATCCCTGGCGACCTTGTCCTGGTGATGCCGGAGGACACCGACGTGGAGGGCAGCATCGGCGGGCCCGAGGAGTCACAGTACCAGAAGGCCCGCGTCCTGTCTGAGGAGCAGGCAAACAGTGGCAAATACACCATCTACGATATTGTCCTTCCAGGCCCTGGATTCGACGTCGTCTATCCGGACAACGATATTGGCGAATTCTATGTGGAATTCATGTCGAGACCTGAGAACGGAGGATTGAACCCTCACCGCATGCGGCGGTCTACGAAGGACTTCAGCGTGAGCGGCAGCTACCGCCATGTTATTGGCAAGATGAAGGGGCAGCCAAAGTGGGAGGTTCGCACCTACGTGGACGAGAATGACCAGATGGTACCGACGGATCTCGACTTGATCGAGCTCCGCAAGGCAGCGGAGAAGCCAACAATGCAGAAGAAGGCGGCCGAGCAGATTGCTGGAGGCCAGGCTGTCGCTGCTGCTGCTGAGGCCGATCAACTCGCAGCCGATGGCGCAGTCAAGGCGGAGCGCCGTCGCCAGCGGGAGGAGCCCGAAGCCGATCCTCGCGTCAACGACACTTGGTCTCAGGTATCTCAGGACGGCGGTTCTAAGAGAATCAAGCTGATGCAGGACGAATCTCGCCCAGGCACACCAGACTCTGTGGATACCCGAGACCCTCACGGCGGTGGTGCCCCCCTGTGGGACGAGGATGGAGAGAATTATCCTGTGAGACCGGTCCGTCAACAGATCACCCCCAGCGGCTCAGCTGGCCCTACCGCGGCCCCTTCTTCGGCCACTCCAACGCCGCAGCTCGCCACGACTAGTCCTGCCATCTCCACAGTCAACGAGACGAACACCCCCGAGATGCAAGGCCAGGCGTCCGAGGTGTCCGGCGCCACGGTCCAGGCGGACAACGCTCCCACCGACGCCGCCCAGCTCAAGACACCAACAGCCCAGATCAGCCGTTCTGATCGAGATGCCTACCACGCCTTCACCCAGCCCGATCTGTCCCAACACAAAGACGACCAGGTCAAGATCGCCGTGATGCTCCGGTTCAGCCTGGGCACGAGCGCCTACGCCACCATCGTCCTTCGCGAGCTCATGGCCGAAATCGAGCCCGAGCAGCCCGGCAGCCCACTGTACCCTCCGGACCTCTCTGGCTGAGCGGCTGGTCGTTGAATAAGGTAGGGACCGGGGGGGAGGGTCCTGCGTCTACCACGGCGTGTCCACCTTTTAGACTCGTTTGATCAGGTTGAAGCCTTTCTTTTTCACGAGTTTTCTGAGAGAAGTCGAGTGGCCCCCCCCCCTTTTTCCCCACCCTGATAAACACCAAATCTGAGGGGTTGTTTTTCTATTCTAGAATAGGTTCGGTCGATTTTGTTCTCTTCGTGACGGACGGAGGTGGCATTTCCGTGAGATTAGGATACGATACCAAAGGGTGCATACATGCATGGCGTATGACTGGACAGGACTTACTCGAGGGCTAGGTATTACGGACAACGTTGACTAGAAATGCCTCTCTTCTGGCTACATACCTTGAATTCCCTGTCAATGTGTAGTAAAAGTGTCATCCTCGGTTCTTTCTACCAAGGGAGGTCTGGTCAGTGACAGCTTAAAAAAAAAAAAAAAGGGCTACGTAGTCAAGCGGTCAACACAGAGCATGAAGGGATTCGAATAAATTCCTATGTGCTTCGCAATCTCTTTTTGGTTTTGGTCTCTTCTTTTTTTCATTTCGGTCTCTCAAAAACTCCCTATGCCAATAAGTCCCTTCTCACTATGGCACAGATATCAGAAATGTCCCCTCCAAGTCCCTCAAGTGCTTGCTTGCGATACTAATGTTGAAGGCAGTTCTCTCAGCATACCCAATGCTGCTATGTGCCATGCTACGTATCCAATTTCCATCCTCTACTTCTGTGTTTGTGAGAGCCTGTCGCTCGATGCTGCTGTTGCGTACGAGCAATTCGGTCCTCCTCTGTGCCGGTCGTGGGGGCAGTTGGTATGTGTGATGCCAGGTCTGCCATGTTATATCCATTGGAAAATGCGCAGCGGCATCATTGTAATGGTAAGTGGTCTCAGCCTTTCCTAGGCCTTACCTTTGGTGGTGGTGTTGTAATCGGATACTGTGAGCGTCCCCCTTCTCTGAATGTGCGGATCATGCGCGGTGAGAAAAAAGGTCAACCATCCTCTCTCTCACTTTGAACTCTTTGGATCATTCCAGCCCCAGACTTGTGACAGATATTTGCCCATATTGACCCTCTTCGTCTTGAGCTCGATCATCCAGGGATGCTCCAGCATCTTCCAGGGCATGCCCCTTCGTTTCGGGTTCTTCTCCAGGCTACACACACAGCGTCAGTCACTTTGGCCCTGCCAACCACTAGTCAGGGATTCTCTGAAAGAGGAAATAAACTTACCAGCTCTCAATGAAGTGCTTGAAGTTATCACTCCAGAATATACCAGCGTCCGGCTCGTCCTTGAGCTTGGGAATAGGCTGCTGCACAATATAGGTCAAGAGGTCGATCAGGCCCGCCCGTGGCTGCATCTCCGTGCCGTCAGCTGGGAAGGGAAATCGATGCTGCGCCACCTCGAGCAATGTGACACCTGTGGACCATACATCCGAGGTGATGGTGTAGGTCTGGCCTGTGATGCGCTCGGGCGCCATGTAGTAACTGGTGCCGATGAAAGTGTTGGCCTCGCCCTTGGTCCCGAAATCGCCCGACACACCAAAGTCGCACAGCTTCACCTCCCCATTGCGGCACAACAGGATATTGGAGGGCTTGATGTCGCGATGTAGGATACGCTTGGCCTCGAGATACGTGAGACCCTGCAGGACGCCCTCGGCGATCTTGCCGAGGACCTTCTCGCCTGTTCGTCCACCGAGCCGCTTGACCTCCTTGTAGATACTGTCCAAGGACCCGCCCTCACAGAATTCCATGGCAATGGAGATGGTTGCTGTCGAGGGCTCCAGGAAACCACCGTAGTATCTGCAGATGTGATCTGAAGCGCAGCCCTTGTTGAAGTTAATCTCTCGCAGGATTTGCTTCTTGACGTCTGGATCTGGATTGGTCGTGATAACCTGGTTGGTCAAAGTCAGCACACTTTGCACCGCTTTGAGTCAGTGTCTCGGTTTGATGTTCTTGAAATTACCTTTAGGGCAAAAATCGTCTTGCCTCCCTTGAGCTGACACCGGGTGACTGCGCCACCCGCGCCCTCACCCAGGCCTCCGAGCTCAACGATACGGTTCTCCTGGCTCGCGATCCGCCAGCCCTCGTCATCTAAATCCTCCACATCCAAATTTCTTACCCTCTCCAGGGTCACCTCGTCCATTGCTCTCTCCAGGCCGTGCATGCTGTCCTGGCGTGACATGTCCAGGCCACCCTCGCTTGCATTCGAGTACATCGATCCAGCGGCGCTCTGGGGGTCCGGCGTACCGTGCGGTTTACCTCCCAGACCATATTGTGACACAAAAGACAGGTTCGAGTACTGCGACCCGGCTGAGGTGGGGTTGCTGCCACGGCCTCCGAAGCTGTCCGTTCGGCTGTGTGCGGCACTGATCTCGCTGCCACTGCTCGCGCTGTGGCCGGGCTGGGCAACCGATCTGCCGGGCTGTTGTTCCTGAGGAGGCCCAATGCTGCCCATCGGCGTGGCAATGCTAAGTGTGGGCGGGGCAGGTCGTGAGGCCTTCTGGGGTTGGGGAGCACCGCCGGCCGGGTTGACCACAGGTTTCACGTTGGGAGACGGTGGTATAGCGAGCCCAAGTCTCGGTGTGCGTGCGCCTCCTCGCGCACCAGGTATGGCGGGACGGAGGAGAGGCGCAGGGGAGTTCATGATGGGGACTGAATTTGGGGACGACATCGGGACTGGGGTTTCTTGCGTCTTGGTCTGCTTTGGATAAGAGTGGTCGGCGAATTAGTAATCTCGAACCATACCCAGAATCGATTCGGTGTACAGATTGACACAGCTGGGAATGAAAGGTCGGGCCTCAAAGGCAACAAACGGTAAGAAGGGAACACAAGAGGGTGGTAGCTCACAGGTGCAGCTTGATCGCCGCTGTTGCTTGCCTGCTCGTGCATCATGCGGCGAGCAACACGATCGAGGCCCTCAGCGAGTGTAAAGTACCTCGTGTCCAAGGCAGTAGCGGCGTAAGGAATAAAGCAGGCCCGCCACAGAGGCTCTTTGAACTCTCAGGTGTCTCTCTCGGCTTGGTCCTTAGCGGCCGCTGGCTAGGCAGAAAGGGGTGAAGAGCTTAATGACGACGACCTGCCAGCCTGTCGAGGGTTGTAAAGAGAGAGCGGAATGACAGTTTGAATGATGTTGTTGAAGAGAGGAGGAGAGGCCGCCGGGTAGGTAGTTGGGACGGAGGACACGCGTCTGATGTCAAGAAACAGGAATCGTGGCTCTCGTGACCCTGGATGTGTTGGCCAGAGTAGTTGATTGACTTGGGGGAGGGAGTCAATGTGGCAGCGTCGTGTGCGGTTGGGATACAACGTCGAGCGAGGTGAGAGGGGCAGTAACACAACAGGCCTCCCCAGTCTTCAATGCGCCGCAGCAGTAACGCACGAGTGGGTAATTAGTAGGGTTTGCCTTGACTGTAGTGCTGGTGCTGGTGCTTCTCGTACTCCCGTCTGCAGATCTGGGAGTGTCAGGAGGGTAGCTCCGGCCGCTGGATAATAAACGAGCGACAGAACTCGGACCGTGAAATGAGATGACGAGAGCTTTTTATCGAAAGCCCCTTATGTTTGGAGTCGAAAGGAAGAGGTGGAAGGAGAGGAGGAGGAGGAGTATGGAGTCGAGCTGGTTGAGGTTGTTGGTAGTTGAGGTAGAACGCTCAGGCAGGCGAGCAGGAAGTTGGACCGAAGGGTGAGGGGTGATGGTTCTCGCTGGGGGGAGGGGGGGCGGAAAGGCCCCAGGCATATACCCGCAGCACTGAGTACAACAGAACAAAGTACATAGTGGCTCAGTACATAGGACCAGGCATGACGGTGGGCGGGGGACCCTGCCTGGCCTATGCTAGCCTGCTAGGACTGTGACTGTGACTGCGAAACTGGGACCCTCCTTTCTTTCCCGCCAACGGCCAACGACGCCCTGTGTGGCTTCTCATCAGCGGATCAGTGGGGAAGAAAATGCCCAATGTGATGAGGATTGCAAGGGGGCCAACAGCCGGGGAAGGAAAACCGGGGACAGACTTGCTTCAGGCTGGTCCTAATGCTCTTGTGCCCGCTCTGTCGACTGGTCCAGCGGCTGCTGAGACAAGGGTTCAGGGGGCGGGACGCTGAACTCTATCTGTTGGCCACAGGGTTGCGTGGTTGTCTACGTCGCAGTCCCAGCTGGCTCTGCCAATTTGACGTATCAACAAAACATCTCTCTACTCATTTTGCTCTTCATCAATTTCTGACACACACACACACACACACACTTGCGAGCTGAAAGCCAACGGCACTAGGCTGATGGTTTTGCCAGCATCGCTGGGCGGCATCAACAAAGAATGACATCAGGAGTTGATCCTCCTTTTTTCTTTCTTTCTCTCTTTTAGACGGCTTGGCTGTGTGTCCCAGACGGATGGACCGAGATGCTGTGCTGACCACCTGCAGTAGCTGAGAAATAGCTGGACAAAGAGGATCTGATATATTGGGGGCGCAGTTCGGTGCCGGCCTTCCTCCACAGATGCCTCCTGACCTAGAACGACACCTGATTTTTCTTCTTTTTTTTCTGATCCTTTCTGACCGAGATGCAGTCTTTTGAGTTTCTTGCTTGAGGAGCCGTGACAAGGGTCCCTGTCTGAAAGATCACATAAACTGAGATGTCAAGGCCATGCCGTCGTTCCGATCTGTCGAGTCTGTTGGTGGCTTGTGCGGGCATGAGAGTAGGCTTTTGAGTGTGTGACGATGTGTGATGGCTGATCTGCGACCTGCATGAACGGGCCTATCAAGCTCTCATTTCCGTCTCTCGAATCAATGCAAGACTGTCCAATTCAAAAGGGGCCATCTGGAGCGATCAGGGAATACTGATGATCTCATCCAATGTCACAGCTGATAGCTCGTAGAGGCAGAAGGATCCGAGCCACTGTACGTTACAGTCCACTAGCTGCCTCCCTGCAGGGCATAGCATTGCCATCGTACCATAGTACAGGCCTTTGCGGTCACTAACAGTACCGTCCAAAACAGCTGCTAGGTCAAGCGACAGGGGGGGGGGACTCGACGCAGGGTTCACGCTTCCGTTAGGCGCGCGTCTGCTATGAACCCAGGCACCCAAGCAGGTGGGCCCTTCCTAGTGGCGGTTATTGGCCATGGCTAAAAGTTAACCCCTGCTCTAGGCCTTGCCAGATTCTCTCACCCAGGCTTTGAAGGCCTTTTTTTTTTATACCACCCCCACCATCTTACCGCAGAAACACACAGGAGTGATCGCTCGATCGATACTCTGGGCCTGGCTTCGGTATTTTTATTCGAGAACGCCATTTCGTAACTTGTTGCATAATTCTTTACTCGCTCAGGTGTGTGGATTTGCTGCAGGGATGCCAACCAGGACGAAAGAGACAGTCCCAAAGACTGTGGAAGATGCATCGTCATCTGCCACTGAGTCTGAGGTTGAGGCCATTGATGGTGAAGATAATGGAAGCGAGGCGACGAGCGATGATGAGGATGGTGAAGAAGGCCAAGGAAGCGAACCTCAAAGTGACTCAGACTCTCTCGACAGTTCTGCACCGCGGAAAAGACGGAGGATCTCCCCAGAGCCTGAGGAGAGTGGTCAAGAAGAAGACGAGGAGGAAGAGGCCCCAAAGCCGTCTGTGTCCTTTATCAGTGCGCCTTCAAGGATAAAACGGAAAGATGTATCCAGTGGTGGCCCTGCGACGCAGAAGCCCATCGAGCAGGTTGCTGTTCCACCAGTTGATGTTTCTGAAGGTGCGACCACTGCGCCTACGGACCCAAACACAACGTTCGAGTCACTGGGTGTGCACCCATGGCTGGTGCGTTCACTTACGAACATGGCCATCCGAAGGCCGACTGGGATTCAGAAGGGTTGCATTCCTGAGATCCTCAAGGGCAGGGACTGCATCGGTGGTAGCCGGACCGGTTCCGGAAAAACGGTCGCGTTTGCGGTGCCAATTCTTCAAAGATGGGCCCAGGATCCCTCTGCCATCTTTGCCGTGGTCCTGACACCTACTCGGTAAGCTTGTGGTGTTTTTTTTAAGGATTTTATGCGAAGTTCGCCCCATTGTGAAACGCAGAAGTGTATACTAACAATGGTGACTACTTAGTGAGCTGGCGCTTCAGATGTACGAACAGTTCAAGGCCATCTCCTCCCCGCAGACCCTCAAGGCTGTCCTCGTCACCGGCGGCGCCGACATGCGTGCCCAGGCTATCGCCCTCGCGGAGCGCCCACACGTGGTGATTGCCACGCCGGGCCGTCTGGCCGACCACATCCGCACGTCCGGCGAAGACACCATCTGTGGGCTGCGGCGCGTCAGATTTGTCGTCTTCGACGAGGCTGACCGGCTCCTGGCGGCTAGGCCGGGAAGCATGCTGCCAGACATCTCGGAGTGCCTCGACGTGCTCCCACCCCCCTCGCAGAGGCAGACGCTCCTCTTCACGGCGACGGTCACGCCCGAGGTGCGCCTTGCAAAGGACAAACCGCGCGAGCCGGGCAAGCCGCCCGTGTTCGTCTGTGAGGTCGACACGCAGGTCATGGCCATCCCCACCGGCCTGCGCCAGATGTACCTACAAGTGCCCGTCACGCACCGCGAGCACTACCTGCATGTCTTCCTCCTGACCGAGGCCAACAAGGACAAGAGCGTCATCGTCTTCTGCAACCGCACCGCCACCGCCAACTACCTGCACCACCTGCTGCACCTGCTCGAGCACAAGGTTACCGCCCTGCACTCCCAGCTGCCCCAGCGCCAGCGCGTCGACAACCTCTCCCGCTTCCGTGCCGCCGCCTCCCGCATCTTGGTGGCCACCGACGTCGCCGCCCGCGGTCTCGACATCCCCGAGGTCAGCGCCGTCATCAACTACGACATCCCGCGCGACCCGGACGTCTACATCCACCGGGTTGGTCGTACTGCCCGTGCAGGCCGTAAAGGCGACGCCGTCACCTTTGTCGGGCAGAGAGACGTCGAGCTCGTCCAGGCCATCGAGGCCCGCGTCGGCCGCGACATGGTGAAGTGGGAGGAGGAGGGCGTCAACCTCGAGACCCGCGTGGTGCGCGAGGCACTGAAGCTCGTGGGCGAGAAGAGCCGCGAGGCGCTGCTGGATATCGAGGAGAGGCGCGAGGTCGGGAGCAAGAGGAAGCGGGGCAAGGTCAAGCTCAGGGCGGCGGCGTGAAGAGTGGAATTATGGATTTTTAAGACTCAATAGGAAAAAGAATACATTTTCCCCCCAATCTTGGAATCTGAGGTTGCTCACGTGTAGAATGTTGTTCTGACAGAGTCTTCACATTTCTACGTGGATTATTATCAGTTCAGTCTGCCAATTTCTTCCGCGTTTAATGGATCTCAGGAAGGAATGGTATTAGCTGATGAAGGAGAAGGGAGGAGACGGAGTGATTCCTGTTTGTTGTCTATCACTCGGTGGCCATGCCTTCTTCTTCCTGGACACGCGCAGGGCAGATACCAGGTCATTGTTTATACTGCATTAGACTATCCTTCCGTGGCTGAATATTGAATCTTTGTCAAACACTCTATGGGCGGCGTAATTGCAGTCAATATTCTACCGTCAAATATTACCACAGGCTATAGATGTCGGGTGTTTATTGGGACGACGTCGATTTCTCATCAAAGGGTCTAAGTGTGTTATCAACCTTTCATTCTCATGCCACAACTCTTACAGATTATCGAAACTCTGACCAATTGGTAATTCACACCTACTTCAATCGGACGAGGTTGAATGGCAGTCTCGGGCTTGATAACACAATCACTGTCTTGAACTTTCCTCAAGGTTCTTCTCATAATCATCTGTGCCTTGGCTCCTGTCACTCCTTCAAAACAGAGCACATCTCCAAGCTGTCGAAAGGTCATCTCGGAGACCTGAAACAATGCATGCACTCGAGAAGCGCATATCGTCTTACCTCTGTCCTACTGTGCAAAAGTCTCTCATGGGTAAGGATCTTCGAGAGGAGAGTTCCTTCGATGCGAATATCATTCAACTTGGAAGGTTTGGCGAATTGAGCGCCTCAATATCAACTTCTCGAAGCCCCTCCTCCGAGCACTTGGGGTCATCGCGAGCACTCTATCATGATTCAGATATCGAGCCTCTCGAGAAGCTCGACGTCGATGAACTCATCACAACAAACAACGAGAAGCAGTTCAATATCGGACCACAGGTCAAAAGTGAATCGTTCACCGTCTCGCAGTCACGGAACTCTTAGAAGAAGCTGCAGAAGGGTGTGAAGATCATTCGGTATGCGCTATCCTTACCTCTCGCAAGATGAACAGCGAACATATATATATCCCAAGAAAAGGAAGATCGCGGTGTCGGGCATCGAAACAGCCTCATCAATATGCGTGCCACCGGTGAACAGAAAATAGACTACGGTTCCGAGTCCAAATGAGAGCCTGCACTTGCGCCGAATATAATTTGCTTTGTTGGACGTAGCCTCTGACCTGGAATTGGCCTTGAAGAGTCTCGCTCGCAACATCATCAGCTACATTCAAAGTTTGCAAGAAAGGGCCAATCTGGCGCATACAGATGTTGTGCTATGTACGTCACTACACTCAGCTCAAAACCCCTGAGAATATCGATGTTAGCTATCTTTGCGACATTGTAAGAGGCCCTCGGCGGACCACTGGAACCTCCAGGGCTTCCCAGGAGACCACAAGCGGCCAACTCAGTGTGTAAGAGGGGCAGACGCTTGGTGACCTAACCTTGTTATTGCGCTCAGTAAAGACATAGTCCGGTAGTATCTCTGGGAGAGAGAATGAGCCAAGTCGAGGATCCTTTTGATAGCCATCTCATATGCGAGTGCTGTTTCAAACTGAAAATAAACCGGCCTGCAACGAGGGCATCTCCACCTACGGACGACAGGTGTCATGCTTAAAGATTACAACACAGATCCATCGTCCGTTTTTCCACTTGGATGAGGCTCAATTTGTGTATTGGAGTGGTCAATAGTGGGTACTTGTTTCAACATGGTATTGTTTATGTGTACATATATGTATCTATATATATTCATATCTATAGGGGGTTGGAGTGGACCTTTACCTTATGCTGCGGCTCCAATTGTGCGCGGCCCACCCATCAAGCTGAGACACGTGAATTTGACGACACAGCTATCATGTATTTTTATATTCGCCGTCGCGAATAAATTTACTATGGCTTTTCAAAGAGCGAGATTACGGGGATTTACCAATAGGAAAGGCCAAATTGACAGAAAGGGGGGGGGGGTGAAGAACGCCTTTCACTTTTGTTATTGGACGGGAATGAGTGACCTTGTCGACGAGTTTCGTCGTTTCCAAGCCCCGGAGCCTGACCATGTCACGTCAGGAGAACTTTTGGCTGCAACAACTGTCGTCATCAGCCACACAAGACCAGTCGAGCCTGGATGTTTGACAAATATCCCAGACGTCTCTACCTTTTGGAACCGAGATTGAACATGATCTGGACAACGAAAAGCTCCCGATTCGTCAAGTGGGACTGATCAGTACGCGGATCGAGAAACCCACAGAGTCTGGAACTCAGAACCGCAAGCGGACGGGCCCGGCCTTGCTAAAAACCCATTACACCATTTGCCACTGTTACTAGTGAAGGGCTAGGCACGTCGGGACCGGAGGGCAAGTTGCCGAGTATGTAAAGTCCGCTCCGGGACGGGACCCTTCAAGACGGACGAAAGAGGAATAAAAAAGAAAATTAGCGGGCAAGGGCCCCCGGGATGGCGTCACATGCTGTTTGGAAAAGAGAAAGCGAGAGCGCGAGGTGAGGGTCGATCAGGGATCTCGTCGAGCTGGGGATACCTTGGCTTCGACGGCCGGGTCCCCGGGGATTCGGACAGGTGGGGCTTACCGAGATCGATTCTACTGCTATGGGTGACTTATGTCGAGTAAGTAGTTATGTACCATAGTACAATGTTCCTGGAAGGGTGTTCTGTTGGGCATCATGTCAGATCTGAACCAGGGCATAGGGCTTGTCGGCGCGGAGGTAGGAGGTAGGAGGTAGGCGGTGAAATAGGCAAGGGGAAGATAGAGAAGGATAAGACCACCATATCGCCGAAATACCCGTCCATATACGTGTATGAGAGACACTTTATCAACCCATATCTCCTGATGTTTGGGCATCTCGCTCGCTTGACCGAAGGGTGGACCTTGTTGGCGTGACCTGGGCTGACCTCCAGACAAGCGAGCAGTAGCAGCAGCAGCACTACCAATGTCAACAACACGACGCTCGCAGTTCATAGCTCGCACTCGGGACCGCTCACGGCAACGAAGCCGTCGGTGACATGTCGGCGCAGCAGCCAAGCCAAGTCGGGCGACGCAAGCCCCCCTCTTCATCCATCCCTTGCCTCTGCTGCGGCACTCACGGCACTTACGGCATTTACGACAGCATATGATAATTTAACGCGAGCACGATGAGTGACAGACATGGGCTCTCGGCTGGTGTGTTCCAACGAAACAGGGAAACGGTTCTGGCGAGGTAATTCCAACCTTAATATTTAACGCATGTACGAGTGTGGATCCCCCCCTGCTGTCAGGCCACGGGAAGACAGGAGGCAGTGAAAGGGGGGAGGGGAGGTTCACCATAGTAGCAGGGCGACACGTAACTACCATAACTATCTACCATGAGAAAATGTAAGACGGCCTATCTCTTAAACGAATTGAATCCTCACCTGACTTACGACAGCGGGTTTGTCCGCCGAGACGTCCCGCGTAGGAAGAGGAGCTGCGAGACGATCTTTCGTTGGGGTTGTCATGATTACGACGCTTGATGCGCATTCCTTGGTGGCTGGCTGGTCTAGGTTTGCTGGTTGGCTGTCTAAGATGCGGGATGAAAGGAAACACTGAAGAAGAAAAACCAACAAATGCAAGGGGTTGAGAGTAAGCCAAAAGGTCCATGGAGCCTCTGGTTCAAGAGATGGAACATCATCATTTTGTCTGGGCTTCGCATGAATGTGTCATCTGGGGTCAGTCTTGGCTTGAGAAGAAAACGGCGGCCCGTTGGCCATTTCTAAGTCGCACCGCTTACTCGTCTGACGGATTGTGTGAAACGTATCAACCAGCTTCTCTCCCTTCATCTCTCCACGGCCGCCCAGGGAGCCAGTGGACATACACAGCAGTATACGGAAAGGTACTTTTGCTATCCAGTGCCCGCCGAGAAGGACTGTAGCCCGTTGTCGCACAGCAAAAACAAGCCCAGATGTTTAGCTATCTTTCCTCTCTTTGAGTGAGTGTCACGTTGCTTTTCTGACGAGCGGGCGGGGCGGTAAGAAGTCAATCCTGGGGCGGGCGGCCAGCGCTCAGGCTGAGTGGCTTGCTGGGTAAGAGATGGCGAGATGGCAATTACCTGCTGCATAGTAAGCATTCTTGCATTGCTTCTCCTGTTGCCTCCTGCCACCAGGAGCTGCTGCTGCTAACAAGCGGGAAGGTGCGCTTTCATTGGTGGTTGAGGACAACCCTAACCCCTGTCTCAGGATCACTCCACCAGTACTTGGAAGTCCTGAACAAACCCTCACATCAATAGCTGACGTCCGTTCTCGGGGGAAAACAAAATCCATTCGATAGTAATCAGACACATGGATTTGCGATCGTGTAAAGCTATTGTAGCCAATGACGACAGCAAAAGCACGGGCCTACACCACAGACCTCATGATGGCATAATCGAAGTATTACTGTGGCAGATGGCATCAGCCCTATGGGTGGGGCTCTATATCTCATCGACAGAAGAAAAAGGTCCGTGGTGGGAAAGCTCGGGCGCTCCAGCGAGCACTGCGCGATCGCATCGCTGCTGACATGCTTATTGTTACTAGCAGGAAAGGGGCAACCACTGCCGGGGAAGGTGCAGTGTCGTACAGAACGCACATACAGATTACATGTCCATGGTACTTTTTTTTCGTCGTTCTGTTTCGTTCAATGTCAAGTCGATCAATTACCTAGCTTCCTCTGCACAATGTCATCGGGGTTGGCGTCGTTCTCCCCAATGGCATCGTCCCCCTTCCCCCAAATCCCGACGCATCCGCCCGACCAGAGCCGAGATTCCGCAATAACCGTAGGTCACCCGCAGAAAAACCTACGCTTAATTTTTTCATTAAATGGCTCTGTCGGCAGCGAGGGCTTTGCTTTTACTGAGTCCTTTTTCGACCTCCGACCTCCAGCTTAGGAGGCTATTGGATAGGGATTCGGCATGTCATGCCGAGCCCGAAGCCGATATCACACCCTGATGGGCGGATTCGAGAGGGACCGGGTGGGTTTTGAAGAATAAGGATGGGCTATGTGGCTTGGTGCGTGTGCTTACGGGCGCCAGGGTATGTATACACAATAGTGGTAGTATTGCGAAGGAACGTACAGTAAGATTTGCTCCCCTGCTGCCTTATTGAAGCCTATTGTCGGCCTCGGATGCTTGTGTGATGACGGGCCGTCTGGAGAGTCCGCTCGGGAACTTGTGGCTTGTGGTGGTGCATCCCGCGGAGGAATTGTATAGCCATCCTTCCTCATGCTTGCGTATTGCACGTAATAAGCCTCAAGTTGCCTTTGGGAGAATGACAACCATAATAAAAATAATAAAAAAATTGAATAAAAAAAAGGCGCTGGTGGGCCATGCATACTGCCTGGGTGGGCGGAGCCGGAAGGTGAGGCAGCACTTGTGATTGACTGACTGACTGCAATCAAGAACATGCGCCTGCTTGTTTTCATGAGCCATGCATGGGACTATGCTATGCCAGACACACCTGACGGGAGAAGGGAAGCAGAAGAGGAGAAAGATCGACAATAGCTTGTCTCGCATGAGCGCAACGATCAGAAAAATTGACATTGCGCACAGGCTAGAGGCGAAGCTTGGTTGCCTGGTCATTTCTCTTCACCATGATATCGTTGGTCTTCGATTAGGTAGTGGGGGGAACGGAAGATTCTCGACCTCGCGCTCAACGCGTAGTTTTGCAAAAAAAAAAAAAAAAATTCCACAATCTTCCCTCTCGTAAGACAGCTCGGGCGACATCCGTGGCTGGGCACCAATTAGCCAGTGCCCCAGTCGTTCACCATCTAAGGAGGTACTACTATGGTATAGTACTCTCTCTCTACATAGTATCGTATGTTGCAGTACGAGTTCTATGTACTATGCCATGGTAGTAGCATGTGAAGAACAGCAGTGGCCTGTTGACTGGCCAGCAGCGACACAAGATGCCACGCCTGCTAAGGAAAGGGACCGAGCAGGGTCTGATCTGTTTTGTTTCGTGTTACACTCTTGGCGTGGACAAGAAAGAAATACGGTCAGGAGTCAGCCTCCAGACCAAACCCCTCCAAACCCCTCCTGTAGGCCAACGAAGTCGGTGTCTGGGGTATGAAATCTGCAATGCGCTGCCACGTCTGTCATCAAAATGGTGGGAGGGGGAGGGGTCGGAAAGAAAATTACATGGTTGAAAAACAAATACAGATCGAGTTTTAGCATGGCGGGCGGTAAAGGTTGTGGGGCTACAAGATGCAGGAAAGAAAACATCCCAGACCCTGTGCGAGATCGCGGTGAGTGTGCATGTGTGAGTGGGGACGGGAGGGGAGAAAAAACTCTGGTCAGAGCTTTTTTTCTCCTTGTAATTGTATAGCATTGTAGAAGATGTTGCTCAAACTTTTTATCACGAGAAAAATGAGAAGGAGAAAAGGTTACAGTAGGATTTGCTAAGATTTGGGTGTGTCGGGTCCGTCTGTCTGGTGCATCGGGTACGAACGGACAGTGTCTTTGGGGGGGGGGGGGTCGTGAGGGGATCTGAAGAAGCCGAGGGGCGTCGCCAGTGGGAGAGGGCCGATGGAAGAGGATGCGCCATGTGCAGTGCAAGCTGTTTGTTTACCTGCAGCGGCAGTGCAATTGTAGCCCAGTGCCAGTTGCAGGAAGGCAGATCTGGCATGAGTGATGTATCTGATGTACCACAGTACATGGAGTACGTACTTCTGGTACGTACCCTAAAGGGGGGGGTTGGTCTTTTGTTGTTGCTACTGCTGTAGCTACTGCAGAGCTGTGCTTGTGCTGTATGTCTGCCCAAGGGGTTGGTCGGCTTTGGGCCTTGTGTTTCGAGGTTATGTCGGTGAAAGGGCGAGGAATGGAGACTTGGTACTTATGCCTGCTGTCTTGAAACTTGCAGGGCTCACTCATAGGCGGGCGTACGCATGTATCAGTGATGCTGCTGCTGCAAGCCCCCAGGCAGCCTTACAAAAGCAAAGACTAAACCAACATGGTAATTCGGCTGCCAAAAGGAATGACATATCAAAAAAGTACATGCTATGGGACTCAAAACCATGACTAATTACAGTTATGGTGTGTGGGGGAGTTCTTCATAATTCATAAGAGCCGCACATCACGAAAGGTTCTGCGATACTGCATTGATTAGGAATCACAGGGCATGTTTAGTGTCGCAGCTCGTTGCGGATTAACAATGGACTTTATGGGTGGTTTGCTTGGCAATTAATCCCGTGTCCCCAAAGGGATCAAAGGTTTCGAAATTGGTAATCCGTCAAATTTAGTCATTCAGTTTATGCCCGCACGGGAAATGAGGAATGGATTGCATCAGCCACACCAAGTCCCAAAATATCATATGGAACGTTTCTTATATCCGTAACGATTAGAAAACATGTGTCCAATTGACGAGGGACGATGCTGGGTTGCCTGACTGACTGCCTGTGGACTTTGGGCTGTGTAAGGTTGCTGCTAGGTATCACCACCAAACGCCGAAGCGTGAACCATAGGCATAAAGCAACTTCATGTAGGAGGGTAATGAATGCCCAGGCTGTGCACTGCCGCCAAGATCTGGATTGAGGAGATGGTAGGGGGGACGAATGGTTGTGTCGTATCGCGGTGCTGAGAGGCCGTATCCGTGTCCACGTCGCTGTCGACTCATCCTGAGCAAGCATGGAATAACTATACGCGTATGACATGACGACTTGCTAAACTCCAAAGACACACGCGGGTGGTTGGGCGCGGGCTATGCTATGCGAGAGCGACGTACCGGGTGGCCGGAGACATCTCGCGCAGTTTCGTCGAGTATGAATCATCGGCAAGATGCCGCGCCAAGGAGTCGATCGTTTGGATTGATGAACCATCAATGATGAGCCATCAGATCTGCCAGGATAGGGCGCTGTTGCTTACCGAGAGGTCTTCGGATTGGTAAGGTATCCGAGCCTTTTGCTTTCAGATCTGGACGGCTAGTGCTAGTCACTACTTAGTGCTACGAGGTATTAGTAGCACTAACCATAGTGGCTGGTGCTGGTTCTGGGCCTACGGAACGGGATTCGGCCTTGGGGGTGTGGGAGGAGGGAGAGAGGGAAAGAGAGAGCGAGAGCGTAGTGAACAGTAACTGGCCGGGGCGGGCGTACCGTAAAGACCGGATTTTCGTACCATAGCGACGCCTAACGCAAGGCAATTGAATGCAATGCGGGAACGAGAGAGAGACACGCATGCATGCATGTACTTATTTGTCTTACGACCACAAGGCAATTGGCAGATACGACTTTTGCGAGACACTTACCGCCCTGTCTCCAGAGATCTAAGCCTCACGCGAGGGATTCGAGGATTCGTGGCAGTCTGTCGTGATGACCCTCCTCTGTTTGTTTTGTCCTTTCGCTCTCGTTTCCGACCCGACGACGGTGAAGCAAGTCTGAGGGCTGAGCTGAAGCAAGGCCCTAGGGGAAGGCAGACACGCTGTACAGGTCCTGTAGCGTTAGCGAGGGAGATAAAACCGTAGACAAAGTACCCCTGCCATAGTAAACGAGTGGACGTGGTACTCCCCTTACGACCGGCCGGGGCCAACTCAAAACCCCGAAGGGACAGCTCAGTCATCCCGAGTCACAGCTTCAGAAAGCGTTCCTCCCGCTAACTTCGGTTTGTAAGCCCCCCCTGCCGTCCCCAATCGCGCGCGCCCTGACCGCAAGATACCCCAGCACACCAGGCCTGGGCAAGAGACCCCTGGCAAAACCCACTACTTGCTTGTACCTCCGTACCGCTGCACTGCTGTGCTGTACACGCTGCTTGGCCCCGTGGACACCCATGGGCTCCCATGGATCTACCAGTTTGCACCACCCCTGCAAGGATGTTGAATGCTCCGCTGACTGCGAATTTCCAACGACGAAGGCCGAGTAGGACCCCGTGGACCGCTGGACCCGACCCACGGCTCCGAAGAGGGAGAAAGCAAAACAGACTTGGGAAAAGGTACTTACAAGGGCCCTGCCACGACCTACTTACTAGTACTACATGCATACGAACGAGAAAAAGACGGTCAGCCGCGATCGTTGATAAAAAGAATCGTGTCTCCCCTCCGGTCCCGATCACAGACCGCTCACTCTGATCTGATCTCCTCTTCACACACAAAACATTCCCACACCACTTCACTGACAAACCAACCTTTATTACTACACATACATTCCAGTCTTCACTTTGACTACTCCATCTGAATAGTCGACCCGACAATACATGCGGCAGAACCAACCTCGTCTCCCGCCATAATAGTATCTATCGCACGGTGACTCTTTACCTACTACTACTTCCACCACCAAGAACAACCCCTGCAACCCACCCACTTATTGGATCCGCAAACGCACCCAAGTCAAGCGTCTGCCTTGAGTCACCAAACAACGAGATTACTACGACCACTCCGCATAAAAGAAAACACTTTCTCCTAGTTTTTTCTTTTCCCTCCTCTCAAGATGTCGAATACTTTTACCACAACATCATCACCAACGACCTCACCAGTCTACGCCTTCCCCCTCTCTCCCTTCAAGAAGCAAAAGATGTCCATCACCCAGACTTACTACCTGGCCCACAAGGCCAGGGCCAAGCTCTCCCACGAGGCTGCCATGCCTGACCACAACCTTCGTCTGCTCGTCGGCCACGCCAACCTCCTCGACAGCCTGATGCTCGAGCTTGCCGATGCCGAGAGGGAGCAGGAGTCTTGGTTCAACAACTCTGTCCGCAACGCCTCCCAAACCGAGAAGCAAACCTCCTCGCCCCTCTCCACCGAGAGTAGACACATCCAATGGGCCGACTCCATCCCAGAAGAGGAGGAGGAGGACGAAGACGACTACGACTCCTCTTCAGATGATGACAGCGACATCTCAGAGGATGAGGAGGACGAGGACGTCGAGATGGCCGATGTCGTCTCCCTGCGTCGGGTGCCCTCCCACCACCACAACAAGCCAGCACCCTTCAGCCCCAAGATGGAGGTGGTAGAGATCGACATGGAGGACTTTGAGGAGGATGATTTATACGAGGATGAAGAGGACTATGCTGGCCTCGCCCTCGTTCGCTCACCCTCACATCACTCCGCCGCCTCACCGCCCGAGCTGGAACAAGATATGGACGAGTCCTCAGAGGACGAGTCGATGCCGCCCTCACCACCCACCGCGCTGCTGCCCACCTTCAACGAGAAGCAACAGCAACAACATCACAACCAACAACAACAGCAGCAGAAGATTTCACCAGAAGAAGATGACGACGCAGATCTCTACGACGACTCAATACACTACATGCCTGCAGCTCGCAATACAGCGAGGCTGGTGAGCGCGATCTCGGTTTACTAGACTGGGCACCGCCACAGACATTCACCACCACCTGCATCTTGATTTTACTGCTGCATCAGCACTCATAATTCGGCATCACGTGTGTATTACGGTCTAGCGATTTGACGGCTTCCTATCTCGATACCTCTTCTGCATAGCATTGGCGTTGGGATTTTTTTTTTAATTAATCATTCACATATGATCATGGAAACAAACGAGGAGGAACATCGAAGGGAAAGGGAAACGGGGCACAACTGTCACCACTCAAGGGGAGGAACATTGGAACAGGCGACCCCGCGGAGGGGTTGGCTGGATTGGCAGATGATCGGCTATCTCGCCCACACATCACCCCCAGTCTCATCTGGCTGCAGGTCATGGAGCGATGATAGGGTTGAGATACCAAACAAATAACACAAATTCTAAATCTCAAATACATAATCTGTCCCAACAAAACCCATGAATCGTCGTCTATCATTGTGTGCATTTATTAATTTACTCGATTCTTGTGACATACTCATAATATTCCACCTCTACTACACAGCCGCCAGAATTGCGTGTTGCCGTACGACGACGAACGACAAAACGTTACCAACGCCGATCACAAGCAAAGAGACTGGGGGTGGAACAACCAGCGATTGCGTCAACACCCATGTGGGGGCCGAGCTCGGAGGGGGCAGTATGATTATTCGAACAACGCACACATGCGCCGAACGCACACAAGCACACACACGCGCGCGCGCGCATTGTGGCTTTGTCATAGTCCAGCCCAACATTCAAAACCGGCAGAACCCTGTCTCGGCGTCTCGCGTTGTTCTCGCCTACCCCAGATTATTTTGAATTTTCTTCTTAACCCTTCCAGTCGAGCCGAGTCTGGAAAATCTACCTCGGTCTCGCTTGTTTGTCTCTTTGATGCTACCATAGTAAAAGTTATTCCTCGGTCCCCTCGCCACATGACGCCCTTTTATCTCTCTCTTTTCGGTCTCCCAGGTCCCGTTTCGTCAAGATACTGGGCCGGGTGCATGTGCGCGAGTGCGAGACGAAACGGGTCATCTATCCATCAGTTAGGATCGCACTTTTAACCGTTAGGCCCCCCCCCCCACCCTGTCCTTTGCGCCCCCCCCCGGCTGCCAACCCAAGCATCCTTCCAAAGTCCATTTTAAAGTTTTCAGGTGTCTATAGTGATGTGTGCTGTGCCCAAAGGCCGAGTACATCCGTCCGAGTCCGACGGCATGAGCCTTGCAAGGGGGCCCAACGGATTTTAGACCTGCGACTTTGTATTATAAAAAAAAAAAACCAGGATCAAGGTCACTATAGTACGTACTAGAACTAACAAATGAGCATGGGTTCTCTGGTTTTTAATCAGCCACTACTACAACGAGCGGGATGATTCATCAGCCATCATCCACCAGAGACATAGAGATTTTGCTGAGAAATTGAATATCGCCCCTGCTCCTCCGATACGCGAAAACATCATCTTCGCACACAATTACCTGACGTGCTCGAGCACGCAAAACAATGAGCCGCTCCCTAAGATCTGATCGTCATTCCTTTTAGCGGCCTTTGTTTCCTTGCTAGGCCCTGCTCTATGCGTGTGTGTGTGTTTGTGTGTGTTGGCCCAAGTACAGTACTTTTGTGAGTGGGTTGGGAGATCTGGAGTGATGTTTCGTTTCAAAATTATGCATGTTCGTTGGGTTTGGTGGCCGGGGGCAGCCAAACCCCCCCCCCCCCAACCACAAAAGTTGCATTTATGTGTGTGATAAACCTTATTGGCTTCACGCCTCAGCCGCGGCAAGCGATCATATTGATTCGTTAGGCTTGAACAAGTTGGGAGGGGGAAATTATGTTTGGAGAGAGGAAAGTAAGTAGATAGACCCGGCGTCACGGCCAGCAGGCCCAGGTCAGTTGCGTTCACTGGGTCATGCCGACAGGCCAGTGCGGCCCCCCGATCCCGAGGACCTGCTACCGGCCGCGAATCAAACACGACACGAGACAAAGAGGCACATTGGGACGTTTACGATCATTACTCTCCTGGGACATGGCCTATTCAATGATATCCTTTTTTTCTTCTTTCTCTCCCCTCTTTGTCTTTTTATCAACTGAAGTCATCACGCATGCACACATGTCCGAACACACTTGACACACTTCAAATCGACTCATGATCTCGCACACAGGGGAACCTGATAGAGACGGTGATCATCGCCCTAGTCCAGGCCACCGCTTATCCAAACAGCCTGCCGATACGAATCGGCCACGTAAAGGAGGAAGAAAGGATGAAGAGGAATTGAAGAAGAAAAACTCTTCACATGACGATACTACCCTCCCAAAAAGAAGGATGTACTCGTCACCGCAGGCTATCTTCTGTCCGCCTTTTTCTTGATTTTGCCTGCCCCTTGGCGCTGAATTGCAGGAGGTGTGTGATGGGCTGGGATTTGCTGGCTGGCAAGCTGGCTGGCTCTTGTAATTGGGCCGTGGTGATTGTTCGGCTGTTTCATGAGAAAATGCACCAGCCAACGCTGGCCTGCAGCTGCTGCAGCTGTAGGAGAAAGAGAAAAAAAAAAAGGGGGGGGGGGCCACAAGCTTATCTCGCAGATAAATGATGACGGCGCAGATGGCCTTGTAGTTTGTAGTAGTCGGTCGCCTGGCTCGGGAGACCGGTCGGCCGGTCGAGAGGGGGAGGGGGTTGGGCTTTGTCGCAGTCATACCATCATCTCTGTATGCCTCTCACACACACCTACCTCTGGTCCCTCTCTTTCTCTTATGCTAGGCACGGAAGGATTGAACTCCGTCTCGGATTTGTGTACGTCCAAGAGGTTTTACGGCCCCCAGGTCATCCTGCGCATCCCTCCAGCAGAGCTGTAGGCGACAGACAATGCCTTGTCGGGCGATCGAAGGCACGATGTCTGCGTGCATGTAATGTACTGTACTGTACCAGGTATGCATATGCAGTCCAGCCCGACCTGACCCAATCTCTATCGACACAAGGCATTTTTAAAGCGGGGCACGACTCGCCTACGAGGAGTGAAGAAAATAGGAAAAGAGGGAGATCGTTTCCCGTTTCATTGTTGAATGCAGGAGGGTTACCTGAGATCTACCAGTGTATCTTATTTCCAGTAGGCGTCCAAGGCAGATCACGCGCCCCGTTGTCACCGGAGCGCTCGTCCGAGACAGCAAGGTTCCGGGGCCGACGCCGCTCGCTGCCGTCTGACCGCCCGAGTGGGTGTGGTGGGGGTATACTTAGGAATTGTGTGTGTCGGTGTTTGGCAGCCATCCTGCACAGCTGACTATCGCAGGCTTGGGGCGGGCGGTTGCGAATCGAGTGAAAAGGGCACAAGGCAGCTAGCGCCTGTCGTCTCGTTGCGATGCCACCAATTCCAAATGCCGGCCAAGATCTCTCCATCCATACTTGCATCCATTCCACAGCGCCACGACAGATACTGGACTTTCCATGGTCATATCGCCTGCGGCGGCGACGCGGTGAACATCCTGGGGTACAGTATAGTACCACGGTAGTACCGACCTCTGCCCGCCCGGCCACAGCTCCCCTCCAGATGGGTCGTTGATGGCACCAGCCTGAGGGGTTCTGGGATGCGGTGAAGAGGTTGCAACTAAGTGGGAGCCTGCTCGTCGTAAGTTGTAACTGCTAATGCAAGCAAGAAGGCGGTCGGCTCCTCTTACCTGGCCACCGCTATCAGATCTAGCTTGGGGTGGCGGGCGGCCCCACACACTGCAAACCACAGATGTGGGTGGGCACAAGCCATTGCGTGTCCTCTCTGCCAGTGTGCAGTGGTCCATCCAGAACTCACCGTCGGAAGAGCACCCCATTCCTACTCTGCATCCCTGGGAGGTGAGCTAGATCCGGGGGGGGGGGGGG